>SWKT01000050.1:0-317017 GCA_011058875.1 Neopestalotiopsis sp. 37M
GGGGGGTGGGCCAAAACATGGATCCCGCGGGTTCAATGTTGCGAGGCGCTTTTTAGTTTACAATGATTCATTGCTGGACGGGAAGCTCTTTGTCAAAAAAACAAGTCCACGTATGAGTGTGAGTGTCTCTCTGTGGCTTGGCTTGGTTGGAGCAAACCAGACCAAACCAAACCAAACCACTGCAGCATCTCGGGGTTAAGACTCTGGAGTTAATGCGTCGGACGAATCGTAGTCCGTGAGTGATGCGAAAACCCGAATCTTCCCAACTGCTTAATAAGTTAGCGCAACGCCTCACCAGTGGAATACCTAATTTTGCGAATGCGAAGTTTTGTCGCTATTAATGGTGCCATACGTAATCACAAGGTCTCGAGATAAGAAGCACTTTGAGAAGCCATGTACGCATGCTTTAGTCGATCATGTCACAGGACAATCAACCACGTTCTTTATAAACACTTATGATGGGAAAGGCCAGTGTTCTCATGATATGCAACCATTTCTATGATAATAATCCTATGATGGAACAACCTCCATTGCTGGTTTATTTCTTGCCCTATTTCCACTGACTTAATCCTGCCCAAGGGTCTTGCGATTGTTGCTGCTGTGCGCTGCGGGGACCACCACCCTGTTGTTGGCCATAATAATCTGCTTGTCCCTGCTGTTGTACCGGATAATGGACCGTCTGCTGCGGGCCCAATGGCGGCGGTCCAGGGGGCGGCGGCGGCGGGACGAATCCGACGGGCGGATAGTGTTGACCTTGAGGCTGCTGCTGTTGTTGTTGCTGCTGCTGCTGTTGATGCACCTGCGGATTACCGTAGGTATTGTACGGTTGACTCTGGCCAAAACTAGTTTGTGTTGGTGGCGGGGATGCCGGTCCTCTCGCGCCCATCCCAAAACTTGTCTGGTTCGGGGGCGGCGACGTTGGGCCTGGATTACGACCCCAGTTGCTGGGGTTGTAGGCCGCTTGTTGTCCATATGCCTGAACTTGCGGCTGTGGTGTAGATGTGAAAGAAGGGTTCGGCGGTGGGCTGGAAAACGTTGTGTACGTCGACTGACTTGGAGGCGGCGAGGTAGTTTGGTACTGGCCGCTAAAAGATGTCGATGGGTAACGCGGTGTGCTACTCTGCTGAGAATAAGGGCTTTGAGCTTGAGAAAAGTTCAACGGCGCTGGTGTCGGTCTTGCTGATCCCGGCTTGGGTGGCGGAGAAGTCGATGGATCCATGGACATTCTCTCCATGAGACCGCGCAGCCTCTGCTGCTCTATTTCTGCTTGTTGACTCTTGTTGTTTGCCTTGTCCTGCTCAATCTGGTTGAGGAGGTTGGCACCCTCAGAACGGCGATTGTTGACAAAAGTCTCGACGTTCTTTTCGAGGCTGTCAACTGTTTCCTTCATTTCTGAGTACCATCTTTTGGCGCTCTGCAGGCCGGCCTCGAGATCCAAGAAGTCTTGGTAGGCTCTCTTGTACCTGTTCACCACAGTGGATCTTTGCCGCTGGATAGATTCATACTTGCTCTGCTCAGCACGGACGCGCTTGTCTTGCAGAAGGTTGTTAAAGGTTGCAGTGAGTTCCTTCATCAACGAAGCTTGCTTATGGTTGGCCTGCAATAAGCGATTCTGGTGAGGTCTGAACTTCTCCAACTCAGACTGGAAGAGCTGCTGTTCGTAGTTTGGTATAGACTTCTTGTTCAAGATGAGAATTTGTGAAATGTCATCGTTGTGGACCTAGAACAAGTCAGTACAGTCAAACACAACACGGTCCGGGTTTTTCGTTTTCCAATTTCTCACCTTCTCCTTGAGATCTTTGAGCACTTGATTCCGCTCTCTCTTGATCAGATTGAGCTTCTTCAGGATCTCTTCGACTCGGTTGATCTGCTCCATCACGCTTGGACCATCGTCGCCGAAATCATCATCCAACAAGGACGGCTCCCTACCTGCTGGGCTCGCCGCATTGCTAGATTTGGTCCGCACTTGGCTAACAGCACGCTGGAACAAGGCATCCGCATCACCACGTTGTGCAGCGACGCGCATATCCTCGAAATCGTTCTCATTCTGTCTGAACTTGGCATACAGCTGTCCATCACTTCGAGAGGCTTCGTCCAGGGCCTCACGGTAATTGCGAATGTTTCCCCTTAGTGTCGTTGTAAGCCTCGAGCTCGGTTGTTGTGTCCACTCGCTTTCATATTTGGATCTCATCTTTTCGCAAACGCTCTCCTCCATGTCGAGCTGTTTTGAGCTCTTGTCCAGAATGTTGATGATCGAATCCTTGTCTATCCGCAACGTATCGAATATAGAGACTGGGTTCTCGTGGCCGGCGACATCATCGCACCACATCCGGAAATCCTCATCCGGAATAATGTCTTGGTCAAAGCCACCTTTTAGCACCTGCAACGCGCCAGGAAGACGCAAGTAGTCAAGACTTGCAGCCATCTCGCTATTGGCGAGATCGACTCTTTCTGACTCTGCTCGAATCACTTTGGCTTTCTCCTCATCGTACAGACTTGCGGATTCGGTAACTGCCAAAGGAACAATTTTGGCAAACAGATCAGGTCCAGTGATTCGTTGGATGTCCTGTCCCGCGTACAATTCGCTGACTGGGATCGGTTTCGATGCCGGCAACTTGGCCACCGGTGCGAGGCTGGCTTCTGGTGGGACGGGCTGATGGTAGATGTAGTCATTGTCCTTGTTCAGCTCTTGCAGCTTTTCTTGAATCGTGGTGAGGTTTCGTTTTGTGATATCAATTAGAAGTGTTCCAGTTTCCGCACTCAAGTTCGAACTAGGAGGCATGGTGCTAGGGAAGCTGGAAGCGACGCGGCTCGCCTCTTTTGCTTGGCCTTCTGCTGCCTTCAGTCTCGCGACGGCTACTCCGTGCGCGTTTGCGTCTGTGTCAGCGATAGCCTGGTAGTACTGGGAAAGTGATGACAGCAAATTATATTTGATTTGAACAAACAGTAGCCAGACTTTTTCAAAAATGGCCTTGTTGACATTCTCTTGTACGCCCTCGACGGCTTGCGAATAGAGATATGCTGCCTGGCTAGACAGTTTGGCCAGCATTCCGACCTTTTTCTGGTCTGCCACTTGTTTCTCCAAAAAGACCTCTTGCGCCTGGGCGAGTGTGATAGCTATCAAGCACTTCACAGTCTCGCGGCTCAAATCCGACGATGGCGCGTGCAAGAAGTTCTCGTTGATGTACGTAAACATGCCAGCAGAGGCTTGGAAGGAATGATAGGCCGCTTTGAGGCCCGACTCCTCCGACCTTGTTTGGTTTGCCGCATGGCAAGACAAGACGGCCGAGATGTTGAAAATGACCGAGGCCTTTTCAAAGGCGAGCGAGTACTGCGCGGTGGATTTGTGCGTGAAAGCATCGAACCTGCCAACGGTGTTAGCCCATCATGGCAGCATCAATTGGCGTAATAATATCCCTAGGCACGTACCATGTAAAGGATATCTTGATATGTTGCTCATCGACCGGGAAGCGCAGATCCAGCAATTCGAGCTGCCCATAGTAGCGATATAGCAAGTCCCTTCCCGCGGTGCTGTCTTTGCCGGCACCTCTCATGTCCTGGCGCAAGCGGTTGAGCGTCGCGCATTCTTCTGCGTAGCGTTCCGGATCGTCGCCATACGTATCTCTAATGTAGGACTTGAGCGGCGCAATCCAGTCAATCTCGTTTGTGGCCTTGAGCGGCACCGAAATCATTGGCGTTTGTGTCATGGTGGGCAACGCGGCCTAATTGCTCGCTCGACGTATCGCCCGTAGATCAACAGTTTCCGGGGGGACGCACTGCAAGACAGTGACCTCCTGACAGTTCCTGCAAAGAGGTTCTGCTACTCTCGACTCTCCAGGCGCTGCCAACAGATGGGTGCGGTGTGCCTCGTATTTGTTGGCTTGCTTGTCTTGTGTCTTTGGCAAGGGACCTTTGTACCGTCGTAGGTAGAGCGGTTGGTAGGTATCGTGGGGCAATTGGGGGCGGGGTCTTCGGCGGTTACTCCAGTCAGTGGCAGCCCAACAAGCCAAAGCCAGCGCTGAGTACCTATGTAATATCTAGAGCACGGAGGGAAGGCCGACTCTCCAAAACCCACGTCTTTTAGTAGCTGTCGAGGTAATGAACAGGTATCAGGCCACCCGTGATCATGCTGACGGCGAGTAAGGTAGCAATGAGGATGTCGAAATGGCGGGGAGTTTAGGTAGGTATGACGGCACAGTAGTGGAGGGAAGCTGCTCTGTTTTGTAAATTGGAGCAACTGCTGAAGAATTGTTACCAGGGTAGTTTGTCGATGGCTTCGTCAGACCGCAGATGCATGAAAAACGCTCAGTATTACGCGGCGCGCCTGTAATAATGCTGTAATGTAGGTGGAATATTCCAGGCAGAAAGAATTCAAGTGGCTACGAGTCTCGGTACCTGGTAGCAGTCGAGAAGCCAGTGTATGCGTATTGACCGACTTTAACTTGATAGCTTGAAGTTACGGTACGTAGCCGCCGAGCGAAGCTGGGCTGATGTTTAGTTCGGCGGCCTAGCAGGTACTCAAGCTACTTGCAGCAACATACCTGGTCCGTTTGAAAGCAGATCATTGATCCGCCGAACCTCCCACGCTTAATCGACTACTGATATATCCCAGCCCAGAAAGCCAGAGGGGAGGTATTGGCGGGGTCTTCCTTGCCGAATGCCTCTGGATGCTACTTAAGATATCGCCTGCGGCCATTGATATACAATATTGAAGCCTGCAAAGCCTGTCGCTGCTTGTGGCATCCACTGATCAAAAGTCATTGTATCAGTCCATGTTTAGTAATTGCTGGTCGGTTCATGCTTTGTCTTGGTTATTTGATCTACGAAGTATAAGGTGTATGGATTTGAATTGCTTACGCTCGGTAGTTGTAGTTTGGGCAGTTAGTGTTTTGAACTTTGCACAACCAACCCCCATGGAGAGAGATATTGAACCCCGGTCCGTCGGGCACTTTCAAGCCAGTCTGTGTGATATAAATCGCGAATTTGTGACAATGCAACGCGCCCTCATAGACCTAGGAGGCACTTGCTGTCCTGTGGATTACATACATATTCACCCAAGCCCAATGTGCCGAAAACCCCAAGCCAGCTTGAACAACCAGTCGTTCCAGACCACTGGAGCCGCGCATTGATACACGACATATGAACCTATGCAGCCACCTTTCCATTCGAGGTGCCCAATGCCTAATCCCCGTCCTGATTCGCCAGCCCTTGGAATCGCACCCTCTTTGATCCAGCGGCTATCCTACAAGACCCCTCTGGGCCAGAAATGTAGGCCAGGGTTCTGCGCTTCCGCTCAAACGATGCATACTTCACACTTCTTAAGGTAATCAGTACTCAGGTACTTGCGGAATCGGCATGAGACACAAGGGTCGCTCGTTTTGCGGCCACCTGTGAAATTGACGGCAGTTTGTTTGTCAAACCTGTGCACCGCATTATCCCCAGTGCTGCGATTACTTATACTAAGTACTATAGTAAATTAAATAGGGATCAGATTCAAATCCATAAATCATTATTAAATGCACACAGACATTAAGGCGCAGCAGAGATATCAGCAACACTTCAAGATCAATCCGGATAACGTGATTCGTCTCTGATTGAGGAGAGAGGTTGTTTGGGTCATTCAACGTCTTTCTTTCCCCCTAGTATACATGATTTATCAAGTAGAATGTGCACTGCACAGCTTTTCGATGCTGTTGGCAGGCTATTTAAAACTCCTATTTTTTCTCGAACACGCCGCCCAATGCAAACCACAACGTCGGTCTATATCTCTAGATGTCGTAGTGTCCGTTACAACCGTATGGTACAGTCCTAAGCATGAAGCGTCTTCGCCTGTAGCTTTAATATCCGACTAGCCCGAGCCCGAGCCAGACTCTTTCTTTGGCTCTTCGTCAGCTTTCTTCTCAGCGGCACCGTCGGGCTTTTGCTTAGAATCGGAGGCTGATTGCTCCGACTGGTTTTGGTGAGCGGGATGGTTGGTCAAGTTGTGCCAGATCGACTTCAGGAAACCCTCATTTTTGTGTGAAGCAGGGTCATCGTCTTTGGACGGGTTCGGTGACGGGTTGGAACTATTCGAAAAAGTTAGCTTCTAGGCACATGTATGCATGATTTTTCGGTGTGCGGAAAACTTACTCGGGCATCTTGACATTCATGATCCGCTTGGCCGTCTTGTCGCCCATCTCATCGGCCAGCATTTCTACAATAGTTCGCTGATTTGCCGACAAGTATTTTGGCATGGCCACTCTGAACTCGACCTTCAGGTCTCCAGAGCCGCCCCTACGCCCGTTGAGCTTCTTCATTCCCATCCCACCCAGGGTAATCTTGTCTCCAGTGTTGGTGCCCGTGCCGATTTTGACTGCCACCTCGCCGTCGAGTGTAGGTATTACTACCTCGCCTCCCAGCAAAGCTGTCGTCAAGGGAAGAGTTGCGGTGTAGAGAATGTCGGAGCCACTCCGCTTAAACTTGGGGTCTGCGGCCACACGAACCAAGACGTACAAGTCTCCACGGGAGGTGCGAGCATTGGGCGGTGCTGCATCACCAAGAGCGGGCGAATCGCCTTCGCCGTCCACCCGCAGCCGCATGCCGTCCTCAATGCCACCAGGGATATCCACCGTGATGGTCTTGCGGTCGCGTACCACGCCGTTTCCGCTGCATGTCCGGCACTCGGATCCTCGAGGTGTGGTCTGGCCCGAGCCCTTACACGATGAACAGGTTGATGCCATCTGGAATCCACCGGTCAAAAAGTGCATTTCTGTTCCAGTACCACCACAGGACTTGCACTCGGTTCGTTTCGTGCCAGTCTTTAGGCCGCTTCCTGAGCAAGTACCGCAAGGAACTGTAGGGTGTATAGTGATTGTCTTCGATGTGCCTTTTGCTGCTTCCATAAACGATATGCTGGTTTGGACCTCGATATTTTCTCCGACCAGAATCTCCTGCTGGAAAGGGCTCCGGCCACGTCGTCCGCCACCAGCGCCGCCAAATGGATTCGCCCCGCCGGTGAAATGCGAGAAGAGGTCGTCGAGGTTAATGTTGGCTCCAAAGCCGCCCTGGCCACCGAATCCTCCACTAAAGCCCGAGAAGGGACCACCGGCACCGAAACCGCCGCCTCCACCAAAGCCACCAGGTTGCGGCTCACCATTCGAGTCAAACCCAGCAGCGCCAAATTGATCAAATTGTTCCTTCTTCTTCGGGTCTGACAATATCTCGTATGCGGATTGGATTTCGCCAAACTTGTCCTTTGCGCCGGCATCCTTGTTGGTATCAGGATGATATTTCTTGGCCAAGCCGTAGTATGCTTTCTTGATGTCTGCCGGAGTAGCTCCCTTGGCCACGCCGAGGGTCTTGTAAGGATCACGTACGGCCGCAAAAGTGTTTGGCGTAGCACGGAAAGACTGTAGATTGTGTACATGTTAGAGTAAACAGCACTTGCGCATGAGAGGGATTCATGTATAAGGGACCTACCCTTCTCTGGCCTTGTGGTGCACACGATTGCTTTGCTGTGCATTCATTCGGTCTTCGGGCGGCGTAGACCAATGTCCTCGTAGGTGTACGTTTCCGTAGACTTTCGCGCAATTTTTGTCTCCGGTATATCTGGGCAGGCGAGAGCCATCGCGACGGGAGCGCGGCCTTTGTTAAAACAGTGGAATTCATCTTTTTCTTTCAATCAAGACATGTGCTCATGGGTACAAAATCGAATAGAGGGCCGTAGTGTATTATGATCAGCTAGAGCACTGATGGGTGCGAGAAGAAAAATCACATGCGCGCCAGCATTGAACGAACTACAAAGATGCGAACGATGGGGGTTGACGACATATAATATCTTGAAGCGACTGGAAGCATCCAAAAACTTTTTGGGGTAGCCGTCGTCTGCCGAGCTAACGTTTGCTGCACGCCAATCGGCGTCAACGTAATTGCTTGAGAATATGGAGCTTTGCAGCTAGCTAGCTTGATTGCTGCCTGAGGCAAGAATGGGGATTAAAGTGGTTTTTTCTTAGCATACACATTTTGGTGCCGTCCAGCGCTGCTGCTAGGTAATTAGTGGAACAGTAGATGGCGCGTGTCGAAAGTCAAGTCCCGCGTAGGCTGTAGCGCCAGGCGCTGAGCGGCATCGGGACGCGAACCGCTTGTAAGCTCCGATGACTTGTGTACCTACTATGCCTCTACTCCACACAATTTATGGGAAAGTGGGTGATGACCGGCGCAATCAACTGCCTAGCCGATAGCGATTGATCTTGCGCGTGCGTGATGGAAAACAACTGTGTACTGATGATATTGTATGTACTTTTCGAGGGAAATATTGACAAAAACAACTAATTATGACCGTTTTGAAGTCTTTGCAATTCATGCAAGAGAGCGAACCAAATGCCATGAACCTATCACTGACCCGTTGAACGCAATGCTGCGACCCATTGTTACGCCTTGCGCCGAAAAAACTCCCAGTCCCAATGCGCGAACGAAGAAAAAAAAAATGTCAACGACCGGGTATCAAAGAATGCCATGCCACCACATATATACCACTCAAACTTTCCAAATCATGGTCAAGTCGTAATCAAGGCATGGGGGATGCATGTGGTAGATTTTTATCCCGCCGAGGCCTCGTGACGCCTGGATTTTTCACCTTGTGCAGAAAGTTGACCACAACCTCGTTCTCCTGAATTCCAAGCCCGTTGAAATGCTTTCGTACAACTTGTGTGAGCTCGTTTCTGCTCTGTCTCCTGTATTGTCGTTTCCTGGCCATGGAAGGAGAGCAGAGACCTATCGAACCGGGCCGCGATAGAACAATTTGGTGGTACGGTAAGGCAAAGGCGGTCGGAGTGTCGAGGTTGTGTTCGCGGCGGTAATCGTGGAGGAGTTCTCGATCGAATGAAGACCAATTCAGCTGCAGCAAATCGAACGTTAGTATTATTTATGTCTGAGACATGAAAGTGTTCAGAGAAGCTTTGGTAGGGTTTTCTGTCATACCCCTGGAGGAAGAGCTGGTTGTGGTGCAGCTGGAGTGGTCGCAACAGCAGAGTGTCCGTTGATTGTAGCAACCTCTTTCAAATTTGACCCAGCAGAGCTGGCGACTCGGCGAAGTTTGGTGCCTCCGTTGGTGTGATTTTCTTTCGAGCCTGTGCCATTCTTCTCTTTTGTACTCGGTGCGTCCGACTTGGAGTCGTCGTGGTTCGCTCTCGACTTTGCGGGAGGCATCGCGGTGAATTGTGGGCAAAAAGATGCCAAATGTCGTAGTGTGGTGCGAGGAGTGGTGACTTCAATGCAAGTTCGAGGGTCGTTTAGAGAATATTGCTGAAACTTTTGCGATCAAATGCACTTGTTACCCAAAGGCATGACCTTAGAGAAGAGGAGTAATTCACAGCCAGAAGAAAGTGGTCAGAAGATCGGTGCGTTGGTGACCATGGGAGAGAGGATGAGGAGAATGATCAGCAGGCGGTCGGCGGCTGCAGCAGTGCGTGTGCACCACCACCAACGCACTGGACCTGGACCTGGACCTGGACCATTTTCGCTGCTGCTGAGTGCAGTTGCCAATTCCGCTCTAAGCCCAATCCCAGCACTTTGGAAATTTCGGGGTCTCGAAGGAACTGCCACCGACTCTGTGAGTGACGACATTTCTCCTTGCCCCACATACCGAAGAGACCAACCAGAAGAACATGTTCAGAAGAATACTTCTGCAACAGGTTAGCCTCTCTACGGCTAGAAGGTCCGTGCCTGCCTTAGCGGGACATCTGCGCTTTTGTCCTTACAGAACTGAGGATGTGCTAAGGTATGTCTTTATCCATTGATGTGCTTGTTCCGAAACTCTATCTTCTTTGGGGTCCAGTCATCAGCCTTCACTTCATGCTATAACACCCGTGTATACTAGATTCTGGCTTCGCATTTGATTGCAACTTTTTGTTGCGGTACCCTGTATCCAAACCACTGCATATGCGAGACGGGTCTCTTGGTAGTCTAAGTATCTACAATATTATGCGGACACCTTCACATCAAAGGAAATATAAACTCTCTACATAGGCCGCTTTCCTCTACCCAAAAACAACATCGACACCCAGCAAAAGCTTGGAGTGCATTTACAATCTGATTTTACGGTCGTGGTCTCTGCTAGTTCTATGCCTGATCAATACTGAAGATCGGACGAGTAAAGCAATGCTGGAGAGCTGTCGAATTGCTATATCGCTTCGATCCGCGCTGCGGTTCATTTTGACAAGTCGCGGAATCGTGAGCGACGACCAAGACTGCACCCATGTCGAGATCAAATGTGTACATGATGGTGCGATTCTTATCCATATGCTGGCTCGATCAAGCAATATGCAAGAATTAGAGTGACCCCGCTCTCGGTTGTCGATCCGTCCATCCACTTAGCTTCATGCGCCATCATTCCACAAACTCCGACATCGTCACTCATAGGATAGATAGTAATGTAAGCTATCTTCTTCTTACTCACGGATTTCTTGGCGTATGAGCTTCAACATTCTCGCGGTGTATATTTGCTCGGAAGTTGTAACCTGTTAGCTCTAGCTAAGTCTGTTCAACAGAGGAATCAAACTACCAAGAATGAGACTGACTAATACAGGGGCAGTCTGAGACCTACAAGCCGATTTTCCATATACAGTCTATTCAGTGTAGCTCACCAGGCCCATCTTTAGCATGAATGGACAGCAAAATATTGTTTTCATTACAAGAAATCATTCGTCCATACTTACCAACTTCATACACCCACCGCTTTCATTGCAAATGGAGAGATGCAAATACTCAACACAATATAGTCATAACTAAGAAATCTATGGATCTGTAAACGAGTATACCAAACAACCGAAAAATAGTACATCTTTCAACATCTTCAGTCAAAGTTCTGCGGCGCCAAATTCCTTACAGTTCATCTTCAAAGAACTTGAAGCTGAAGCCTTTATCACTCAGAGGTTCATCACAACCAAAGCATCCCTTTCGAGAGTATGTTGTGTCAGACCACCAAACATAAGTTCCGGTGTACAGAGAGCGTTTTCCCCACGAGTATCCTCCGTTTGCCACTTCTTCCTTGCTGACACCATGGAAGACAAAGGGGTAATGGTCCACGCCGTCGGGAGCCTCATAGATGTTGCCATCCGGGAGTGCAAAGGTGTGGTGACCCGGCCCATCAATCCAGAGAGTGGCATCCCAACCTTGCATCAACTTGCCCTGGTTGGAACCGAAAAGGCATCCGTTGGACTTGTACCAATCCCACACATAAAGCGGATCGCCGCCCTTTCTGAGACGAAGGTCGGCAAGGCAGTAGTTCTCGCGCCAGCTGCCGTTGCACGAGTACACAATGTGAAGCTGACCGTTTGGATCAATGATGGCTTCCGGACCCTCGTTGACCAGGGGGCTATCGCCCTGCTCAAATCCTTCTCGAGGCTGTGAGATGATATAGCGGCTTCCCGTGGGCTCGGTCGGACTATTCATGCGGCAGATGTACAGGTTCTGCTCTCCGCTAGGGTTCGACTCCCAGCCTGACCAGACAAAATAGAGACTACCTGAGTAGGGTACCAGTAAACCATCAATGGCCCACTGGTCGTCGGGTAGGTCTAGCTTGGTTTCCTGCGACCAGTCGTCCATTGGCTGTCCGGCGTGGATCCAATACATTCGGTGCTCTGCATTATCGCCCTTTTTTGCCGCAGCAAAGTAAATATAGGTATCGACACCGTACCTGAGGATTTCGGGGGCCCAGACATCGGTCAGGTCCTCGGTTGCGGCGGTATCGGCGGACCAGATTTTCTTGCCCTCGGCAGTACCAAGACCTTCAATGGAGTCTGCCTGATGAATCCAAATGGCTCCTCCGTCTGAGCCGACTGAGATGTATAGTCCACCATACTGCATAAATGACGGATCGGCGCCGCCGGTGAGCCTCTTGCCGGCTACCAGTGCGCTCAACAGCCAAAACACAGCTATTAAAGCCAAGCGGGAAGGCAAGAAGCCTTTTCGAGATGAAGACATGATGGTAAATGCTTGATAAAGATGATACAAATACAAATGAATACTTGGATAGTGAATTTATATAAATTAATCGCCAAATGTGTAACAATCACATCCCACTATATACTCGATCAACGCTCGATCATACTCTCCTCAGTCGTATAAATCTGCTATCGAGTTCCTGACAAAGTAAGCCACCATGTTTCTCCGCCACAATCCTCACCATACAGAATTAGTAGACTGCCTTCTTGGCGGCGAGGCTCAGATGATCCTTGGTTCCATTACTTACGACGGAAGAGGCGCCAAGTGAGCCTCATGGTTAACAGAACGATTGGTGGCTCTGAAGTGGCTGCTAGAGCAAGGCTTAGAATTATAGCACTCCTGAGAACAATATCGTCTGCCTGGAGACTATGGACTTGGCGTGCTGACATAGATCATGAACAGAATTAATAATATTCTGCCCCTGCCATAGATCTCCCATCGCCGTGCCGCTGAATCGGCAAAAGGAGTAAGACTCTCACCATTCTGGGTTGTGGCAATGTCATATGCCATCTAGTTGCTAGAGTTTCGTCTAGTTTCTGGAAGGAATTAGTTTCTCACACAAACGAATAATGCATGAATAGACGGAGAGTCTATTTAGGGAATGAGCATTGTTCCGCTGTAGCCAGAAAGTCTCAGGTTCAAAATGCGGCCGCATTAGTATGTGTCGAGATCATCATTATACGATCTATACGATTGAACAGGCATTCAAGAGTATCCTTGACCCAACTTGGTGCGGATAAACCGTCCCCAGTCGTGTTTAATTCTATCTTTAAATCTATCTTGGTGCCTACCTGCAGTTGCCGTATAGAAGGGAGGCGCTGCCCAACGACGGATGTAAGCGGATAAGCTTTAGTTTTGGCGTTAAATCTGGTTTTGTATAAAAGCTGGACTTCAACATGGGGCTGAAGACAACAGCTAGGTCTTTTATTCACTTGATGGACAAACTTTCAACACTCCGAAGGGACATTCTTCGCTGCTTGTTTCAACACTACAAAAAATCGGTTGGTTCTCGATCTTGTAAGAAGTGAAAACGATCTGTGGAAGTTTTTTTCTTCCTGATCTAATGCAGTATTACATTCGTTACTTACATATTGGGCCATTCAAACAAGGGTCAGTACACAACAAGACATGGCAAGTATCATCTTCGATGCACATACTGGGCAAAGTAGCACAAGCTCCGAGTTTTTGCACTATGTCACGGTAGACCTTTTCTGTCTCCCCGAAAAAGCTCATTACATAACACAGCAATGTATTTAGCTCAAGACCTGGCGAAACAATTGAGTCTACAAGTAGTCGTTTGATATCCTCTGGGAAAGGAATTTATTTATTTTGTTTCCATGAAGGAAAAAATCGTAAAGTAAAGGCCTGGTGCTTCGTTGAATATACATTACGTGTCGGAAGGTACGTCAGTAACAATTGTGGAGCTCGTTCCAAGCATCAAATTAGTCATCTTGGTTCAATGGCAGGCAGCACCATTCGTTCACAATGCATCTGGCTGGATACCAGACCCCTATTTAGGTAATCCAGAATTTCTAGCTACACGCTTATCGAGACTTGTCTCATTGATGTAGTTCTTCGGGTCTTAGAGACTTACGCTACCATCTCGCGAGCCTGCAGGTCAGCTTTGTCGCCCGCGGTCGATCCGATCGCGTCGTGCAATGGAGAACAATCAAGCAACTGCTCAAGCTGCCTCGGATGGTACCCCGGATGACCACAATCCCACAGATATTGTTCAAGTGCCAGATCAACGTAGTGTAAGACTGTCTATCCAGTTTACTGCGCATTGATGGCCATTATTCTATCGAATTGTAGCTGACCCGACAATAGTGCGATGCATGTCGTACACGCAAGGTACGTTGAGAAGACCTTTGTTTTGGACTTTTGAATGGCAGCCCACCAACAGAGATGCTTGCCGCGAATTATACGAGTTGTTCAATACTGATTCGTGTGGTCACTTTAAAGGTTCGTTGTAACAGAGAAGTGCCCTGTCAACACTGTGTACGCCTGAAGATCGAATGTACCCGGATCGACACCAAAATCAAAGAGAAACGCACACGTATTCTCCTCACACCTCAATAGTATGTCTGACCCGTATCTTCCATACCATCATATTTGGCTCCCCTCCATGGGTATAGGCGATCCTCTTCTTCTTTGCCTTGCTCTTTAAATGTCTCATGTATGAGCTTCTCTAACCGTGATCTAGTGAGAGGAAAATAGACCAGATAGACAGTAAGCTCAACGGATTGCTGGAACTGTTGAAAAGTATCGACCCAGCTCGCCGTTCCGTCAGTGGCAGTCCTCAAGTATCCGATGGAGCTTCTGTGCAATCCAGGCCATCGGCCTCGGGTTCTCGAGCACCTGATCTTGAGCCAGCTAATGGAATGGTGGTGGAAGGTGACTCCTCAATGGCTGCACACTCGCTTTTTGCCAAGCAATTCTTGCAAAAGATCATGGGTGGTGATTGCGATGGTATGCGCGAGTCCTTAGACTCACTCTCTCATGTTGTAAGTGGCTTGCGACAGCAGACTGTTGCGAGCGAGATGTCGTATCCCAACGCAAGCCCAGTCCAGCGCTCGAGGCTTCCCCAATGCGAGATGCCTCCCTTTGAGAAGGCAGCTCCCCTGATCCAACTGGCCAAGAGTAAGTACCTCCTAGGATACCTCGAACCGGTCGTGAGTTCGAGCTGATACTATAGATGTAAAGCTCAACGGCTTATGGGTCATGGCTGGATCTACGAGTTTCTTCCGTTTCAGCGCTTCTCTGATATGTGCATGAATGTGTACTTCTGTGAAGAGTATTCAGAAGCCGACTTTATCAATGTCAATGCCGGACTTTACAGCCTCTTTTCCGACTTCGTATTCCACGCCCCGGCCGACAAGAAAGAGGAGTATCTGAAACATGCTCGAGAATGTCGCGATAATCTCGAGACGGCGTTATCCAATCTGCCTCTACATCTCCCAGCAACTTCGAATACGATCATCGCCCTCATTTTTGGCGTAAGTACTTTCTGGTGGTTCGTGGAATGCTTTATACCTGATCCGAATTTTAGGCATTTTACGCAATAGACATCTCCAAACCCTCGTTGGCTTGGTCACTATCATCAAAAGCATCAGAGTTGTGTCAGACTCTGGGGTATCACCGCGCTGAATCAATGGCAAATAATACACCAGACGACGTTGACTACAACAAGTTTCTATTTTGGAGTGCGTACTTCGTCGACAAGAGTCTTTCGCTTCGGCTCGGCCGAGCTTCAACAATTCCTGACTGGGATATCACGTTGCCCCGGCCATCGACATCTGACCCGAAACATGGCCCTCTATCTGCATACTCTGCCCTGTGGATCGAAACTGCCCGGTGTCAAGGAAATACATACGAGATGTTGTACAGCCCAAACTCACTTGTTCAGCCTCATGATGTACGGCAGCATAGAGTCGATTCTCTCGTTTCAGCTCTGCACGAACTCGAAAGGGCAACACTAGAGACCAACGTATGCTAGAATTACGTGTCCGCGGATATTACAAGTTTACTGAAAGCTGACCATCACACCATAGATGAAATGGTTCGATATAGCAAAGCAAGCCACTGGTGAGACTTTGTTGGAATTCTTCAAACTATCAGACGAGATTCTCCGCCTCTCATTACTGACCATGGTGTATCGAGCGGCTCCGCGATCACTCAATGTGCCTACAACTTTCAACGCCAACTGCATTGAAGCTGCACGGGCTACGCTAGATAAGCACCAGAGCTGCATGTTACTCCTGCAGAGCAACGAAAACTACTTTTCGATATACGTGCACTGGTAAGTCCAGCAATGGCTCGATCTTTCGAGAGATTCATACGACTTCACTGGCATAGAGTGCTAATATGTGCAGGACGCTCTTATTCGCTCCGTTCATACCCTTCATTGTCATCTTTTGCCACGTAATCGAGACCAGAGACCAATTAGACCTCGAGCGTCTTCATACTTTTATCGAGTCCATCAAGTCGGCTCCTACCGTTTCGGAATCTGCGACCAAGATGCACCGGCTGTTCCAAGCTCTATACGTTATTGCACATCGCTACGTAGACTATCCGGGAGCGTGCCAGACTGACGAGGACGCCGTGATGGAAACATATCTCGCGTCCATGGGATTTTCCGCCGCGGCAGCGCCTAACCCTCAGCAAGACGATCAGCATCAGCAGCGAATGGCACAATCATTCCAACGAATGGGTAACATTGCTGGGCAAGGTGGCGGTACTGGGCATGAACAGATGCCCGCAAACAATGCGGGAAGCGAGCAGAGAACAACGAATCCAATTATGTGGCTAGGCAACGGGGCACAGTTGGAAGACTGGTTCTACCACAACCAAGCAATGATGGAGATCATCGAATCCTCTACCGAGTCTGGTACCGAGCCTCGATAGTTGTAAAATATTTTCTCGAGACAAAATCTGAAGTGCATTCGATCTCTCAGGTTCTATGACCGCCCGAGGAGGTAACCATGCAATGGATCCCATGAACACGTTGGGACGAAAGTTGGATTAGGAGCCCCCTACGACCAAAGCCTGTTCGACCGTGATCTAGCCAAAAATCTTCACCGAGGTGCAAGCCAGCCACTACGATCGTGCCCTGGTTGCGTTGCTACAAGGTCAACGATCCGTCGCCCTCGAGGGCAAGAATACCTTCTTGGCCCGCATATCTGTCTATTTCCGCGATCGCCCGGTTGTGCATATCGCCGTCCAGAGCGCCCGGAGCCGCGCGAGGATCGACGGTGTTGCTCCGCCGAACTATGCCATGACAACACACAAGGTGTAACTCGCAGTAGCTCCCGCCCATGTCATATTCTTTGGGGGTGCCGGAATTATCGGAGTAGTAAATCTGGCACCAAGTTTGTCCTTCTTCTGCCAGGGCTGGGTTTTAAAGTATCTATTTCCTTAGCTTTTGACAACACTTTACAAGGACACACCATGTTTAGGTTGGGATTCCCTCCCTCGGTATAGTCTCTGGCTTGAGCGACCTTATGGACCTAGCTAGAAGCAATGAAGACGGCTATTTAGAAGGCTGTCATTTTAGAATGCAATACATGACAAAGGGTATTCTCTCATCTGAGGACAAGGAATGCGCTGATACGTAACACAAATAGTCTCCTATCTTGAGCATAAGAGCTTCCAGTACCAATGTATTCAGGATAGCTGACATTGTGGAATGAATAACAATACAGACAAGTGTTGGCTTTTCCCATGTGATCGTGACAGCTACGCCAGATCAGAATGGTCGTCACATAGTTGGATTATTTGACCCAGGAGCAAGTTGGAATTGGCTCAAGCATTTTCGACGCCTCGAAGCATTTTCAGAATATAATTCCGTACTTTAATAAGAATTTGTCACTGAGCCGGGTGCGTCGGTTCAGTGGCAGATGTTTCATGCCGTGATACACTACCCCCACTACTAGCCGAGAAAAAGTGGCTCTCGTCCCTGACTCCCTGTGCGTGCCCGCCCCGGATTCCGTGCGTCTGCCATATTCGGAAGGTTGACAGAGCCAGCTGCAATTTGTTATTAGTGTTTTGCCCATCTCGGACGTGACGGGATGTGTGACTCTTTTCTCGGCATTTCTGCTAAGGGCTTTTTTTTCTCCCAATTCATAGCTTCTACATCTGGTATTGCGTGTCTCTGGAATTCGGCAACTTTGCATTAAAGGCTCGTATGCGCCGAGAAGCGAGTATGCGACGTGCGGCTGCTGTGTCGGGACTCGAGCAGGCGGGGTGTAAGGTGGGTGTGCCACCATACCAGACAGCGCTTTATTACTTCGTACACTGTCACAAAATTTGTCGATCTCAACTGTCAAAGCAGTTGTGCCTGGCAGACAGAAACCCGGACTCCAGATTAGCATTGTTACCGAAAAATCCACCCCCATCGGCGATCATGGATCCAAGAACGGCAACTAGAAAGTCTGGGCATCTCTTCGTACACTTCCCGCCTCAATGCGTGACGAGAGCTCTCTGGGATCTTTACCCATGGGTTACAATGATTGAATGGGCTTGAATGGCTGCTTTCATCGAGGTGCAGGTCTCTAGCGCGGGAAACTAAGATTGATTGCTGGGGGGTTAGGCGGCGGGAGTTCATTCTCGTCTCGATGAATGAATGAATGGGCAAGACATAACAGCATTGCTTTTCGGAGACTAGAAGCCAGCGGCAAATCACATCTTTCACCTCCCGAAGCTTGCAGATTTGAAAAGTCATGTGGCATGGCTGCCCACCAAGATTCCTCCAGCCCTCCATCTAGCAATGGAGAGGAAAATAGAATAGGTGAGACCTGGGTACGTGGCTTTGCTAGACTGAGCCAGGTTAGGGACAAGCGTAGAGGCTGAAGATTTGTCCCTAACGTCGATCAGGAGACACATTACCGGCATTCTGCAAAAAAAAGATTCTGGTGTTGCTTCGGGATGAACCATTCAAGCATTTAATGAATAATGCTTCCCGCCAACCCGCCCGTCATACCCCCACGTTCACACTCTGGTTTTTGATGCCGCGCTCCCCTCAAACCTCGTGGTTATGTAGACATGGACGGGCAATGCCTGCCGGCAAGTCTGGGGTAGGTTGCAACGCGGAGAGTATTTTGTCGTTTTGGTCTGACATGTCTCTCGTCTATGTGTAACACCAGCCTTACGAAGCACTTACTGCATATGTTCTTTCGTCTCTGCATCACGACATGTATGTCTGCTGTATGTGGTGTTGTGTACGTTTCTTCTGGCTTACGGCTATCTCGCTAGCTGATAGAAGGAAGCATAGAATGGTCATGTTCGGCGAGCCGTGGGCTAGTCAGAAAGTTCGATCGACACCTAGGCCCGGATGTGGCACAGCTGAGCTGTCATTGTATTGATGGTGATGATGATGATCTTGCTGATGATGGGCGATCCGCTGGAGGCTTGTCATACAGTGCCAACGTCAGAGGAACTAACACGACCTGATGTCCCAGCAAAGGCGCCAGACCCTATCGACGGGCGCTTCGGTATGCCATATGCACACATGGAGATAAACGATGTTGGCTCGGTTCCCAATCACTGCCTGGGAAGCCACTTGTTCTTAGCGTCCCGAGCCAACGGAGTCATAGGCCAAGAATATTCCTGGACGAGATCTTGTTCCATGAATCACTGAAAAGTGATCTGCGGTAACAGACGAGCTGAAATATGCATACGGTCTGGCACGGAGCAAAACAATCGATGCACCCCTTCATCAGTGTCTCGAAATCGGGCATAATGGATAAGAGGTATCCTGTCTCCTCGTCGTCAGCAGAGCCTGAAAGGAGATACACTTTGAGCACCAAGTCCATCTGCGCCCAATCATCTATACATGGACAATTGGAAGTATTTTGCGTCGTCAGCCATCGAGTGCCAGCTGGGCAAACCGAATAAATCGGTACGCAGTCAGATCCAGCGCTCACAAGCAGCAGTAGAACAGCCTCCAAAATGCAGGTTATTGTCCATTGTTGGCAAAATGAGCCAATCAAGGAGCGGGAGACGGGATAGATCTTATCCATGGCCCCTTACCCCACACTAGACTCTAGCATGTACCATGTATCCATGGGATCCGTCCGGGGTCGATCTTGGTAGTGGCCACCCACTGAATGATGGGAGGGGGGACAATGGGGGGCAACCTTGCCTAGACTGATGACAACGCCCTGTCCTTGCCTGGCGTTGAACCTTTTTCGCTCGATATCAGATGAATTAACACTTCTTCCCACCAAGGGTCTTTCTGTCGCTAATTAATGCTTTTTCCCTGACTATGATCAAAACTGCAAGCCGGCCATGTAAGCCGTGGGATTGAGAATGCAAGCGAGGGTCGCGTGCCTGACGCGTTCCCAATACCTACATAATGCACATTACTTGGTTAGAGGAGGGCAAAGCTGAGAAGAGCAGCAGGGGTTTCTGGGAGGCTCGAATATCCCTCAGGTTCGCCAAAGACGCCCGGCTGCCCTAACCGAAATCGATGGAATACACATTTGCTATCTATTCGTTCAGGTTGAACGGGTTTAGATGAAAAGAATGCCGCAAATAATATACCCTGAGCATCGTGTTCAAAACGTTTCGAAGAATACAATCCACCTACTACACGCGTGTCATCTTGACGGAGTGCATACCAGTTACAGTCAGTCCAATGCATGGGAGAGATTGCCTTCAAGGTATCGGAAAGTTCAAAGAGGCTTCTTTGCATGCTTGGCCATGCTGGCATCCACCATCGTCAGATCGGTCGCTCCAGTTTTTTTTCTTTTCCGTCGTGGTAAAACCGGCGTTGGCCGTCCATCCCGTGGTATGTCGGTGGGGTCGCCAAGAGAGAATACTGCATCTACTTCCTGGGCATCCATTCGCCTTCCTTTCGGGCACTTTCTTCTCAAATGTGTGTGGATTCGCGGTTGTCGCTCGTATTTATTCCCTATTGCTGGACATGGTCAAGCGCCGAGACGCTGGAAAGCTGCAAACCGTAGCAACAGGATATTCCACACACTGCCCTCGCCCGTAGGTAGTTTGTCCGGATATGCCAAGTATAAAACTTTCCAGGGCGAGGAGGGGGGTTCGTTCGGGTGTCACAAGGGCCTGGGTTACAAGCGCGTTGATCACAGCCGAACTGCACGCTCGAGACACCCTTCCAGGACAGGGGCGGGGATCAGACGTGAATATGCCGTACCTACGCTGTGGTCACAGTGTGGTCACGATGCTGAACTGACAACAGAAAGGCAACACTACCGTACTTTCTGCCAAAATAAATCAACAGTGTTCTCGAAAAGAATCATGATCTCGCCACCTCCCTCCATCATCGATACATGGTATAGTGGTTGTAAGCTGAAACTGGCTTTCCCGTCTATCTATCCAAATCCCCATGTGGCTCAGTAATCACTCCAATCCTACTTTGGTCCGGAGATGGAGGAGCCGTCTCACTCTTCTATCTTATCCGGGATCAAGATAATCATCAGAGAGATAAGGCGTCGAGCAGGGCTGAGGCTGTTCGACCCGGTGGGCGATTCCCTGAATCTCACCCAGGATTGGCAGATTCGAGGGACTGGATATCATTGTTGTTTGGCCCAAGATATATCAGATATGGAAATTTGGGGCATGGTGACGGAACGGAACTTTTGAACCGGACTTCACATGAAGTCAAGAAAGTTTCGCATACGACCACACACATCATCAATACCCGTGGACCTGATGGAACTAGACATAACATTACATTACCAACCCTAAAGTTGTACCCTATTTTCATTGCACTAATCTACCTAGCCGGCGGGCACTATTGCTGCTAAGCATCGGGTACACAAATGCAGGCTCGTGAGGCTTGATCATTGCGCGGATATGCAATGTAGCGTCGTCTGGCTTCCCCATGTTCTAGTCCGTATAAATCTTGTTGATGCAAAGTACAGACTATCCCCATGTATAGTACCTAACCTTAGCTACTTGCTGAAAATCGAAAAGCAAAACAAGGCGAGTATCCCGCCTCAATGCATCATGGACAAGCAACTGTTCCTCGTCCAGTCTAAATCCACCCAGTCGGTTGCTTCGTTTCGATACACTGGGCGACCGACGAGGAGACCTGGAGCCTTGCGGAATAATACATAGTGTAAATACCTTAGCTGGCCCCACGGTGGTGTTGCAAGCAAGCATGGTGCCCATCCATCTCTTTTGAATTCTCTCAATTCATCACCCAGCCAAAAGCCAGCCCATGCCATGCCATGCGCTCGCAGCAACCTGAACTAACCAGGATTATTTGTACTGGAGGGGCGAACTGGGACTGTGCTGGACAGTCGGTGCCCACATCAAGAATGAAATGAACTCGACAATTAAAAACATGCCTTGGAGACTTTCGTTTCATTGAATGAACGGGCAGTGACTACATACCTGCTACCTACCTTGTCGTACGTACATTCACTACCACACAGTACGTACCGACGTTTCCTGCACTCAAGCTACATACAGCCTACAGGTACTAGACCAGGCCCTCGAGCAGCAGACAGGCAGGACAGGCTACACACACACTAAACTCGACCCTGCCACTTTTTGCCCGCCCGCCCGCTGGACTGACTGATTTGGACCCCGTGGGTTGGATCGTCGCGGCTACCCGAGCGCCCGCCGTTGCTTAAGACCCAAAAGCCCCCCACGTTGTCCGTCGCTCGAGGTTATTTCTCCAGGTTCTGCTTTGACTTCGACCCACGACTGCCCCGAAAAGCACAAGCATAGCACCACGCGCGTCCCGAAGTTTGATTCTCATTGTCTAACTTGTCGATGGAGCCTGGCGCCCGTTGCTACTGTTGATTTCGGGCCCCTAAAAGAAGTTCCTGACGGAGTTTCCGCCTTTTTCCCCTTGTCCTCATGTTGCCGTCTGGGTGATCGTGAGCTTGCTCGGTTCTCCGCATCTCTTTTGCTCGTGCTCCGTACACACAGAAAGAAGTTGCCCAAAGTTGCGTCTCGTCGGTTCCCAGCAACATATCTCAGTCTCTCCACGTTTTGGCCACACATCGCAGCCCGCGAGCACGTACGTAACCAAAACTATCTCCTTACAGTAGCCTTGGCTTGATTCCCTTACTACAACGGCGAGGCACGCTGCTAATGCTACTGCCGCTGCTGTTGCTGCTGCTTGGCTGTCTTGTCTTTCACCTTGTTCCCTCATCCCCTTACAGCCTTCTTGCCATACCCGCTCGAATTGCGTATATATTGTACACAGACGAGGATTTCCCCGCCAACTGGCCGCTTGAATCCCGCATCTTCTAACACTTCGTACAACACGTGGGCTCGCACCCTCATCCAAGGCCTTTTTCGGCCATTACTCTGTAGAGTACTTCAAGAGAGTGCCCGTCAAGCTCAACGCCGAATATCCAATATGCACATTTCCTTCCAGGCTGGCCTTGACAAGCGTCTGGGGCTTTCCGGGTATTTTTCCCCTCCCTCAGCATTACTTGGGTCGAGGAGAAGGACGGAACCCTGGTTCAACGGGCCATGCCCACTGGATCGCTTCGCCAATACGTGGTGGCGGCACTGATGGCCGAAAATTGCTACCAGTACCCGCTTCCCGCCTGAAGTTAGGAATTCAGTACTGCTAGAACTGCTGCTGCGGATTCATTACCCCACTCGTTGCTTACCTCGACCTGCCTATCACTCTTGTTTTCATGCGTGCTGGATCAGTCCTGTTTTCCTGTTTCGAGGATGAATCTGAACTTTAGTGATCAAATGTGTTCCAAAGGACTATAACTTACTATTCTGCAGGTGTCTTCAAGATCATTGTATCGAACAACACACAAGCTGATGGACGTCTACACACTGTGGGATTCTGTACATCCATAGGTGCCCTCGTTCACCATTAACCAGGACGCTATCAACGTGCATCGTGTGTACATATTCATACGTTTGGCCAATGCTTGGAAGCCAACAATGACCTAAGCACTTCCTCAGCTCGTTATTGAGTTATATTGGAAATACGATTTGGAGGCCCACGGCGCCTGACTCGCTGTCGACTTCTCGCAAGCGCAGTCTTCTCAGAAGTCTTCACCGGATTAAAGGAATATAGCTGAGCAGACTTGTTGTCAGACGAAGCGTCAAACTCAGTGTCCTCCTCACTCGGGAAAAGTTCTTCTCGTACAGGTACTGCAGTATCTGGGACTCAGTGCGGTCGCCTGCATCGTTTACGACAACCTGTAGCTGAGGTGGTCCCGGTTGATTCCAGATTTGGACTGTCACTCGATCCTCAACTGTCCTTGGGTATCATTGACTGGAACATGTCATCACTTGTTGCTTTGCGACCAGGGGAGATTCAAGCGACTTTGCCTGTCGCGCGTGCATCGCCCATTATCGCTAAGATGCAAGGCGCAACTTCTCATATCATGAATCCCGATGCATCGATCAGGGATTCACTAGAAGGCAAGGATCCCAGGGAGAAAAGCGACCATGAACTGGACGCAGAGGGGGATCTGGACCCCAAGAATGGGGGTTCGTCCAACGATGATGAAGCCGGACCACATAGAAAGAGGCGAAGGAGTCGCAAGGGTCTCGACAAGAAGTTTGAATGCCCAACCCCTGGCTGTGGTAAAAGTTATTCTCGAGCCGAACATCTGTAAGTTTCGTCTTACCTCTCTCATATGCCCTTATGACTAATAATCGTAAAAGCTATCGCCATCAGTTGAACCATGAGCCAAAACATATCTATAAGTGTACACATCCCGGTTGTACGCGTGAATTTGTCCGACAGGATCTGCGCAATCGCCACATGGACCGCCACACTGCAAAGGGCTCGGCCCTGAGCAGGAAAGACTCCATGACCATGTCTATACCGTCAGGATCTATTTCACCAGAGACCAACCGCTCAGGCGCAGGATTCCCTAAACCAAGTGCTGGCCCGGGAGCTAGTCCATATACACCCATCTCTTCAACACCTCCCGTATATCCTCATGGCCTCGGCCCAGGAATGGACAACTACACACCGTCAGACAGCAGTTATGGAAACAGTATGAATCAAAGGCACCCTCACCAGTCGCCCTCAGCCCATCCACGACCAGGTGTGCAGACGAATGTAGGCCCTTATGGTGTCATGTCACCTGGTTCTGGCCAACATGGCTATCCTGGCCAACAGACACACACCCCTCAGTCGACACCCACAGGGCCGTATGTGGCACAAAGTAATTTCCCTCCATTCACTTTGCCTCCTTCAGATTTCTCTACGGCATCATCCTCTGGTGCAGCAGGAGATGCGAGCCAGTCATATACTCCTGCTACCAACAGCGAGTATACTGATCCCTCTCATGCTCAGACCTCTGGAGAAATGATGCTCTTGGACCAAATGGCAAGTCAAACCACGATACCAGTGTTTGGGCCAGACGGAGGCTTAAATAAGTCTCCGTATATCACGATACCTGAAGACTTCATCACTTACCTTTTTAACACCAATAATCCTGATGGATCCCCATCCGTCGGGCACGTAATGCCTCCTGGTCAATTCTCTCAGTAAGATTTCCCCTGCAAAGCTGACGCACGCATTTCATTGACACTTCTTAGCTATGGAGATTTCCAGTCGCAATATAGTATACCATATTACGCCAATGAGGGTACGCCGCTAGGCTACTTCCCTCCATCGAACCAGCCACAGCAGGTCATGTCCGTGACGAACCTCCTTGACCAGAACCTACCGGAGTCTCTGCTTTCCGAGGAGAAGAGCCAGGAGATTTTCGACTTCATCAAAGACCGTTTCCACGAGAAAGATCAAGCGCCAATTGAGCGACAACGTGATAACATCCTTGAAGGTGATCGAAGCGATGAGCATCACATGCTGAGCCGCAAAATGATGCAGGCATACATTAGTTCCTACTGGGTACATTTTAGCGATCAAATTCCGATCCTACACAAGCCAACGTTCTCTCCTGACAAGATCCCCACTCTACTTCTTCTGGCCGTCATGGCGATTGGCGCCTCCTGTCTCGACAGAACCCATGGAAATCCAGTCATGAGAGCGGGTGCCCAGCTGTCGAACTTCCTGGCTTGGCATGTTCGATGGGAAATCTTCATGGACGCAAACAGCCGACCCCCAGCAAAGCTTTGGATCTTCCAGGCGTTGTTGCTTCTAGAATTGTACGAAAAGATGTACTCGACGCGAGAACTTCACGAGCGCGCACATATCCACCACGCGACGACTATTACTCTGATGCGTAGAGGAAGGTCACTGATTGGCAAATCTGCAATCGATTCTCCTCCCAACCCACGGGACGATAAAAATGGCTCGAGACACTCTTCTACCTCTGGTGTAGCAAACACCCCTGATGAGTGGTGGAACCACTGGATTACCAATGAATCGACTCGTCGGGTGGCGTTTGCCGCGTTCCTCATAGACTCCATTCATGCAACCATGTTTGGACACTCTACTGTCATGGTTGCTCATGAAATGCGACTGCCTCTCCCGTGCGACGACCAGCTTTGGAAGGCTGGTAGTGGTGCAGAGGTAGGCAGAACGGAGGCGAACCTAATGTCCAATGGTATCAAACCGATATCGTTCTTGGAAGGGCTAAAGCGCACCCTGAACGGACAGGAGGTGCGAACCAACTCCTTTGGAAGACAGGTCCTCATGGCAGGTTTACTGAGCGTGAGCTGGCATATGAACCAACGGGACCTTCAAGTGACTTCGCTCGGTGGTGGAGTGACCCAAGCGTTGGGCGGCCGCGATAAGTGGCGTAGTACTCTGACCAAAGCATTCGATATGTGGAAAACCGACTTTGACAAGTCGCTTCAGCGCAATGAACAGGTCGCGGACCCGTATAGTTATGAAAGGCGGAGCGAGGCAAATGTTGTATTCGAGAGCCGTACAGTCCTGCATCACCTGGCACACATGGCCATGCATGTGGACATTGTTGACTGCCAAATCTTCGCACGCGCAAAGCGTCTACTCGGCCGGGCGATTGGAAACCAAGACCTCAGCAGCGCCCAGAGGCGAATGAAGGACAATTGGGCACCAACGGCCAAGGCGAGAGATGCAACCTTTTATGCGCTCAAATTCCTTGCTTCAGTTCTGCTAGCGGACGAAACAAACTCGGACGTCTCGAATAGGTACCGAGCTATGGGCGAGACGTATGTTGCTAGAGACGATGTGCTGCTTAATCGGCCATGGGTGCTTTATTTTGCAGCTCTCGTGGTCTGGTGCTACGGCTTTGCCTTGGAGGGATCGTGTCCGAATTCGCCTTCTCCATCAACCATGCAAGAGTCGATTGGACCGATGAAGGATTATCTGCGTCGGTTCGGCTCGATTGACACTCCCGACGACCTAAAATTGACAAGAGGCGTCAACCACAATAGTGCTCTTTTGTTCTTTCTCAAGAACTCGTTCGAGACGAGCCGCTGGGAGCTTCTACACGAAGGAGCCATTCTCTTGAACAACTGTATTCAACTCAATAGTGGTGCTACCATAGTCTGAGAGGGCCAAGCCAGCCTGGCTACCGTTTCACGAAAGCCGTGGTGGTAGCAGAGGTTGCAGCGATTATGAAGTTGCAGTTGTCACATTTTGGGTCTCGGAGCCAGTTGAAACACTAGGACATGGGTGTAAACAAAAAGTTCATGATATTCTTATTCTGTTTCTTATTGGGGACGATTCCTTCAATCTTATTTTCTGTCTATGCTGGCAGATTGATTGTTTTACCAAGCTATATACCCATTTGAAGGCGACGGCTGCAGAGTTAGACAGGGCTCATAATATCTTGCTCATGTTGTCTTCCGTACATTTTCTGCTAAATGAAAAGAGTGAATCAAATAAGTGAACGATTTCCTCCTGCGTTGAACTTCCTAATACATTTGATGTCAGCGAGTGGTCATGGAAGAGGAAGTCCAAAAAGCAGCTATCGGCCTTGAGAGAGTCTTAACTCCGTGCCCGATGCGCTAAGGGGGAAAGATTCTATTTGTGATTTCTATTGCATTGGCTCCCGCACGACATATTGCATTTGCATCTACTGTACATGCAATCCGCTGAACTAAAACAGTAGAGCGGGGGCGGGGGTTGAGTGGGAGTCGGACATCAGCTTGGAGAGTCACTGTACTTTGAATTTAATGGAATGATTAATCGCGGCCGACGAAGCGTGGTTGTAGCCTGTTCAGCATTGCAAAGAATACGCGACAAGTATACATTAATCGACAGCTACTTTTGCACGCATATGACTCCTGACTTGAGATTGAATGAATTTGTAGACATGATAAGGTAGATAGGCTGATTGGGAGTAACCTGTACATGTTGTGCCACTTTTGTGTGTTCAGTAGTACATCTTGATCCCCGAACCAAGTCCATACGCCAGACATGGACACAAGGACCCCCAGTTTGTTAAATCCGAATCAATCGCCTAATACCTACATACTCTCTGTACACTTACATCCATCCTAAGCTGATCCTCCGAGTGCCGAAACTGCCGCATCTGTTATTTGATTTACATATCTAGGATCCTCGGTCAACTTGATTCTTTCCGCCCGCCTCCAAGTACAAAGCACAGTCATTTTTCGCCTTGAATAAACCGCTTCCAAGACATATTGTGCGACCAACGGCAGTACACTGAGGAGTAGGACTGGACATATCGGTGCCGAGATTTGCGAGAGTGCATGCGTACAGTGTAGTGTACTCTGTACATAGGACTGGACCCCGCCTCCACGTCTCCGGGCCCGCGGACTTTCCATCTCCAAAGTACTGCCCTTCTAATAGGTACCTAGCGACTGTAACTTGAAGCAAGCTTCCCCGATCGGACCTTTCTGGGATGCATTAACAGTGAGCTTGCTCTCATCATTCCATTCCCTCACACCTCTATCTGGACTTTTGTTGTTTGGCAGCTACTGCGTCTCCTGCTGCCTTTCAGCGTTCCATTCGGTCAGTCTCGGAAAGCTCAGCTTGGATCATAGTATCTATTCTCTTGATATCAAGGAGCTTGCTCGACAAAGAATAGCTAGATAAGAAACAGCCCACATTAAACCTAGGTCGGTCTCATCTACTGTACGCCCCAGGTCGGATGGTGTGATGCATCATCATCAACCATGACACTTTTGACGGACCTTCCCCCGGAGATATTGCACAACATACTGCGGTTTGTCTACCCAAAAGACTTGGCCTGGATTTCACTCATCTGCAAGACGTTATGCTACTCAATCAAGGGCAACCCGACATTGTTCCGGGACGTTTATCTGGCCCATCTCGACGAGCCCCGTGCCGGCCATGACGTCGATTGGGAGAGGGCCCTCAAGGCGGCTGTCCGCTTACAGACAGTATGTCGTCGGACCAACATTGAGGAAAAGGTAAGCATCTCAATATGAAAGTCTGCCACTATCTTGTCCCTTTGCAGCCAAACAGATTTTCTCAAGAAGTATATGGAATAATTAAATCGATTTTGCACAATAAACTAGAGGAACGAGTTAGCCTTCGTGTACGAGACGGTCAACGAGCTCCTCCAACATGCCTCGTCGTCCTCGGGAGACCGGGCCAGCGGCACCGCCACTTATGCAGTTTCGCGCAACGCCTCACTACTCGCCGAGCTCTTTGCCGACGACGGCAACCGGAGCGCCTTTCTCAAACGCTCTTTTCTCTACGAGCGCGCGCGGGGCGAGCTGCCGCGCGATGCCCCCTTTGCCTCCCCGCCCCGGACCGAGCACCAGCAGAGCGCAAAGCTCCACTGCCTATACGGCGTGCCGCTCCTCCACTTTGGCCGTGGCCATCATGAGACTCGTTCCAGGTGAGTAGACAAGTCATGAATTTGCCTTTACTCTTGAGGGTTCTGCTGCCGGACCCAAAGGGGGGCAAATGAACCAAATGGATCGCCCAATATCCCCCCAGTCCATGTCGTAAATGGAGGGTTTTGCTATCGCCGCTCAAGTTATACCAGCATATTTAAGACTGACTTTGAATTTGATTTCAGCGTCATGGGCCCCTTTGCCTGCTCTAAAGTCTATGACCTGCGGCAGTACACCGAGCGAACTCACTGGGGACCCTTTATGGATGATGGCTCCAATCGGACCGACGTAAGCGATTTCCAATGTTCTCCCTCGTCTTTCCTGGGTCATCTCATAAGCAAAATTCTCCCAACAAGGTGCTTGAAGGGATAAGACTCAGACAAACTGTTCCGCAAGAATGATTTCTAATTTCATCATACATGTGAAAAAAGGCAAGTTGCTGACATTTATTGTTGCAGTGGGAAAAGGTCGAGGCCATCATGCTAGTATTGGGGTCAAATCTCAATCGCTTGGGATTAAATAGGTTTCCGATTTGCAAAAACTTTTGGGACGTTCCCTTTGCTGGGGTCTGGCCAAACGCGTATATGCCGCTGCCCATTCTGGAGCGTGACAAGAGCAAGGATGAGGAGGGAGGTCAGCTTGACGACCCTTACGGCATCACGGGCACATGGCTTCGAGTCGTATGCTTTCTGGACTATACAGACTTTTTCGATTTCAACTTTACGTCGGACGGCGATTTACCACCTAACGTGCCTAGACGGGCCATATGCTACGGCGAAGCGACGAGGCTGATCCTCATGAAGATTGCCGTCACCAAGATCGAGGCCCCAGGACCCGAAGATGGTCAGGACCTGCCGGTCGTGCACTTTAGTGGCGTCTCAAGGTCGCTGGACGACAGCTGGGACGAAAACGCCAATTCGGACCTCAGAGGTAGGGTCAAAATTAGAGGTGCGGTGGCCCCCGCGCCGTCTCCTTGTTTTACAGGACATCAAGATATGCTAACGTTTTTTCCCCTTCTCCCCGCTCTAGGCACCGTAAGACTTACACCAGAAGGCGAGGTTAGGTGGACTACTTTTTCGCTCTTCAGCGGCCAGGAGCGCTGGCGCAGTGAGAGCGTACAGATTGGTGGCGTCAAGAGTGCCAAGGGAGTACTGGGTAACTGGTTTGATAAGTAAGTTTCCCGTCCTTGCCACCGCTGTTTGTCACTTTCAAGGCCGGGAAAATTGGAAACGATCAAGAGAAGGCAGATCATTGACACGAAATTTGTTTTCGCAGAGACTACGACCCTCGCGGTCCGGCTGGGCCCACGGCCTTTTGGAAGATCTCGGACAAGACGACTCAAGGCTCCGAAAAGGAACTCTTGGCGGGCGATGACGAGGACGTGGAGCTTCCGGATGGTGATTACTACCCCGAAGAGGACCTGGAAGGAGTGGAAGAAGATGATGAAGACAATGAAGAAGATGCAGATGAGGATGGCGAGGAACTATCCAGTGGCGACGAGGATATGGAAATCGAGCTAGTCGTTGGTTCCGCGGCCGAGCTCGTCGAGGTGGTTTTGAACCGGTACACGGGTGGTGGTGACTCTAGAAACACTTGATTTGCTAAGTCACCTTTGATCGTCATTGGCCACATTATTTCTAAATACTCTTGCGATATACGCATTCGTCGGATTTGTTCAAGTACTTACTTAGTTCCACATACTGATATCCTGTTACTGTCCGCGGGGAGTTTACGGCGTTCTCCGTTCGAGATCAGAGAATGTAAATGCGTTCCAAAATGTTGCAAAGCTCAAAGTACTTCGATGATGTTGCAGAAGTCAAAAGACTTCAATAATGAATTTTGGTACAAGTCAACGTGATTATGCTAAAAACAGGCAGCTAGGTCATGCCGAATATTACCCATCAAGTTCCTGCGTAGTTATCGAGGAGTGACCAAGTCAAAGATACATCTTCCTTTTTCCAGCTGTGTGCATGGCCCAAATGAGTTGTATTATTTCTTTTGGAGAAAACGTTATATAAAGAGCATCATATATGTCAAGCTGGGCCGGCAAAAAATCTGCGCCTCTTTGCTATATAAAGACTGTCTTCTTTTTGTTCTTGATTCCAGAAACTGGGCCCATAACCAAAAGATTAGTGTCCAATGTGCAAGTCATTTGACAAAAGCGGCCAATCCTCATGCTGTTGTAGACTCTGTCTTCTCTACATCCACAGCCTTGGTCACAGGCGTTTCGATAGCAGTTGCCTTGGGCTCGGCAGCTTTGGCTTCGGGAGCCATAGTGGCAACGGCAGCTGTCGGAGTGGTCTCGGCTGATACGACCCGATTTAAACCTGTTATTTCCGTCGCGCCCTTGTCTTTCCTTGACGCGATACTACTGACTGGTGATGATGGTATCAGTTGAGGCTTGCGGGGGCTGACGGGGCTCGACGTCTCCCCTTCGGAATCGGCACCATCCAGGACGCTCTCACTGAAGCTCGGCTGCGAAGTTGGCCTATCGTCATCCACGATTGCCTGCATGGAGCCTGCTTGGGAAAACATGCTTCGGCGTTTCTCGTCACTGGAGAAAAACCCAGACGTGCTGATACGTGGACTTGTGAGGGGGCTGTCCCCATTCTTCTCGCTTCCCGAGTCGGTCGCCTTTTTTCTGCCAAAACCCCAGCCCCCGCCACTGTTACTCGTCCCGCTGCTCGAACGAGATGTCCAGCCTTGTTTGCGTTTCTCACCTGCCCAGCTGGCCCATGACCCAATGTACGCACCGGCCTTGGCGCCTACTGTGCTCGCGGCCTGCGGTGATTTTAGGCCATCCGTGTTGGCGCCGTTCTTTGGCAAGGTGGCTGATGCGGCCTTGGACTCTTCTGCTCGTTTCCGCTGGGCTTCGCGCATGGCTTCCATGTCGGCATAAAATTTGTTGAACATTGTGCTGGCCTTTTCCTTGGCAGCGGCGGCGTTGCGACCTAATACTTCCTTTCCGGCAGCGAATCGTTCATCGAGATGCAGATCCTGCACCTGCTGCTGTATTCTTCGTTGCACGTCGTCAACAGTCAGCCCACCTGCGCAGGGATGCTTGGGCTCTATGATGTCGAAGAGGAGAGAGTCTGTATGGGCGTCCCAGATGCGATAATTTTCGGTCCTCGTCCAGTAATCAACCCATTCCACTCCAAAATCCATGGATGGGTCTCCATCCACGTGTGGTAATGCCACATTGCCTTTTCCTGCATTCTGTGTCAGGTAGGTGTGGTATTTGACCGATGATATCAAGGCAAGAAGATATTCCTCGAATTGCAGTCGAATGAATTCCTCACTGCCGCGGTAGCCCATGTGATTCGGTCTGCCTGGGTTTTTCTCATCCCAGGTGTCATTAACCTCCTGTGTGATGAAGTCGATCCAGCGCCGATCGCTAGCCGAAAGAGCAAGCGCAGAGCGAAGAGAAGCAGACGTGATATTAATAGTGTCATCGTCGAGGTTGATCAGAATGTCGCTATACCGGTCTTTCTGTTGTAATAGCAGGGAGTTGGTACTGCCCACGATATAAGATTTGGTACCAAAATCTGCGAGTATGTCCAACTGTTGGAGTGGCGTATAAGGGCCAAATAAGCTTCCCTGTATAAGTTGTCAGTCTAGTTACAGATAATGTGTGTGTCATGTAGCAAATCCTCTCACCTTGCCAAATATCTGCAAAGGCAAGCCCATGTATGACAACAATGAGTTTCGATCACTGGTTCTCAGGCTTGTCGGTTTGCTCAACCGTTTCTCATACTCTGCCAGTTCCGGGCCACCGCAATCTTGGAGATTCCTTATAAGGCCCGGGATCAGTGATATAAGTGAAAATTGCATCATACAAAGTCTTTCGCATCGTGACCCAAAAAAGAGCATCTGAGCAGGAAACTCGTTAGCTGGCTTCACTCTGTAAATAATGGATTTCAAGATATCTTACCTTTGGCTGTAGCAGGCAGCATTTCAGGAGCACAAGTGTTTGCCATCTAAACTCGCGCACCAGCTCACGTAAACTCAGACCCAAGTACTGATCCCGGTCTTCCTCTTCGCTGAGCATGCCACGTTCTTTCTCTTCTTGTAGACTCTCCTGGAAGCGGCGCAGGATTTCGCAGTCGGTAAACTCACGCTGTGCGAACCAGGCGCTTGTGACCATGGATAGCCTTTCCCTAAGCATGCCAAAGTACTGTGGGCTATCTGCAATCACCACTACCGCCTTCTGAACGGTCGATCGTGTGACATCGGCTGGACGATTGAGCAACTGTGACGCATCCATCTGTCTTGTGCACGAGATACCAAAGAGAGAGGTCGCAGGATTATCGCCTCGGGCTGGTTTCAAGAGGGTAAAGTAGGAGAAGTCTTCGGTAGAACTGAATGATTTCAACAGCTTGTATGAGTACATGTATCCCAAGAGCGGGAGGATCTTGGGGGTGTATACTTACGCATGGGCGCCATCGCTCAAGGCCATGAACGGTAGTAGGGTCCAGTCATATTCGGCCGCCGGGTCTGAGCCTTCGGGCACACCAAACCATTTCTCTACCTCTGGCCCCCTTGCATGATGGAAGTCGACAACAGTGACGAGGGGCATGAATCCAGCTGGCGGCGCTGGACTCGCGCCTCCCTCGGGCGTAGGGGCAGTCATTATTATATATAGGTTGTGTCCAAGACCGTATATCGACCTCTTTTAGGTTGTAGTCTTAAAGAAGACTCCAAGCCGACTCAAGCCCAAGCAAGACTCGCCACAATGGGTGTGTACTCTTGGTTCGTTCAAGATTCGACAATGCGCTTTGGCGGGCCTTTACAGCTCATGGGCCCCTTCTTTGCAGAATCGATGGGGTGAGAAATGGCGGGTTGACGTCACGGCCGTTTCCCCTGGATTTGCTACTAGTAGACGGCTCGCATTCCTTGTGTACGGTACGGCTTGAAAGGACTGATGCGAGTCGAGGAGCGATTGACACGGCAGACGTGGTGCGGGAAAGTCGATGGTAGCTGGCGGTTGGGTCTGGATAGAGGAAAAGGGGGCTAGAGGCGGGCGGGCGGTCAAGATGTCAACTTTGTCGTCGGTCCAGTCGTAGTCGAGTTCAGCGCAGTGCAGCGCGGAAAGACAGACACTATCGCGACCAGCTCTTCCTGGATGGGATAGCGGGGCACGGCACACTGTTAGAACAACGGTCTCATATGAACGGCAAGGACATTCATTCGACAGGAGTGACGAGCCAGAAGCCAATGCCCGCGGGGCAAGCAGAGCTGTCAGCAAATCGCAGAGCAAATGAGGTCTGAGATATGGACAAGGCGAGGACAGGACGAGGGGGCAAGTAGGAGAGAATAGAGAAAATGTTCGTCTCGTGTCTAGGCTGGATTGCTTGCTTGCTTGCAATGTATTTTTGGCAGCCTCTCTCTTTAGTTCTTGGTTCTCCAGTCTGTCGTCTCCTTCACTGGACGGGCGTCTTTTTGGTCTGTCTTAATTTCCTGGCCTATTGCTAGTGAAAAAGGGTCCATCAGACTCGAGCTAAATATTTTGGACAGGGATCAAGCGTTGATGAACCCCACCATCCATTAACCCACTAGAATAATCAATGGAAAGTACATTTCGACTTGTCGTACATGACCAACTTGAAATGCTGATGATAGTCACCGAGTCGCTGAACATCAGTGACATATCCAAGAAGATGGATAGTCGTTGGTGTTGCTTCTTTCTCCTTTCCTTTTCCCTTTCTATTTTGCTTCTTTCATATATTACTTTCATATAAAACTCACACTGCATGTCATTTCATTTCCTGCCTGCCAAAGTTTTGGTTTCTTTTCCTCTTTACAGCTGCATTTATGCCTGCTACGTTAACGGGCGCAACGGCTTGAATCCGACTTGGCGGTCCTTTCTTGACCTTGACGCGCACATTCAAGTGTGGGCTCGCGTCGCTCGCTCATCAATGCCTCGGAAGAAGGCGAATAATGGAATGAACAAAGCTATATCTTTGCTGCACCTTCACCACCTTTTTCTCCAACAGAGGTGATGGGCAGCCAAGGAACCCCACCTAACATGACGACCACGAACTGCTGCTACCTCCCATAGCTACGCTACGCTACCTGCTGAGAGCCTGGAGCATGGCAGAGCTGAGCTCAAAGAGGCGACTTCAGGTCATCATCTATCCTCATGTGCGTGACCTCGTCCGGGCAAACTTGAATCAACCGCCCGTTTCATCCAATCATTGACAATCTTTTTTCCTGGCATCTCAAACTGCAGGACGTGGCGATAATGCCAGCTGTCCCTGCATTGCATAAACGAAGGGGTAGACGAACAAACGAGCCTACCTATTGCCCGCCTTTGAGGCCAGCGAGCACAGTCATGGTACTTGCTCCAATTCGCGAGAAGTCGTTGAGTAAAATAAATCTCCGACAACCGCGGCCCGCCAAGGAAATCGATGGACATGCAAGATCTACGTATCGGACGCGTGCAAACATCCGTAGCTGCTTACAATCCAATGCAAACGCCGCCAGAGTTACTTTGTCGATATGAAGCCAGTCCATGGGCCCGATCAGGAGAATGGTCATATATGCATAGACCAAGAACGCACACACATACACACACGAACACGAAGGCGCTCGAACCACGTATCTCGGCAATCGCTGAAGAGAGGCTTCTAGATGTTGAGGGAGACCTTAAGAGACCTATCATGTTCCAATTTGTCATTGGAGCAAATGTCGGTCACGTCTTGCTATTTTGGGAAAAAACAAATGGAAGGCATTCGCAATGCAGCATCAATAGTCTCAATCCCACCAGAATCTCCCGAACCAACCTACAACTCCTTTCCTCTTTCTGAGAGGCGGCTCTGGATTCGCTTTTGCAATTGCGATGAAGGTGCCGACTGGTACCTTGTCAAGCGGCACAATACTTGTCTTCTTCCAAACCTTCCATCCAAGATATAGCACCAGACATAACGGAATGGTGAAGTATGACGAGAAAAAGTTGGACACATCCCACTGACCGTCAACCTAGGTAGCTGTAAAGTCAGTTGGTGAAATCTTTGCTAGACCATTGATATTGGCTACTTCAAGGAGCGAAGCAACTTACAAAGACGTAGAAACCGCCAGTGAGCATGATGAAACAGCTGAACCACACGACTATGTGCGCGAGATATGGTTGTAATGGAGCTGAATACGGCAAATCATCCTAGGTGCGCAATTAGGCTTCCGAAAAAGAAACTAATGCATGTGCTCTTCTCGCCATTTACATGCGAATTACATTGGCATGGAAGAAATCTCTGTTATAGGCTTACCTGTGAGACGCCTTGTACTGCCATGGCTCGTCTCACACGAAGGGAGCAAATGCCAATTACAATCCACACAGCTAGTGTTGAAGAAGCCGTCAGGTTGGACAGCCACCCAAACACCGTATTCGTCCCAGAGTTCAGGGACATGTAGGCCAGGAACATGAACGAACTCTGAAATATGACGCAAAGATAGGGAATCCCCCATCTCGAAGTCCTCTGAAAGAAAGCCGGCGCCTTGTCCTCGAGCGCCAGTGCGTAAAGCGATCTCGAACCCTGAAGCAGACCGTGGTTTCCCGAGGACCAGGCTGAAGTGATGACCACGGCATTAATGATGCTTGGTAGCACGCGGACGCCGGCTTTCTCTGCGGCGATGACAAAAGGTGATTGTGCGGCATTTCCTGTGGATGTGAGCAGCCGCGGATCATCCGACGGTACAATCAAACCGACGATGAACAGTGAAAGGATGTAGAAGACAAAAACTCGGACAAATATACTGCATCAGAAGGCATGAGTCAAGGTTTGTGTGAGCGCCCGTATTCGAACCAGACAGTGCCAAAGTAATCACGATAACAACTCGAAGAAACTGATATTTGGTTGACAGGATCATAGGGAAAAGAAAACTCAACTGCTTTGCGGCTCGTGGTATATTTCGCCGCGGATTCTTAGTCTCAGCCGCTGCAATGGACGTTGTTTCGACTCCAGCGAACGAGTAGACCGCATTCACGAAGACGGAGAAGAACCCACACTGTTTCGCCTGTCAGATCGCAGCCCATGTTGTCGAGGGGGAACTCATGGGGACCGCTTACAAATCTACCGACTGAACCCTGGACAAGATAGCCTTGCCCAAAAGCACCAGGCTCAACCCAATACCAGAAACCCAATCGCGGCTGCCCAGGTACACCTCCAAGGTCATATATGAGTCCAAAAAGGATCAAACCAATTATAAGAGTAATCTTGAGCATGGCAGACACTAGTTCCACCTCGCCAAAGATGCGTATCAGAAATATGTTGGTGAGAAACGAGACAACTACAGCATACCTTGATTGTCAGCCTTTTTTGATCAGGTTCAGTAAACCTGGGACAAATCTTCCCCAGACGAACGTGCTCGACCAACATGCTTTCTATGGAATGGATCACATGAGAGAAGAGAAAGCAGACTTGCCGAGACATATGGCAATGATGATGCCCGAGTGCAGGTCCGTCCAGTACCGCACAATGGTACTGACGGCCACCCACTCGCTCGGCACGCTCACGCAGGGCCCGTAGACGGCGACCCAGCCGATGGCAAAGGACAGAGCCGGGTCGACAAAGTACTCGGCGTGGCGCACGTAGGCGCCCGAGACGGGGGCCAGCGCCGACAGTTCAGCCAGGCACAGCATGACGCAGATGACGAGACCGCCAATGGCTGCGTAGCCCTACAAGCGAGAGAGAAAGGTTGGTAAACAGTCAGTCAGTCATTTCTCCCGTCTCTTTCCTGCTCTTCCCCAATTCTGGCAGAAGCCAGAAACGAGCTGGGACGATGGAAATCAGGGGGCATCGAAAAGAAACACACAATCAGAGTGCCAACCGGACCAGCGCGCTGGATGGACTTTCCACTGCCCAGAAACAAACCCGTACCAATGGCGCCGGCGAGAGCTATCATCTGTTGTTGTCATAGTCGTCATATCTCAGTCAACCTTTCTTCCTCACCTGGGCATAATTCTCCGTAGAGCAAAATTATGAGAAAGATGTTCGAATAAGAAATGACAAACCTGTATATCTATTCTTCAAGGTTAAAGTCGCATTCTCGGAAGTAAAAGGCAGGGCTTTTTTGCCAAAGTTGTGTTTATTGCGTGTGAACTTACGACGTTGACTGAGCCCTCTCTTTACCCCTTCCGCCTTGATGAACCTGGCATCAATATCCGGAGGAATGATATCTCGGCTGCTGTTGTAACCAATCGCGGAGTCATGGTGCAAAGTACCATCGTCCACTTGCCCACCCGCCGTTATCGACGACTCCAGGTCTTCTGCAGTAGCAGTAACAGCGGCATCGCGTAGATTGGATTGCTTCTCTGCCTCCACATGTGGTGATTTTGCTGGCTTGCTCTGAGCCATGGTATGGAGAGACCTTTTCAGCTTGTCCTCTCCTCGAACGTCTTTTTATTCTCTGCTTCCAAAGAGAATTAGAAAAAAAATCCGGGGCTTTCTGTCGCAAGAAAAAGTCAGATTGCCCTAGTCACGTTAAAAGTGCGCCAATGTGTCAAGATGAATGGGCAGCAAGAAGCGAGCAAGATAGAAATAGGTGATGCAAGTCCCGCTACTCCTCACATGCACGTCTATGCAATGGTGCTTGTGAGCTTTCTTGGCTCGTTCCCCCCCGCAGAGATAAATAGCTGGCGACAAATCGGAAGAAAATCATCATTGGTTGTATATGGTTATTGGAGAGGGATACTGGCGCAGCCAATCATTGTGGAGCATCATGTATCGAGTCGACCAGCTTTTTCTGGAAATTCAAAGTGTCTTGAGCATCAAAGGTGAGGGGGGAAGAAATGAGAAGATTTGAGGCTATGAATGCAAAATTCGCCGAACGGGTGATCTGGTCAGTATATATGTGATAGTTAAGCAGCTTGATATCGCGATCGAAATTACATATCAAAATAGTGCATATATATCATAGCGGCCATGTCAGAGTTTAGGTAACATCTTGATCCACCTCATTTATGACTGTCTCTCTGAATACTTCGGACTCTACTTATTCATTGCCATCTCAGTTCTTTCTCTCGACTGATGAACCTTCACTTCCAGTATCACGCAAAACAAATCTAGTACAAGAAGCGATGCGGAACGGACCAAGGATTTTGAATCTTTTTAACGGCCTTTTTTTATTTTTACTTGCGCAATCATTGGTGTCTTTGAGAATCACCATGACCATTTTGGCGCCTAGTTTCTACCTCATTAGGAAACGCCCCCATTCTGCCAACCTCTTTCCGCCCCGTAGGCAGACTGCTCGTATATTTCTCTTTCGTTATGTGGTGCATCGCTGAAAACAATATCGCATGTCCTTCCAAGCGTCCAGAAGGATTATTGTAAAAAGACCCCCCAAAAGCCCCGAATCCGTTCTCAAAACGCCGTCGACAGTCGGTGTTTATGTTCAAGTAGGAGTCTGAAAGTGTTCACATTGGTATCATTGGGCTGCTATGTGCCGTTGGAGTGTGTTGGGGCGTTCTAATGGCCATTGAATTGTTCTTGCGTAACACCCGATTCTACATTGTGGTAATCAAGGATCTCGGAGTACCTGGTCGCTCGGACAAGTTAGTCAGTTATAATCCATGGGTTGCAAAAAAGGGGAGGAGAGGGCGCCTCCGCAATTTACTCACATCATGATCTTCCAGGTGTCGACCGGCAGGTCGGCATCGTTGAAGCTCCAGTCAAACTTCTCGTCGGCCACGGGCTCATCGGAGGGGTCGTGGTACGGAGCAAGGTACTCGTGGGCCAGAGCTTCCGTAGCTGTTATCCGCTTCTTAGGGTCGAAGACGAGCATGCGCTCAAGGAGATCGATGGCTGTTGCGGAAGGTTAGTTATACCTCATGGGAATTGTTATTTTCTTGTAAAGAAGCATCTTACCAGCCGGGTCGGCGTTCTTGAACTTGTTCTTCAAAGGCTGTCTCTCGCGCTTGGGTAGCGACTTGACAAATCTGAGCGTGTTCTCGCTGGCAATGGTGTTGATGACATCATCCGGAGGGGTTCCGAGCAGCTCCGTAATGATGGAGAACTGGTTGACGTGATCCTTGCCGGGGAATAGGGGCTTGCCCTCGAGCATTTCAGCAAAGATACAGCCTGCACTCCAGATGTCCACCTCGATATCGTATTTTTGCCATGTGAGCATGATCTCGGGGGCGCGGTAGTATCTGGTGGAGACGTAGCCGGTCATCTGAGGATCCTGGATACGCGCCAGACCAAAGTCACAGATCTTCAAATCGCAGTTCTCGTTGACAAGAATGTTGCTGGGCTTGAGATCACGGTGAACGACACCAGCAGAGTGGACATACTTCAGACCGCGCTATTTTGAGAAAAATACTTGTTAGTAACCCGCCTCTCGGCTGCGCTTGGAGTGGACCTCTTGACATACCATGATCTGGTACAGAAAGTATTGGATGAACTGCTTCTCCAGAGGCCTGGAAGTCAAGAGGCGGTGCAAATCGGTGCCGAGCAGCTCTGTAACAAAGTAACTGTTTGAAAGGTCAGCCTGAGCCCATTTACTAGGAATCTCACAGAGGTAATCCGTGAAACTTACAGATCTTCTAGGGGTGAGATGAAAATGTCGCTAAGGGAAATAACGTTCTCATGTCTCAAGTGCTTGAGCAGCTTCAACTCTCGGTAGGTTCGCTTGGCAAGAACTGGTGTGCTGAAAGGCTTCATGATCTTCTTGATGGCGACATTTTGGTTGGTGAGCTGGTCTCTAGCGGAGCTATATTGTTGGAAAAGAGAACTGGTCAGCACTACGGTAACGGGGGAAAACGACGAGGAATTTCCATGACATGGACTATTATGGACATTGTTGTCGTCCATGGGGCGGGCTTTTTAGAACGAGGCTGGCTTACCAAACGAGACCGAATGCGCCCATACCAACAGGCTGGAGATCCGAGTACCTGACATCACATGTTAATCGACGACCGGGCGAATCCAGTAGGATATGACCGCATACCTCGAGGTGATCTCGAAGGTGGTTCCAAAGATCTGAGCTCTTATAAATTCGGCCATGGTGACTGTGAAAATGGAAACCGGTGCGGCAAAGGCGGCTGACTTAGTTGTTTTTGTCGCGGGCGGTAGAACGCGATAGGAGAGCAGAGAGCGGTTGGTTTAATATGCAGGAGCGGGGTAGAAACGCAGCTGCGAGACGAGTTGATGTAGTTGACAAGATGCAACGAAATCGCTCGTTCGGTCGGGTCGGTGTAGTTGTGCTTTCCCCTGGATGATTGATTGGTAGGGATGGGGAAATGAACAAGATGATGGGAAAGTGAAAGGCGAAACAGGATTTGCAGAGTCGGGGCTCTGGATAAGGTTCTTCCACGCAAAAGACTGCGCCTAGTTGCTGGGGATCGCGATCGCAGGAGCAAACGTTTCCGGACAGGTGGATGCCGGGTGGTTTTGTGGTTAGCGGCCCAGCGATGCCTGAGAGTACCTAGGCAGGTGGTGCTTGGTGCTAGGTTACTGTGAGTAGGTAATATGCTTGCTGTGGAGGTGGGACGTGGCAGTGGGCAACCAAACGTCAGGTCCTGAACCGGTTTTTTTCTTTCTTTCTTTCCTTCCTGTATTTTAGAGGAAGAGGAGGGGTATGAAAAAAGTTGAAAGGCCACCAAAAAAAAAAAAGAGAAAAAGGCCGAGTAGTCTTTTTTCTTTCTTTCGCTCAGAAATATTCTAGCTTCGGATCGAGCGAGGATTTCTGATGTGTACTGCACTTGATTGATGTGAATTCCGGCTGACTGAGTTGTTTGACTCGTGCCAAAACGGTTCGGGGGGCGATGTGAATGTGATTTGCGCCAAAGACTAGACAGCTGAATCACAGCTTCCCGTCAGGAAAACCGAAAACCAAAAAACAGCGGAAGCTTGTCCTTTGGTGGCGTGCGCACAAGTTTCTGCGATTCAGAATTCGATGTTTAGCATGCACTCCGCAACAGCAAGGGTCCTTTGCAGGCCAGAATGGCATCTCTATGGTATTCCGTAGTGACATCTCCCGCGACGGGGCCAGGAAGTATACAAGCGGCCAATCAGAGGCATGGAAACCCAACGCTTGGCTTGGTTGAGCTGAGCTGACAATCTATATATGTGCCATACATATATCCGCAGACAATATTATATGCAAGCCGAGGGACACTTGCCCTTTCGCAAGTGTCATGTCGCAATGGGAATCATGTGCAAAAGGTACCATCTTCAGCTAGGAAGTTCACTGACCAGTGAGACAGAGAACGAGGCTCTGGGAATATTGTAGGCCGACAGGCGCGCAATCACGGTAGCAACTGAGGGAGAGAGATGCTTGACCGATAGTCTCCGTGATGAGTTTGGTATAGGCGGCAGTGTAGATCTTCTTTTTTGCCTAGCCGTTTGGGTATCAAGTGCAGATCGTCTCGAATGTATGCTACCAGTCAACGTCGCTGGAGAGTCGCAATGCTTAAAGCTCAGTGTCGTCCTCTTCTTCTGTATATGGATCAAGCCAAGTGACCCAGAGGAAGTGTAAGCGTTGGAGAGAGGTTAGATGGTCGCGCGACGTAGTCGAACAAGCTCAAGGGATAGTTGAGGCTATTGATCGGTCAAGGAGAGGCAGAGAGCTCTTCCTGGGACTGGCACGAGCGAAGGACGAGGGAGAGGGTTAAGAGGTAAAGAATAAAAAAAATTGTTAGCACAGATCAGTCAGGGCAAAGAGAGAGAAGAGATGGGAAACTCGACAGGCGAAAGCAGGTTTCTGTAAGATATGGAATTTCAATAACTGGATTGTACTATCCGATGTCGTGGACCCTGGGACTGGAAGGTCCATGAACTGGTTGACTCGCTCCAGCCCACTATGCCTGCCTGCCATACTCCGTACATGGTGAGCAGCAGCAGTAGCAGCAAGCAAGCAGCAAGCAGCACGAGGTCCCGCTCCGTCCCTGACATGCGCGAATCCTTGCCCATCCATGGTTGCGAGTACTGCAAGTATTGTGCCGTCCTGTCCATACAATACACACTGCTTCTTCCCGATTGGGCCAGCCGAACCGCGAAAATGCCACGATGTTGACCACGGGTGCGAGTTGGTGTTTCTCTGCTTTCGGCGCAATGCCATACATCCTTAGTTAGCCATTGATACCTGTCGTACTAAGGTAGGATGTACTTTTAGCTCAACCATCAACTCCCCGCGGTCTGGTTCCACGGCGGGACCTGGGCTCGTTAGTGAGGGGTACCACTGGAACGAGATTGGGACAGGTTTTTTTTCGCTTGCTGATTGGCTCGAATCCCAGAAAACCAGCAGTTGAACCACTCAGAGCGCGGTCGTCGCCATGACATCATAGCACTAGATATATCCAAGCAGCAGGGATGAGTCGCTGGGCCAGAGAGACAAGCGCCGCAAGATCACTAAACGGGCGCTGCGCTTGGGACCCAAGGCTTGGTTCCGCTGCCGGCAGCAATCGACGATTAGCTGCTTAATCGACGATCCAGAACACTTACGACCACCCCAGCGCCCCATGTCTCTGTCATCGGCCCATGAAATTGATCGTTCTTCAGTGTTCGAGATCTCGCCAGCAGGCCCAGTACCCAGATTCACCTAGGCATGCTAGGGCACCTGGTGCCGATACAACCTGAGCGTCACGTATTTTCTCCTCCCAATGCTTGCTTGTTTACTTTGTACTTTGCGTTGGAACAACCGGCGGTCTGAGTTTTTACCACTGAATGGATTTTTGTTGGTATCTGGCTGCTGGATACTGTTCACAGCTCACGACCTAGGTTAGGTTCCTGATCGCCTTTTTTCACCTAGGAACAACATGGGTAGGTAGGTACATTCCGTCACAGTCCTCGTGTCAATTCACTCATTCAAACTTCTTCTCCGAGGCATTTACCCATCCGTGCGCGCTCACCTGAACTTACGTCTATCGCACGACTCACATAGTACCACTATTATATTTTCCCATGTTCCAGCTAGGGTTCCCCATGATTTTCTCCATGCGAAAACGGGAAATAAAAATAAGGACAGGAAATAAAGGCAATAAAATTTTATTCACTATTATTATTGTGCATTTTATTGAACCCTTTAGTTGGAAATCCGCCCTAATGCTTCGTATATTATATGCAGTTTGCAGACTATGCGCGCATGTACTCCTGACCCAGGTCCAGCCATCTGCATAGAAAAAAAAAAGAAATAGCGATTACAATTGTCCAATCTATTGATTGCATGATCAGCAACCTCCACTTCACACAAGACCTGCAAGAGCAACACACCCCGGAGAGTAAGGTCCTAGCCTGTAAGAGATTGCTCCTGGGCAGCGTCTTGCAGAAATTCGTACAGTCGAGTTCCAAGCTGCCCAGGTCAAGGCGCATATTTGATGGGAATGGACATCAGCCCCAAGCCAGGCCATAAAAGCTTGGCGTAACAGACAAGGTCACTTGCCCTTCACCAAAATTGCATGATCTGCCATACTTACAGTAGTAGACAGCAAGGTCACCAGGAATTAAGCCTAATCGCGCTCCCCCATGTCTAAGACAGCGCAAAAGAAAGGGTCTGCTGTCACGACATACTACTACTGCTCATCCATTCAGAACGCTAATTGGGAACAATGAAAATTTCGTCAATGTGTTCTTCGCCTAGTAGCGCAGGCGTGTAACAAAATTGGCAGGGGGATTTTCATCTGTTGCTTGCTTCGGACATCCTACAGTATGATCCCGAGCCTTCCATGCCCCGCTTGGGCTACCACCATGTACGTACACATTCGTGTGGGTAGGGTAATGGTATAGGTGACGTCACACTTTTGGAAATGCTTGGTGCCGACCCGCAACTCCTCCTCTTGCGCTGCGATATTTTGGAAACGTCTTTGCGTAATCCATTTTGTATGTACTAGAGAGGACAGTCAGTCATGACAAGACTTGTTCCGCAATGGATCTGCCCTCTGCGGAGTTTCGTTGAATTTTCCCCGTTATTCAACGTCACACAAAAGTTCGTGATAATTATTCTCGGCGGTTTTTCTTCATGTGTTTGACGGTCTCTCAGTTGGTTGCATCCCCAAGAGATCTTATCTGAATCTCAGAGGAACGTTGGATCTACCCTTCCTTTTGCCACCTCCAAGACGATCTCCAAGATCTGTCAGCTATCTCTTTCCCTCTGTAAGCTTTCCCACCATGATTCGCCTGGTCCCTGACGATCTGCTCCCGGACTAGGTAGCTCGTTAGGTCCATCTCCTGTCAAGGGCTACTTTTCCATCTAGGCTTCTAGAACGGAGACCCTGGCGCTTTCCCTTCCCACCCAAACCACTTCACCCGGCGCCGCGTATTCTGTACTATACCATAGTACAAACACACATGGGGGCAGGTTTTGTTTGCTTTTGTCATTTGCATACCTAGCTATCCAAGATGGTGTGGTGTATTCATGGCATGATCTCAAGAACTGCGTCCATTGGACTGACTTGGCAAGGGATACATCCTCTACACAGGTCGTTGCAAATGTAAATCATCACATTCACATTATGATGGTTGAAACGATCTGAAAACCTATAAGAGATATAGACATGTAACGAGGTATCACAACCCTTGAGAGGAAGCTCACGTCGGAGACACATATACACCCATTCACAGTTTCTATCCAAGGGCCAGTCAACACAATCTTTGTCCATATCCACCCTGCCTGCCAAGCAAGTCTGGACCCAAGAGTTTGGGTCAGGTAGCAGGTAGTAGTTCTTAATAAAGGGCAAGATAATCCAATGGGCCGCTAGAACCATGTTGGCATTAGTCCATTTCTTTTCACACCGAGCCTAGGACCCTGCCTGGTTGTTTATTTGTGTCAGTGTACTTGGGTCCTTACACATGGGGTGGTGTGTGTTCCGACCTCTGCATGTACCCGTTTCCCCCATTTCCTTGTTCTTTCCCCCCAAATCCCCGATATCACACATGGCGGTCTACATACATGGCAAGTGGCATATGCGGTGTGCTTGGACTTGGGCTTGAGCCGGAGAACACGCTATAACCTGGATAAGTGTTGCCAAGTCTTCCTCAGATACTGCGTACGTACCAATGGCGGCGGCGGAGGAGGGTCCGAACCGAAGCTCGGGACCTAGTCATGTTCTCAGATACCTTGTCTTCGTTTTTCTGCAGTGGAGTGCGTGAAGTTTACACAGGCCGGCATCAAAATCGGGCTACCCTTCCCATAGACACCAGTAGATAAGAGCGAAAGGTTTCAGGTGGATTTGTGTTGGATGGTCCATTGAGCATCTACATATGTTCCTATATGGGTCCCGCTATCACATGTTCTCTTCCCGATTTCCCGCTGGTTACGTGCGTTTCAAAGCGGCACTCCTCCACTGTTGAAATTTGTCAGTCCGACATTCCCAATAGCCAGGTAGCAACGGGGGTATTTACCTTGGAGTTCAAGAAGTACACCGGAATGCCGAGTGCAAAAATTCCGGAAAAGATGGCGAGAAGCTGGAAAAGAAAAGCTGTGAGTGACAAGCCACAAATACGTGGAAGACACGGAGAGAGAACACGAGATTCGATGGCAAGGGAGAAGGAAAATGAAACAGATACTTACAATCATGAAAGCCTTGAGGTACGAGTAAATGTTGAGCATGGGAATGAGACCGTAAGCAGCACCAAAGGCAATGATGTTCTTGCCTCCCACGACCGGCACCATGGCGGCGCCCGGGTTCTCGGGGAAGACCTCGGCAGCAAAGCTCGTCGTGGTGATGAGAACGTTGATGAAGGAGAACTCATAAATGGCCCAAGCTATTCATTAGAGGACGTGATCAGCATTTACTCCAATCTCCATCTCAAAGGGAAAAGAAAAGATAAACAACTTACCGATCACCAAACCCCAGGCAGAATACGCCTGAGGATCGTTTGCGCAGACTCCAAAGACGATGATGCCGGTGGCGCCCGTGAGGTATGGGACAATGAGGTGGATCAAGTGGTGCTCGGGACGATGTACGCCGCCGTTGCGGGCGGCCAGGCGGACATTGATCTTGTCCGCCAGCCAGCCCGAGTGCAGCATGGCCAAAAAGGACGCCGGAATGATGCCAATGTTGAACAGACCGACCGACGAGGCGGACCACCCATAGGACTCCTCCAGGATGGTACTGTAGATGAGGGTAATGGCCACGCCAATGCCGAGCGAGATGGAGCTGGCCAGCATGGCGAAGATGACACCCGGGGAGCTCAGGCTCTTGAGGATCTTGCCGTAGGCGCCGGCCCAGATCTTGAAGCCATTGTCGGCCACGGGGCTCCAGGGCTTGAGCTCCTGCATCAGAGACCGCTTGCGGGCCACGCTGCCGTTGTTGACGGGCTGGGCAATGTCGCCGAACCGCTCGCGGGCGTCCTCGTCGCTCAGGAAGTGCGTGGTGCCGAACTCGTCCGTGTAGATGATCTGGCCGTTGACGCTCGACGCGGGCCGCTGGAACCGCGTCTCCGGCAGGAGGAAGAAGGCGAACATGATGGAGAGGCCCAGGGTGATGGCAAAGAGCCAGTAGTACCACCTCCAGGTTCCGGCCGCCGTGAGGTACGAGAGCCCAATCTGCAGTCCCGCGCTCACGCAGTTCTGGACCGACCAGTAGATGCCAAAGTAAAAGGAGCGCTCGTCGAGGAATGTCGCGTCGGATATGATCAATGGCAGAAGCTGGGGGGATTGAGTTAGAATATTCCACCATAACAATTTTGGGATCTTGGAAGGGCTCACCGATTCAGTGGCTCCCGTGGCCAGGCCAAGAAAGATTCGACTAATGAAGTGGCCTTCATAACCTTGACTCGACCCAGCCGTGAGAACAGTGATGAACGCCAGAATGACCGAAAAGAGAAAGATGGGACGGCGACCAAAGACGAATGCAAGAGGCAAAAGACCAAAACTTCCTGTGAACCCCGGGTCATGATTAGTTCATGGTAACGAGGTGGACTGCTCTGTGTTACGTACCAAATGCCATTACCATGGTAGGGTAGGTGCTCAATCCAGTGATTTCTTCAGCAGTATGTGCCGGCATGTACATTGCGTATAGGGTATTCATAAAGGTTCCGGTGCCGCTGATGGAAAGCAATGAAAAAATGGCTAGAATTGCAAACGACGTTAGAATAATTGAAAATGACTTCGATACAATTGGGTATCATTCAATCATCGAGAGGTTTCACTTACCAAACCAACAGCAAGTTCCAACCACTCCAGCCTTTCGCCATTTTGGCCAATTGAGAGGATCATTGGGGTCATCGGTAGGAATTGGAATCTTTCGAACCTCGTGATTCTCTCCAATCAACACAATATCGCCCTGATTGTGTTGTTGTTGCTGCCCCAGCGACTTTTCGGGGAACTCGCCCGCGGTTTCGATCTGAGCCGATTCGACCTTCTCCATGGCTAATGACCCCGTCTTGCGTGTATATATGGACCCTTTTCGTCGACTTGGTATTTCCTATACAGGATCCCCCTAGCACAAGGCCGAAAGTGGAAGTCTGTACACTTTGGGATCGTAAGGTCAACATACGACTTGCTCTGGGGGACAATGCAAGCTCCTTCATATATCTGTATCTGCTTTTTCGGAATGTGACCATTTGCCCCCCTTTGAGTGGTCCAGACTGCTAGTATTCGGAGCAAATAACCATATCTTTCTTCTTGTTCTCCACACAAATGCTCTCCGCGTCCGGGGTAAGTCTGCTGGCCCCCCAAGTTTTTCTCCACGCTGCTTCGGTTCGGCCTTGGTGGACGCTAACCCCAGACAGCCGCAGCTGGCTCAGAAACTCCATCCACTATCATGGCTCATTGCCCAATAACATGCATTCCGATTATGGCACTGATCCATATCCTCATCGTCTTGACCCAACTGGCTGGGTCTACTGATTCCGGGCCGACTGTTGCCAAGACCGGGGTAGACTACATATCATGTGTTTGAATTCCGAAGACTATTTACCTAGGGAATACAGATGTGGTCTAGACTAAACTTTTGATTCTTCAAGCCGTTGAATGGGGCATTGATAAGAAACATATTGGCTCCAGATTCCGAGGGGACAAACCATGTTTGATTTTGCTGGAAAACCGGTAACACCTTGATTTTCTAGCCTGTCCCATGAGATACTTATCCATGAGACATGAAACAATTCTGTGATATAGTTCTTACCTACTATGCTTCCGGCCTGTAGTCATCTTGATGAAATTCTTTGTCAGAAGTCCGCAAAACTCTATGCCATATTGAAACGGGATGGCTTAGACGAGCTCTCATATTCGAGTAGTGCGGAAAGTCTCCAGAGTCCGCTGTATCGTAAAACGGAAGACCAATGGAAGCATTCGTGCCTTCGCATAATTTGCGTAGCTCTGAACACGTTTCTAGCAAGCCACGGCGATGGAAGGCCTCGTGTACCCGTCGCTAATGGATCTCGGCAAGTAGATCAGATCACTCGGACGCCGGCGGTAGCAATAAATTGCTTGATATATCGGATCAGACGCATTAGTATCATCTGGTGCTGCTGATGCCAGTCCTCGCCTAGTGGAATAGAAAGCCGATACCCTCAGCCGCAAGCGCCTCGCGACACTCGGGCACGGCGCCAATCTGAGATAGCGTGATACTGTGAGCTCCAGACGGTGTTGTTTGTATCGAACAACCAGCCGTCATGCTCCGGGGATGCCGGAAAATGTTATTGCAGTCGTACCATTAGCTCTGTTGTAATCATGCAAATATGCTTCTGGTTAACAGTTTTGGCGTGTGATGATATTGAGAAGTCAATGTGATCCAGAAGTAATTTATTTCGCTGGATTCTTCTTTGGTATGCCCTTCGTTATATACAATGGTTTTTCACATCATATAGAAGCTGATTTTGGTATATCTCGGTTCGGCTCGGTTCGGATCCGGCCCTTGCGTTTAGCTTACTTGTGTAGCTCTGAAATTCTGGATGATCGTCGTGCCTCTTGGCACGGAAACCTGGGGTATGGTATCTCCACATGCCACTGCTCCACGTACTCATAGTCCTAGAGAAATAATGATCCTGATATGTACCTGTCAAATTTTAGAGAAACGCGGAGAGCTGAATAAACAGCGCCGTAGTAATAAGTCATTCCTTGAATCTGCTCGAGTCTCGAGAATCATATGGCAAGAGTGTGAAAGACGATGGACAGACGCTCACATTAGCAATGCCTATCGATGTCTGAAGTTACGCTATTTCATATATGCAGTACGTTTCTTTGCAGACCCTGGGTATCTAAAGATATGCTCAAATCAGACCAAACTATTTCCCCCAAGGATTCGAGAATTCCTCCTCGTTTTCACTGCTGTACAAGGGACTTGTGGCTTTGGGTGGGTTATTTGTTTCCTCGAGCCATTGCCTGGACTCGTCCACCTCGGGCGTACGCTCATCAGGAGTAGGCTCGCCTATTTCAAAAGTGTCATCCTCCTCTTCCTCGGCTTCCTCCAAGAGAATTTGCGGATCCGAAGTCGACAACACGGGTGCGCCCAAGGGTCCATTTTTCTGGGCTTCCTCTTGTTCCTCAGCCGCAGGTTTAGGGATAGGAGCAGGGCTACCAGCAGATGGCACATCAAAGGAGCCCTTCTTGCGTCTCTCTTTTTCCTTTCCCTTGTTCAAAGTTTTGCTGAGGGTGTCCGTGCTCGAGCTTGAGCGTGCCTGTGGGCGGCTATCGGGTGCGGCATTCCACGAACCAGACGGGTTCTGAGAGATCGACGAGTGTCCAACCCAACGCTCTCGTGCGGGTATGTTTGCCGTAACAACGGGGTACTCCAGGCTTGTTAGTGGGACGTTGCAAAAGTTTTGAGCCTTCAACTTACATTCCAATCACCAAACTCCAGTTCCCGCGCCTTATTGAAAAGATCCTCGTCGTCGGCGTCAATGGTAGTCTCATCAGTGTCACCATCACTGTAATTTGGGGTTACGCCACTTCCGCTCGGTCCTCCATTCGAATTGAGCAGTGGAGTATTTGCACTTAATTCTCCTCGTACTTCCTCTGGTCGAGGAATCCAATACTTGGCCTCTCCTCCACGCTTATACCGCATCCCCTGCTTGAGCCTCGCAAAACGCGAGCTGGAATCCTCGTGGGCGATGACCTTACCACTGGAGTCGAAGACACGGTAGCTGTACTTGTCACCTCTGAATGTCTCCTTGGAGTCCTCAATCAGATCAACCACACCAAAGGCATCACGTGCCGCGTATTTGACGGGCATCCTGGCAGCGGAAATGGTGTTGTCGGCAAAGTCGTGCCACGAAAAGGCGTACCAATGGGCAACGGCAAATATAGGCATCTCGCAGCAAATCAAGGCATCCTGGATGGCTGCTGCCAAGTTATCTGAGGTATAGCCTTCAACATCATCCGGTATGGCGCCTAGCCAAACAAGGATAGAGAGGAAGAAGCCTTGCCAGTACGAGGCGAAAATGATGAGCTTGATGCACAGAAACTTTGGCACGGGTCGAAAGGGCAACAAGTCGTTGTGCATGCAGACCCAGAATAGTCCAAGCGAGTACAGACTGACGGTGACACTGATATTGTAGATGATGCCGCTCCACAGATAACCAGAGGTCGGACCAATATAACCTTCCTGGTACACACCTGTTGCCTTCATGATAATAGCAGCAAGGGCCAATATTGGTTTGAGCCAAGCATACTGCAAGATGCCTCTCTTTATTGCCAGAAAGGTATAGGGATCGGATATGTCGACTTTCGGGAGGACATGATTTAGAGGCCAGAGGTGGTGCACAGGGGCGCGGCCATGTGTCATGATAATTAGAGCTCGCTCGCCATGCATATAGTTGATGAGGAGCTGGAAGAAGGTGTAGATGGTAAAGGCCTCATAGATGTCTCGTACAGGGTCCAAGAACTGCGCCGCAGTAGTTGAAACCATACTAATCCATGACGACAATGAGTAGATGGGGACCATCAAAAGGATCCGGACGACATATCGCTGGAGGAGCGGTTTTCGGTAGTTTTTACTATCAAGGGAGTCAACGTGACGCGACAAAAGGCGGGACTGGGAGGGGAGCAGCATACAGTTGAAGCCATACAGAGCTGTGATCGAGAGTGCAATGTTAGCAAAGTGCGCCTGCCATGCGAACCAGGTCATGATCCAGCGGTGAAGTGTGTATCTCTTACACAATTGAGAGCAGCGTCGCTACCAGTGAGGCAACGCCTGCAACTATTGTTGCACTGACTTGAAATCGCCCTCCAGTTCCACCAGCCATGTTGGATAAAAACAAAGCCCTAGAAGGGCAAAAATAGCTGGGACGGGGATGATTTCGTGAGCAGCGACATTAAGTCGAGAACATGGCGCACGAGAGGGTGAGAATTATTAGATTTCAGGCAGCCAGAAAACAAAACAGGAAGCTTTGTGACGTTGTGGAGGTCGCCCGTTGAGCTTGGGGAGCTGTGTGGCGGCGGTTCATATGCTCCGACACGTCAAACGTCGAGGAGGGGACATCACCTGCTGCTGCACGATTACTAGTTGCTCTGGGGGTGTGGTGGCAGGGTGGGTAGCGACGCATGTGCAGGGGTCTTGGATACAAATTAATGCATCTTATCTCGACTTTTAGCGCCAGATGAGAGCTCTAGATTCTCTAAAACATTCTGTCTATCAGGTAGGTTAGCCGGTAGGCAGGTGGTGTAATTTGTCGTACGTACTCTGTACACAAATGATGCCCGATGCGCCACACAAAGCTTGAGATGGCTTGCATGTAATTTGTCTTCTTTCGAAGTCTGGAAAATATATTCATGATCATCAGTCACGAATCTTGTGTCTACGTACTTCGACAGTCCCTCCATCTTCAGAAAAAGCCCATCAATTCAGAATCAACACAAGTGCACGTGCACTCTGATGGACATGCACGGGCGATCTCCATTACGATGGGGACCACCCAAGCACCCCAAACCCCTTAGGTAATTGTACATGCCTCGCCAAAACGGACGCTAAATGTCCCAAGTCCAACAGGGATGTGCGCTAAGTAAAGCTAACAAGGCGCGTCATCCCTCTCTAAAATATTGATTGACTGTAGTTGCCGACGAATGTTGCGGCTAATGTAGAGAGAGGCTCGGCTGTGCTCGACTACAACAAACGACAAGGCGGAGAAAAGCGCACTCACGAACCTCTTTCCTTCTATGCCGTACATGCCTCTTCGTCACAGAACAGCTATGGAACGGAGCTCCTGGCCTTGCATGATTGCGATTGCATTTGCTGGCTCGAAGTGGTAGGGGGAGATAGGAGGAGGAACCGACCCTAGAGCACTCTGAATGCGCCGTCTGGTGCTACAGACCTACCGACACCATGGCTGCCGACACAGGACAGAACGAAAACCAAGCGACAAGATGGACCAATTTCAATCCCACCTTTCTGGCTGTTATGATCGTTTGCGGAGTCTTGTGCGTTACCGAACCTTTCCCCCTGGCTGAAAATCATCCGCTAAAGTCATACCAGAGCCTTCTTCTTCCTCAACTACTTCAACAGAGTGTTCGCCTCCGTGATCTCGTACCTGATTCGTCTCTATACGTGGCACAAGCATAGGATATGGATAGATATACAAGCACTGCAAGTGTCCTTACTTGCTGGTCGTGTCTTCTTCACTGGCTTTCGCTACCACGGAAACAACGAAACGATATTGATTCAAAATGGTTACATTACATGGTCCTATTGGTTGTGGAGAGTCAAGGATGTCGATCTTGCGCTACCCAAAGAGAATGAAGAGGACAAAGATGGAGATGCCGAAAATCCGTCCGATAAGAAGGACAAGTCCAAGAGGCTGCCATGTCGCATCAACATCGCCGTCTCTGGTCTGGAGTGGTTCATCTACAATCGAAGTCCTGTATATGAATCGATTCTGGTCGGCATGACAGACTCCATAAACCTGGACGAGAAGACTGCGCACGATCCAGAAAAGGGGCCTGATCACCCACGCCAAAGACTCCAAAGAGCATCGCAAAAAGTCGAGGAACAATTGAACAAGTTGGATTCGAGGAGATCAGACAAGAAAGACTCGGAAACGTCCAATGAAGAGAAATACAGCCCCAACGGACACCGGCTGAAGGAATCACGCTCAACATCTCTTACGAATCAGGATGACGATAAATCTGCCGCCGCCGGCGAGATGCCCCTCATGCTACAACTTCTACCCATTCATTTCGAGTGCGACAGGGGCGCTGTAGTTATGGGCAACGAGAATACTAAGGGTGTTCTCATCATCAAGACACAGTCCCTGTCTGGAGAAATTAACGCCACAGGATGCGAAACCCCCGACCCGTATAGACAGATCTTCAAGATCCAGTTTGAGCATCCAGTCATTGAAATGAAAGACAATGAGAGATATCAGGAGGACCAACTGACTAGAGCTGTGAGAGACAAGCAAGCCGCTCTCGACGCTGGAGCACCTCCGTCTCGTCCGTTCTTCAGAAGACATCGTCGAAAAGTCTTGGGCAAATTGCGAGACATGGTGCCTTACTGGAGAAGATCCGTCGAGTCCTTCTCAGTGCAATCCAGAAAAGCAACTACGGCTGCAGACAATCACTTACCCGGATCACACCACTGGCAGGGGCTCACCAGATATTTGAACGAGGACGGCGAGGCTGACAAGCTTCGCTGGTCATCGGTAGAATACGCCGCTGTGAACACTATCCTTGACAGTCCCGAAGCTACTCTCACTATCTTTTGGGACGTTCCTGGAAAAGTGGCCAGAGCGGAAGATCCGCATAATTCCGTGGAAAATGATAACATCAACGGGGCACCACCGCCAGCTTGGGCTATAAACCTCGCTGTCAGCGGTGGCATGGTCAATTATGGCCCATGGGCAGATCGGCACCGAGCTGAATTGCAGAGAGTGTTCAATCCCACTCTGAACAAAGACGCGGTCGCCGCCAAAAAGCTTCGTGTAGGAGCAGATCGAGTTCCGACTCAGTTCAAGCTCTACTTGGAGATCGACAAGGAGGTTACTTTGAGAATACCTACCAGGGAGGACTCAAAGAACTGGCGGTGGAAAAAGGAAGCTGCAGAGCTACGCCAGTACCAGAAACAGGAGCGGCGACGGGGAAAGAAAGAGAACAAGGACAAGCCTGCTAGTGCCGCTGCTCAACAACGGCCTCATGGGTGGCTCGACATCAAGATCGGGGCGAATGCGACTATATCTTACTCGATGGACATGTTGGCGAGTTCCTCTGGTTACCACAACACCCTCGAGGTCGAACTCCCATCCACCGAGATATCTACCAGTGTGAACCACGGAACCTTGTGGAAGTCGGGGACACAACGCATCACATGTGACATGTCCGCTCCCCTGAAGTGGAATACTCTTCGCAATTGGAAATTCGACATTGAGGGCGACGAACTGGAGCTGTTCATCCTGCGAGACCATATATTCCTGCTGACTGACCTGATAGATGACTGGGGAAGTGGTCCTCCGCAGGATTACCTCCTTTTCGTACCTTTCAAGTACTTCATGAACTTCCAATTCCGGAACCTGAAATTATATCTGAACGTCAACGATGTAAACATCGTAAACAACCCAACGGATATGGAAGAGAATACCTTTTTGATCCTCTCAACGCCCTTGCTGAAAGCTGATACATGTATCTGTCTGGACGCTTTCCGCCCAAGCAGCAATGCCGTGCCCTTCAACGTGCAGGCGGACGCACTGGAGCTTGCACTACACTTGCCAGCCTGGAACACCCAAGCGACATTTCTGACCTCAAAAGACATTGGTCGGCTGGAGAGTCTGGCACTGGACGGCAAATACCATTATAACGCATCGACTGCAGCCACGAATACCGACACGCTCGTTCTCAATGTCAATGGACAGTCACTCGTCGTCGTTTTGTACGGCTTTCTGATCCGATACTTCTTGCAACTCAAGGACAATTATTTCGGTGATCATGTTCACTTCAAAACGCTTGAGGAATATCAAGAGATGCTCCGTCTGAAAGCTACCAATCCAGACGCCGAGGCTGCCACACGCCCTCCGCCCAAGAAGTCAAACGACATGGACGTAGTGCTGAGCGTCAAGGCCGACGATCCAAAGATCCTATTACCTGCCAATCTGTACTCGGCTAAGAGACATATTGCCATTGAGGGAGCAGGATTGGCTGTCGATCTTCGATTTACAAACTACTACATGGATCTTGATCTGAACATCAGTCCATTGGGTTTGTCATTGGGCAGCGATGAAGATGGCGCAATCAGTCCGATAAGCTCAACGTCGAGCACACAGATGTACATCGATGGCCTTGGAATCTATGGACATCGATTGTTTGGCTTGCCACCCACTGAGCCAACTTATCTATGCAACTGGGATCTGTCTGTAGGTGCAATTACGGGAGAATGCACTACGGAATTCCTGATGACGCTTATCGGCGGTGCCAAAGCCTTTGGGTTTTCTCTGGACGATGACGAGAATGCTCTCATACCTTATGGGTCCGTAGTCATGTACGACGTAACCTTCTTGAGGGTTGTCGTTCAATCTGTAGACTTGTGGCTACATGTCGATGAAGCTGCTTTCCAATTCTCCACCAAAAAGATTGATGTCAACTTCAACGATTGGGCGAGGACACACTATTCGAAGCGCGCCAACATCAAAATCCCCGACCTTCAGATTGCTTGTGTCAACTCAGAGTCCGCAGCGAGACACAAGTCTAGACTGCGCGGTCGGGTAGAGACCGATGCAATGCTAAAGACCAGCATTCATTTTGCCATTATCGGGAGGAAGCCTGATTTTGCAGAGGCACGAAGGATACAACAAGAACTGGTGCGTCGTGAGGATCAAAGGACGCATCGGACGGAGTTCCTCTTGCAGCATGGCATTCTCGGTCCTTATATTCCAGACGTTGTTGACGAGCCTGCTCAGAGCGTGCCCGTGGTGCCACAAGCAGTTTTCCTCGACCCCGACAACAGTGACAAGAGGACTTTGTCTTCCCAAGCATCAGCTCGTCAGCCGAACCGCTCTCTTGGTCATAAAAGCTCTTTTCTCTCATTCTCGACTCAGGGTAATGACAGCAGGAGGCGATCTCGCTCAATGAGATCATCCTGGCAGATGACAAGCACCAAAGAGCAGGCGTCAATGTCAGAACAGAAGTCATCCGAAAGTCGCCCTAGGTTGAACAGACAACACTCGACTTCTACTGGCCGCCATTCCGCATTCTTTCCCACATCTACACCTCAGCATGAAAAGCGAGATGTTACTCATAATACTGTGGCATTCTCAAGTCAATTCTGTGCACCGTACTTTCCACTAGAAAACGTTCGCCCAGAGACCAACGAAGCTGCCATGCGGAGCTTTTCAGACGACAGTGACGACGATGCATTTCACACAACCCAATTTGGACTCGAAGATATTGATCCTGAACAGCTCAGCCAGGGTTCGATGTATTCCAGCTTTCTCATAGAGTTGCCCTCAGGAGTGAGTGCTTTCTTGAACGCTGCTTCGCTGAAGTCCATTGCTAGTTTGGTAGACGCTCTGCAAGCCACTGAACCAGAGGATATCCTCGATAATGCGCAAATCAGTGCCTTGTCAGATATTTTCGACGCGCAAAAGCAGAAGAAGACCAGAGGAAGCATCACAGATATCGTTGTACGGCTCCCGCAAGCAAATTTGCGATTCTTGAACTGCTCCAATCTTGACTCGCCGGACCCGTCACTAGAAGCGCAAGACCAATATGATTTCACAATTGCGAAGCTTGCTCTAGCTGCTCGAACGGAAAAGACCTTGGCAGAGCATGAAGCACCGGAGGGAACCAAGACGTCATTCCATCTCCGCGTTACCTCTATTGAAGCGTCAGCAGCAGAACGTCTGGCTAATCTCGACGCAGCCCAAGCCGCAGTTGCAGCTAGTCTCGAGCACGTATTGATATCCATGGGTTCAAAAGATGTCACTTATATTGATGGTGATGTTGGCTCGCTTCGTGCGAGTTCCTCCTCAGACAGCATCGAATACCTAGCCGCGTTGATTCATAGGACTAACATACTTGCTTCTGAAAATGGTTCTATCTTCTCCAAGGTAGTAAATCGAGGAGAGCAGCGTCCCAAATATCTTACTCATCGCCTGATGGCTGATAGCCAGTCGATCGGAGATCCATCCTTTATCGTTCGGCCTTCGGCAATCTTGAGAGCAGCTTCGGAGCATTTGAGAACATATGATTCCTGGAAGCTTGCCTCTAGACTTCGTCAGGTCTGGACCAGCACGAACCGGAAAGTACAGGAAGGTTTACATATGGACTGTCAAAAGTCCGATTTGGCTCTACCTGACGATGCACGACAGAAAGTGGTCAAATCCTTCCAAAAGTGGAGAAATTGGGACTTGGACAACATCAACGGTTCGGAACTGTTGAATAACATCTTTGGCACTGCCAGCGCGGGTACCGCGCCATCGCAAAAGAAAATGCCACTCATGGCGGTCTTCCGTTTGCAAGAGGCTGCTTTTGTGCTCGACCCGGGTCCCAAACAGAATCAGATCTACGTGGTGGATATCACTACGAGACTCCAGACAAAAGAAACACAACTGGAGGAGATGCGCGAGGCAACAGGAACTGTACAAGGACCATTGACTATAGTCAATGCATGCTGCTCCCAAGCAGGTATCAATCTTAACTGGGAGCTCCTTGAATTGGCCGAAAACATCCTCAAACTCTACGGCAAATCTGGGGGTCAGAAAGAAGAGGAAGACACAGAACACGAGGAAAAGAACAAATCCGAAACGAGTGACCCGTCATCTCCAAGTTCGGTTCATTTCGTGTTCAGCCTCGGGCAAGGAGCCATATCCCTCGAGACTGTGAACCTGAGATCTGACGTTCAGAGCGACAATCTGAACGTGTCGGTCTTGATGGCCAAGAGAGGCGACTTGACAGACAGTAATGCCATTTTGGCATGCAGCTCGGTCACAACAAGACTTCGAAGTCACCAGCAGCAATTAACGACACTTCGACTCAAGGGGCCCAGCGTATTCTTGTCTCACGAACTGCAGTTGGCCAATTTTACTTCGGTTCATACAGTGAAGGCAACAGCAAGTAGTGACGACCTAAAATTGATAGTCAAGCAGGATCCGCTCATGTTGTCCGAGGTCCTCGACACTGTTGTGAGAGACGAATTAGCACAACTGTACCAGCTCAAGGAGCATTTGCCACCGTCTCCCGAGCCTGCGCCTGCGCCCGCGCCTTCAAAGGCCAAAATTGCTACACGACTCTCGTCATTTCGTGTCAACTTGGCCATGTTCCTCAATTCTTACACCATTACGGTGCCGCTCTTTCGATCTCTGACTTATACGATCAAGGGTGTAGTAGCCAGAGCTGCTATGGCGGCGAACTTTGGCAAGGAAATCATATTTGATTTTGACATCAAGGAAAACTCCCACAACATGCAGATTCTGGTCAACAATGAGCTGCGCAGTATATCAGTGCTGCAACTGCCGCCGACAAATGGACGCATCACAAGTCAAATGCAGCACGAAGAACATTCCGTCACCGTGTTTGCATCCGTGGAACTCATACAGCTCGACGCTTCCGCTGTCTATAGTTTGCTTGCCGCGCTCAATAGACCTGAAATGTCCAACGCTATCGACGAATTGCAGCACCAGGGCAAATTGCTACAAGAACACGTCGAGGAGATCTTTGGGCAACCTGATCAGCCACAAGACACACCCAAAGAACCGACTGGACCGGAAAAGAAGCTGGTCTACGTAGTCCATACCACATTGGCTGGCATAGAGATTTTCGGTCAATCCCCTCTTAAGTCCGACGCAGAATCTCGAGCGCATTTGTCTTTCTACATTTCGAGCATACACGTCGAGGTAGCCAACCGCCTAGAGGCTCGCGGCCCGATCCTAGAGAATCCTGAAGTCCATGCCAACCTGCGGCAGATCATGTTTGATATTGCAAAGGGCGCTAGCGAGGAGACGATGAGGACTTGTGGAAATCTATCCTTCGGGGCTCTAGTTACCGCAACGACCAAAGAATTGGAAGATGGAACAGATCGGAGATCATTCGATTTCCGCAGCAACGGACTGCTAATCAATCTATCTGCAGACACAATATCTACCATTGTTGATGTCCTCGGTTACATGGGTGACAAGATCAAGGATCTTGATACCATGAAGGAGATTGAATACCTGCAGAAACGACTCCGCCAGTCTCGTCCTAGAATCACGATTAATGATCAGGAGGAGGAGGAAGAGGCCAAGAGCGACATTTTCGACTCTTTCCTGGCATCCATCTTCTATTCCTTTGAGATCACCAATATCCAATGCTGTTGGCTTGTCGCGCCAAGCTACGAGCATAGTGCTGATCAGGAAGACCTTGTATTTTCTCTGGAGAGAGTAGAATTTGCCACACGCAAGAAGAACACGGCCAAACTCACGATTGAGAATCTTCAGGTGCAAATGGTAGCTCCGGGACAAGATAAGCTGCAGCGGTCCCACAACTCGGCATTGCTGCCCGAAGTCATCTTCAATGTGGCCTTTGTGTCGACTCTTGATACTCGCCGCCTAGCTTTCCAAGCTGTTGGAAAGTCACTGGACCTCCGCCTGACTTCTGGCTTCATCGTGCCAGCTGCGAAGCTTGCCGACTCCATTGGCCTGTCAATGAAGAACGCTAGACAATCATCGGCAAATTGGACAACGATAGTTGCTACAGATAAACCCACACCGACGTCTGTGAAAAAGCCACAACGCTCGCTTTTCGGCAACAAAAGGCTAGAGTCTTGCCTCGTCGACCTTGAATTTGCCGGCGCCACTGTTACGTTGACAGGCAGGAAGCAAATCGAAGGCGCTGAAGGCAGTGCATTTGCACGAGTTCACCGCCCTACACCGTCTGGGAAGTATGGCCAGTTCATCAGTGACGATGCCAACAGCAGCACAACTCTTAAGTCTCCAGGTCTAGCCTGGAAGATGGAATTTAGAGACGACGGCAATGAGGACCCAGCCGTGTACGGAGAGATCAAAGTTGACGCATCCAGAAATACCTTGTATCCGTCGGTCGTGCCATTGATCATGGACATCACATCCAGCATCAAAGAAGTTGTGAGCAGTTCTGAAGCAGAGACTGTTTCTCCGGACTCACCGCACAGCAAAAAGAGCCAGGCATCCAAGTCCAAACCCCAGGAAGAAGACAATATACTAACGGCTGATCCCAGCGCAGTCCTTGGGCGTACAAAGCTCAATATTGGATTGCGCATTTGCAAACAAGAGTTCACACTGAGCTGTCAACCTATCGCAAGAGTTGCCGCCACTTCGTGTTTCGATGACATCTATATCACCGTCAATACTGTGCAGTCGGCTGACTACGGCAACTTTTTCGCCATCTCTGGAACATTTAGTAAACTACAGACTTCTGTACAGCACGTTTACTCGAGAGAACATACCGGCCGGTTCGAAGTCGACTCCATCGTTCTATCGCTGATGAATAGCAAACACGTTAGTGGCACGAGTGGTGTTTCTGCTATTCTCAAGGTCAGCCCAACAAAGGTCGACATCAATGCCAAACAACTTCAAGACTTTCTGCTGTTCCGAGAGATTTGGGTGCCTCGAGGATTGAAAGAGGCGGCCACGCCTGCACCAGTCAGCACTCCTACAGCCGATGCTCCGCAAAGCCACCTTATGCAACGATACCAGCAGGTGGCAGCTACCGCTGCGTTTCCATGGACTGCAACAATATCTATTGCTGCCCTAGATGTCAACGTCGATCTTGGACAGTCACTCGGCAAGTCAACGTTTGCAATTTCTGACTTCTGGATATCTTCCAAAAAGACATCGGATTGGCAGCAAAACCTATGCCTTGGCTTTCAACGAATTGGGATCGATTGTGTTGGACGTCTAAGTGGCTTTGTGGCATTGCAGAACTTCAAGCTCCGCACTTCTATAGAATGGCCAGACCGTGAGGCTGCACTGAACGAAACCCCGCGAATCCAGGCCTCTATTGGATTCAGCCAGTTTCGGCTCAAGGCTGCATTCGATTATCAAGCATTCTTATTTGCAGACATCACCTCGATGGCGTTCATGATGTACAATGTTCGACGACGCGGAGAAGGGGGTGGCGATAGACTCGTCGCCGTTTTTGATGGTGAGGCTGTGCAGGTCTTTGGCATGACGACCTCAGCAGCATCAGGTGTTGCTCTCTGGCAAGCGATTCAAAAACTCATCCAAGAGCGAAAGGCACAGTATGAAACTTCGTTGCGCGATATTGAGAAGTTTATGAAGAGGAAATCCCTCGCAGCTCCTGGGACATTGTCACACGCTACTACGACTTTGAAGCCAACGGTCAGCGATCTCATGTCAAAATCACCCATTCAACTGGATACCGACGTTGTTGTGACGCTGAAGGCCTTGAATCTCGGTGTGTTCTCGGGTACCTTTTCAGATGATCGCATTTTCAAGCTCGAGGCGCTCAACGCGCAGGCTCGTTTCGCAGCTTCTCTACAACATCGTCGTATACACAGCGTCCTGGGACTGACACTCGGCCAGCTACGGATAGGTTTGGCTAATGTCCGGCGCGTTTCAGCACCCAAAACCGTCTCCGAGCTCTCTGTGGAAGATGTCGTGGCTTCCGCTACCGGGTCTCGTGGTGGCACAATCCTCAAGGTTCCCAAGGTTGAAGCCATTATGCAAACATGGCAAACACCAGATTCTCGTGTGATCGACTATATATTCAAGTCTGCCTTTGAAGGAAAGGTCGAGGTCGGGTGGAACTATGCGAGAATCAGTTTCATTCGCGGCATGTGGGCAGCTCATTCCAAAGCCTTGGCCCGAACTTGGGGTCGAGAGCTGCCGGAAGTGAGTGCAATCAAGGTCACTGGTGTTCCAGAACCATCAGTCTCAGGAGAGGGCAAGGAAGAACGAGGCATGGAGCAACAAACCAAGATCACGGCCGAGGTCAATGTACCGCAATCAAAGTATGAGTATGTCGCTCTTGAGCCACCGATCATCGAGACTCCGCAACTCAGAGATATGGGAGAGGCAACGCCGCCGCTTGAATGGATCGGTCTCCACCGAGAGAGACTGCCAAATCTGACACACCAGATCGTTATTGTCAGTTTGTTGGAGCTGGCTGGGGAGGTGGAAGATGCGTATGAACGGATCATGGGTTCTACGTAAACGACCATTACAGTCTAGCCAGAGGAGCATAAAGTTTGAGGAGGAGCGAGTTGAAGAATGAGTCATTCGGCATAATCATAGCGGGGGCGTTCAGTGATTTGGGATATCAAGGCTGTGGCTCAAAGCCAGCCATGTTTTCATTTCTTTACCTAAAAAATAGTGTTATGCAACAGACAGACACTACTAATAGAAAGCATCACATTAAAATAGGATAATGGACAAGTGATTGCTTACGAATCTGCCAGGATCTCACTTGTTCCACTATCAAGCTTCTTGCATCTAGGACTCGCATATGGACGTCGCATCGCCTGCATGTAAACCCCGGCTATACTTCTTTCAGATGAGCTCCATCCCCGCTGTCATTATAGTAGTGTGCCAACCAGGATGGCTGGGTCATATGACCTGGCGTTTCTCTGGTGTCTGGATTTGGAATCTTCACGCACTTGGACCGCGTCTGCCTGATTGTACAGTCTCCTGCATGGTTTGATGCTTGCGGGGTTCAGTCTCGCATCAATGTACAGTCGAGGTTCGAAGATATAATTGTAGGAGATTTTGGCTCATTTCATTTCAACAAGCAAATCTCACAGTACCAGGCATCATTCTGAACAGATTGCAGCATATCTCTTTCAATTGTATACCCCTTGGCCAAGATTTTCTTTGTCCTTGTTGTAACAAAACCCGCCATGACGACCGTCGAAAGCAGTAGCGCCCCAACAGGCTACGTCCTAGTCGAGGGCTACCCCTCGGTCGAGGACTACGTCCACCTGCGAACGGCGTCCGGGCTGACGCCCAAGACGGCGGAGCAGGCCGGCGCCGCCATCCGTGGCAGCTGGTACAGCGTGTGGGCGGCCGAGGCTTCGGCCCCGACAAAGGCCGTGGCCATGGGTCGCATTATTGGTGACGGCGGCTGGTACTTTTTGGTGGCGGATATGGCGACGTTGCCCGAGCACCGGCGACGCGGGCTGGCTGATGTTATACTCAAGAAGCTTTTGGCGCGGATTCATAGTCATGCGGCTGAAGGGAGTAAGTGGTCTTTGATCATCCATGATATCCAGTTCCGGGTTGCCGGAGAGTACATATGTTATTTGCAATGTACTTCATGGTGGAGAAGGAGAACCATGAACCTACTGACTTATGATGTTACAGAGGCCTACGTCACGTTGAGTGCAGATGTTCCTGGACGCAGGTTGTATGAGAGGAACGGTTTCAAGGAGACGATGCCTAAAGAAATGGGAAGTAAGTAAAGCCAAAGGAGGACCTGCTACCCTCCTTCGTTACCCATAAGCAACATCTGAGTAAATGGGCCGATGCCAGTATGTGTAAAGCTAACATGAACACCGCAGTGGGTATGGTCATTGAGGTGGCAGGGCAGTGAATTGTGCAGTTCTAAGAGGGTCACAAACAAAGGCGTCATTGCAAGGCAAATAATGACTACTTATCACGAGGTAATCTCTCGGGGGCCTGAAATGTTCAGAGAGCATTTGTTGGAACTGGGAGTGGCCGATGGAGCCTCGATACAATGTCCAAGTAGTCCGGCTCATTGTCGTCGGTAATGATGCCATGACGAATGAAGAAATCAATCATGACAGAAGCACAGTTGGTCTTGAACTCCTCGCGTAGCAGAGCTTCCTTGACTTCGTCCACGCTCATGAGGTAGAATCCCTCGACCTCGTTATCCTGCGGTTTTGGTATCACGTCTTGACCCACCTCGAGGTCGTAGCAGTATAGCACATCAGGCACGCAAAGACCAAACTCGCCGCCCGAGCCTGCCGCGCTCTCCGCGACGTAGGTGATGACGCCGACGGGCTTGGCATGTTTCCGCACCAGAGCCTCCGGCAGCGACGCCTCCTCGTCGGCCTCGTGGACGATGCACTCAAAGGGCGATTCCTCGGCCCGCACGCCGCCGGCCACGGTCGTGTCCAGCTTGCCCGGCCAGGTCATCATTTCTCTACTGCGCCGGGGCACCCAGATCTTGAGCTCGCCGCCGCTGGCGGGATCGCGCGTGTACACGGTCATGTGGGCGCCGCGGCACGAGACGCCAAAGAGGCCGGCCGTGGCCCGGAGCAGCTGCACTCTGCTGCCTGCTTGCTTGCCATAGTTGCGGGCGCCCAAGATCTTGTAGTCTTCGGGCCACACTCGCCGGAGGTTTGCAAACGTCTGCGCCTCCCGCGCGGCCGTGATCACCTTTTCGAATGCGGCGTTGCAGGCTGCGGCGGTATCCGTGTCGCCATCGCGAACGCGAAGTTGTACGGTGCGTGGGATGGCGTGCGAGATGTCGAAATCGGACGTCCAGGGCATGCGGTCCACGACCGAGGGCAGGATGAAGCCGTGCGGACGAGGGTCGTCGGGCAGGAGGAGCTGGTACAGGCTTGCGGAGCGGTCGGGTGCGTAGGGTAGCCGTGGGATGTCGACGAGGGGATAGTTGTCAGCGGCCTTGACGAGGTCGAGGAAGGTGATTGTTGGCCGGGACATGATGGGAGTACGGGAGTAGAGGACAATTTCTTAGCACGAAGTAGAAGCTTGAAAGTCAGAATTTGGTGCGAATATATATGGTTTTCTACAATGTAGCTATTTCCAAGCGATTCGACATGTGCAAGTGCGCAAACATGTATGTAATGTAAGATGTCCATATGTCAATCTACCTGTATTGACTTGGCATGAGCCCCACCATCAATGACAACACTCAGCTCTTTGTGTAAATGCTCCCCCGCCATGCGAGGCAACGACCATTTCGGCGTGAAATGACTTCATCCATCGATTCTGTTTGTTGAATAATAAATCGACTCACTCAAATATCATGAATAATCATTGCTGACACCAGCTGGAAAGTAGCCCAATCCCATACAGGCATTCAAGTCATACCGAATCCATAGGGTGCTACAATATGTCCTGTCAATTCACCAGAGCTTATCTGACAAATTTATGGCGGGGTCCAAGGTTATCTCACGTTGGTCCAAAGCCCGCTTCTTAAGTCCGGCCCCAGCGTCAGTCAGTGCTACGGTATGCACAATAAGAGCTTGGTTTAGCGACGAGTCACACCGTGCCCGTGCTGCTTGCCAGTGGCGCAAGTATTGCACAGTAGGAGCTACAGGTCTGTCGCCGAGGATTGATGAAAGGATCAGTCGACTTCCGCTGAGGGACGTGAGATTGTCGCCTCTTGGAGCCTGAAGCGCAAGAAGTGGATGCGGGACAAGCATTATAGTGGCAGCTTTGGGCAAGAACAGTCATACGGTCAAGGGATTTTTGCAATAAAAACCGAATGAGAACCTGGAAACCCGTGAAGCTTTGACTTTTGTGACCACTGCCCGAAAAGGTTGTTTCTTTAGCACGGATAGCTTGGGTAGCTGAGAGCAGATTTAGAGCTATGGGAGCTTTTCAAGCATAGGTATATAAAGGTAGTCGTCATTGCTTTCGTGTGGGTGGCCGAGGATAGAAAATCACAATTGCTTCACTTGAAGTTCCCCGAACATGATACGAACCACTTGAACAAAGTTGTTACAGAACTGTGCACGTATACAACATCTACAAGAGTTTCGCCTTCCGGCAAATCCCATCCAGAAATCCACAGACAAGCAAGGTAAGTCTCAGGTTCCCATAGCAGCAGAGCCGAATAAATTTTTTTCGTCTCTCATCGCTCCCCTCCGCCCATCTCTCTTTAAGTAGGTCTGGAAGCCCTGGCCAGCAGTGCAGCCAATCAGAGTCCCGACTTTGGATGAGGGGTTATTCAATTCGGACTGTTTTGCCCCACCAAGCCGCCATTTCCAATCTCGTTGCTTTGCTGCGCAGTGGATCAAAGGCGAAGTTTTTGAGTGGGCAAGACCAAAGTGGGCAGAGGTTTGCCATTGCCCCGCACCTCTCGACTGGAGACTTGTTCGAAGATTTCTCTGCTCACACCCGATCCGAAACTTCCTCCCTCCCCCAACCTCACCAAGTCAAAAGGCTGGCCCGGTGTGAATAGTTGCTTGCGACTGTTGTCACCTTTTTTCAAGCTCCTTTTGTCTTCCCGTTTTCTAGCTTTCGAGCTTCTTTTTACTGATCCTTCTTTCCTCTGTTTTTACAGAGGTCTGTGATCAGTGAACCCCGCACTCGCCGGGTTTTTTTCCCATCTCGAAGTAAAAAAGAACACATAGGCAGGTTATTCCAGCAATACCGCCAAAATGGTCAAGTAAGTCGACACAATCATCGCCTCCACGTTACCGCGCCCATCTTTCCATCATTGCGAACTCCCGTCGAGACTACTCCCTGGGTTTTGCGCGCGAGGGAGAGAGATGGGCTCGCAACGATGGGCCTGCAAGATGGGATTTGTGTGCTCACATTCAATAATAGCTTCACCATCGACGAGATCCGTGGGCTCATGGACAAGCCTGCCAATGGTGAGTAGCTTATAGAACAATTGCTTTCCACGCTCTCGTGCTAATGTGCCATCTTTTCAGTCCGTAACATGTCCGTCATTGCCCACGTCGATCACGGCAAGTCTACCCTGACCGACTCCCTGCTGGCCAAGGCCGGTATCATCTCCACCGCAAAGGCTGGTGATGCTCGTTCCATGGATACCCGTGCCGACGAGCAGGAGCGTGGTATTACCATCAAGTCCACTGCCATCTCCCTGTTCGGTGAGCTCCCCTCCGAGGAGGACCTCAAGGACATTGTTGGCCAAAAGACCGACGGCAACGGTTTCTTGATCAACCTGATCGACTCGCCCGGTCACGTTGATTTCTCTTCCGAGGTTACTGCTGCTCTGCGTGTCACCGATGGTGCTCTCGTCGTCGTCGACACCGTTGAGGGTGTCTGTGTCCAGACCGAGACTGTCCTGCGTCAGGCTCTTGGTGAGCGCATCAAGCCCGTTGTTGTCATCAACAAGGTCGATCGTGCTCTTCTCGAGCTCCAGGTCTCCAAGGAGGATCTTTACCAGTCCTTCTCGAGAACCATTGAGTCCGTCAACGTCATCATCTCCACCTACCTCGACAAGGCCATGGGTGACCTCCAGGTCTACCCCGAGAAGGGTACCATTGCTTTCGGTTCCGGTCTGCACGGTTGGGCTTTCACCATCCGCCAGTTCGCTACCCGTTACGCCAAGAAGTTCGGTGTCGACCGCAACAAGATGATGGAGCGTCTCTGGGGTGACAGCTACTTCAACCCTCACACCAAGAAGTGGACCTCCAAGGGTACCCACGAGGGTAAGCAGCTCGAGCGTGCCTTCAACCAGTTCATCTTGGACCCCATCTTCAAGATCTTCGCCTCCGTCATGAACTTCAAGAAGGAGGAGACCGCTACCCTGCTGTCCAAGCTCGACCTCAAGCTGTCCCCCGAGGACCGTGACAAGGAGGGCAAGCAGCTCCTCAAGGCCGTCATGCGCACTTTCTTGCCCGCTGCTGACTGTCTGCTGGAGATGATGATTCTCCACCTTCCTTCCCCCGTCACTGCCCAGAAGTACCGTTGCGAGATGCTGTACGAGGGTCCCACCGATGATGAGGCCGCCATCGCCATCCGCGACTGTGACCCCAAGGGACCTCTCATGCTGTACGTCTCCAAGATGGTGCCCACTTCCGATAAGGGTCGTTTCTACGCTTTCGGTCGTGTCTTCGCCGGTACCGTCAAGTCTGGTATCAAGGTCCGCATCCAGGGTCCCAACTACACCCCTGGCAAGAAGGAGGACCTGTTCGTCAAGGCTATCCAGCGTACCGTCCTGATGATGGGTGGCAAGGTCGAGCCCATTGACGACATGCCTGCCGGTAACATTGTCGGTCTCGTTGGTATTGACCAGTTCTTGCTCAAGTCTGGTACTCTTACCACCCTCGAGACCGCTCACAACCTGAAGGTCATGAAGTTCTCCGTCTCCCCCGTCGTCCAGCGTTCCGTCCAGGTCAAGAACGCTCAGGATCTGCCCAAGCTGGTCGAAGGTCTTAAGCGTCTCTCCAAGTCCGACCCTTGCGTCCTGACCATGTCCTCCCCCTCCGGTGAGCACATTGTCGCTGGTGCTGGTGAGCTCCACCTCGAGATTTGCTTGAGCGATCTCGAGAACGACCACGCCGGTGTTCCTCTGATCATCTCCGACCCCGTCGTCCAGTACCGTGAGACCGTCATGGGCAAGTCCAGCATCACTGCTCTGTCCAAGTCCCCCAACAAGCACAACCGTCTGTACATGGTTGCCGAGCCCATGGAGGAGGAGCTGTCCAAGACCATCGAGGATGGCAAGATTGGACCCCGTGACGATTTCAAGTCGCGTGCCCGTGTCCTCGCTGACGACTTCGGCTGGGATGTCACCGATGCCCGCAAGATTTGGTGTTTCGGTCCCGACACCACTGGTGCCAACTTGCTTGTTGACCAGACCAAGGCCGTCCAGTACCTCAACGAAATCAAGGATTCCGTTGTCTCTGGTTTCCAGTGGGCCACCCGCGAGGGTCCCATTGCCGAGGAGCCCATGCGTTCCGTCCGCTGGAACATCATGGATGTTACCCTGCACGCCGATGCCATCCACCGTGGTGGTGGTCAGGTTATCCCCACTGCTCGCCGTGTCTTGTACGCTGCCGCCCTGCTCGCCGAGCCCGCCCTCATGGAGCCCGTCTTCTTGGTCGAGATCCAGGTCCCCGAGTCCGCCATGGGTGGTGTCTACGGTGTCCTTACCCGCAGAAGAGGTCACGTCTTCGCTGAGGAGCAGCGCCCCGGTACTCCTCTGTTCACCATCAAGGCTTACCTGCCCGTCATGGAGTCTTTCGGTTTCAATGCCGATCTGCGTGCCGGTACCTCTGGTCAGGCCTTCCCCCAGATGGTCTTCGACCACTGGCAGCACTTGCCCGGTGGATCTGCCATCGACTCCACCTCCAAGGTCGGCCAGATCGTCTGCACCATGCGCAAGCGCAAGGGTCTCAAGGAAGAGGTGCCCGACGTCAGCAACGTAAGTTCACTATTCAGCTATAAACCCCCTTGACCACTTTGTGCTAATCTTCTTCTCCCACAGTACTACGACAAGCTGTAAACGGCCCACTACTGTGCTGTTAGACTTTTTTCTCGTGGCATACTTACTGCATGCCGCGAGACAATTCCTCGCATTAACAAGCCCCGGACTTCACAAATAAATGCGAAGCCGAGGGTGACGAAGATATGATGCGGCCATGGATAAACAAAAGCTATAACGGTGGCAGAAAGCGTGGAACTGTTTAGTAGCTATCGTCCATTTGGTTTGCCTGTAGTCATGATGAATTTGATTCCCAGTTAGACAAGAACATATTGAACCATTGATGAATGCTTGAAAGGGTGAATGTTGTGATCTTAGACGATGCTATCAGCCAGTAAGTGGGTACGGTCCCTAGGAGGAAGTATTGCCATGAACTCACGAAATTCAACTTTGGCATATTCATATGACAGTCATGTGTTGGTCGTCTGACTTGAAAAACCTTCTTGAATAACGCATTCGAGGGTTATCACAACTTAGCGTGGGGTGGCTAAAAACATCTCAGACAAAGAATTAGACATCGTCACCTTCACATACCATAGAACAGCTTATCACAGATAATTCCTAGACGGGGAATTTTGATCGTTCATTTATTGACCAGACTAATATCTGTAATTATTCCTTGCTTTGCGTGTCACCATTCCCCCGTCTTCATCTTCTACATCATCACAGCCGATCTTGTCGATCTTGGGTCCTTGTATGTTAACACGTATTCGCCAAACTTTCATGCAATTCATTTTTCTTCCTGGAATATCATGCCATGTCATGCCCAGGAGCGACAGTCCTGCAAATGCTTCCAAAAATCCATCTTCTCATCCACCAAGCTCTTTTCCCATCTGTCGACTTGAGCCTCTGCACCCAAACATTACTTTTCTTGAGTCAGCTCCGACAACTCCGAAAATCTAATCTATATCACATTCCCCCAAAAGACTGGGCTCAAATGAGGAGGAAGTTTCATAGCCTCCGCAACGTCCATCAGGAGCCGAGTTATGCACGCCTCGTATTTATTAACCCGAGAACCGGAACCGGGCTGTTTCTAGCTGTCCAAGGCCGTCACGTGGAGCAATATACCTCCGGCGGTAGGTGTTTGTGAAATCCTGGAGGATAGAGCGGATCTGTCTCACATCGCCACTGTCGTTGGATGAAAGCCTTTCTCTGATCTTAACCATGAGGCGTTGAACGTCGGCAGGCGTTACAGTTCCCGGAGGCAGCATTTTCATGGTATGCTCAACCCATACGGTAGCCTCATTGGGCATGATCTCGAATAGAGTAAGCAGGGCGCCACTGCCATCGGCAAAGCAGTCCCGGGGGAAGGTAATCATCATGCCGGCCAGAATGCGCTGTACCAAGACATCTCCTTTGGCTGTAAGTAACTGTCGAACAATCTGTCGTAGCTGCTCTACCACGGGAGGGCCAAGGTGTTCCGAGGACGACGGAGGGTTTTTGCTACCCCACGAGAGCAGGTCTCTGATGTAGTGGAGTGTAGCAGTCAGGGGGTCACGTTGCTCCAGGCCAAGAACAGACAGACCAGCCTCGAGTATAGGGGTGAAGAGATGCGAAGGAATGAGCTTCTGAGGATAGTATAAGAGGGTATCAATGAGGAGACGGAAGAAATCTTCTACCACATCAGGCAGCTCCTGAGGAGTAAGTTCGCTAATGAAGCGCAACATGTTCGTTGCTTGTGCTTCAAAGAAGACATAGATGGATTCGGTAATGCCCTGGTCAACATGCTCGCGATCGTCTGAGAATTCGCGAAGGATCGCACTGGTGACCCAGAGGAAGCAGCCTTGCCGAGATCTTTCAAAGCCGGCTGCGAGCTTGTTTGCCATGTCTGGCAAAATGGGAGTCATGGCACCTCTATGGCTGATGACCATAAATCGCCAGCAGCGGCAAACACGCTCGCATATCGGTGCGAAATCGATAAACCCATCGAGGACCGTGGCAAGAATCGGGAACGCCTCCTTCCAGTACTTGACGGCAGGGTCTTCTTCACCTGCATGGACAGGCGGGATGATGACGACTTGCTGGACAAATATCGAAATGAGCTGCAAGTGGTCTGCGACAGCAAGCTTGCCCTCCTCATCGGTTGCATTGTTCGCCTTTGTCATGAGTCTTTGCATGAGGGGATCGCAGTACAACTTCAACAGTCGATAGATGTCGTCCTTGGGCTGGACACTGACAACGTTGGCAACACCCTCGGTGATCTCCTCTTGGCTGGTATCAGGCAGGCTGTCCAGGATCTTGTCGTAGAACTGCTGCAATTGCACAACCTGGGCACTTAGAAGATGCTTGCAGTCTGTACAAAAGTACTTGATAGCCATTGCTGCGGCTCGGACAACCTCCTTGGAATCAGTCTGGAATGATGAGACAATGTAGTTGAACTGATCTTCCAAGAACTGAGGGTGGGCTGCAGTCCATTCAGTATATCTTCCGATAACCATGATTGTCGCAAATCGCAGCTTTTCGTGTGCTGGGATTTGCACAAGCAGAGGCATCAGCTGCGGTAGAACAATATTCTCGTCCTTGCCGACCATACGGCCCATGGCTCTCATAGAAAACAAGGGGGCCTCGAGCTCTTGCCAGTGCGGAACTGACGTAGCGGTCGCCTGACCAGCATATTTCTGTGTCCAGATCTTGATGGCATCGAGCACCTTGGTCAAACACTCGGTGACACCCATCACCTCGCAGGAATCCTTCAGGGTATCGCCCATGGCGTGTCTGAACTCGCGGAACTTCTCCTCCGCCACGAGATCGCCATCGAATAGGTCCCGCGGGTGGAGATCGCGACCATCCTCTGATTGAGGATATTGCAGATGCTTGAGCAGAATGTCCACCAGCTTGGAATAGACGTCGACAAGCTCCATCCGTGCTTCAATGAAACGTTCCAACACGATCAACTGCTTTAGTTCGTACCAAAAGTCGAATGTGTACTCGATGACATCTCTGTCCTTGTCGCTGGCGGCACATTCGAGAATTGCATCGACCAGTGGCCTGAAAGCGGTAGTCTCTCGTGCGATGGCTACCACCCAAGCTGTACCGGCATCCGAGAGAACGCGGGTCAAGGACTTGTATGCCTCAACGTCCTCCTCCTCGACAACCTTTTGAATCTTTGGTCGCAAAGCCACAACCCGTGGCAGTAATTTTTGAACGGTCTCGATGTTCTCGTCAACCTCGCGTGTCTCCCTGACCATCGTGGACAAACATTCGGCCGCCTCTTGGAAAGCTTCATCACCTTCGACGGCGTTGAAGACAATATCAAGCAAGGGAGAGTTCACCACATCAATGACCGGGACCTCTCGCAACCAAGAAGTTATGCACTCCAACAATTGGGGGTTTTTTGCCGCAGAAGCTAGAAAATGTCAGCTCAAGCTTGACGATCAGGAGAGATGAATGTAGCTTACGTGACGAGTGTGCATAGTTGATCAGCAACTGTACAACTTGCGGCGCATTGTCCGAAAGTAGCTCGATAGTCCTCAGATTTAAATCTTCTTCCTGTCATAACCAATTAGACCCTGACCCAACGTTCGATATACCAGCACGATTCGCCACCAGCGGTTAAACAAGCATGAGACGTGTTGGTGTTTCGCGATCCACATACACTGAGGGTGATCTTGCGACCTTCGGTCACCTCTTCGGGAAGAATTCGGAGGAAATCCAGAATGGCGGCGTGGCTCTCGGCTTGGTTGCCCAGGGAAGATACGACCAAGGGAAGTACGTCCTTCCACTCCTTCATCTGAATAGCCAGTATTGCAAGGCAGACGCAAAGTTGGACTCTGATAGGTTTGGGGCCAGGTGCATACACCTTGAGGAGCTCCAATAGCTGGGTTCGTACTGCAACGTGTTGTTCGGCGGGTATTTGCGTCGATAGATCGTATGTAATCTGCCAAAGGAAGTCAGATATAACCGACCACATGTGAATCTGCAGGGTTCCTGGTCGTGCCTACCTTGCCCCTGAGCGTTGTCGCTGCAAACAGCTTGACGTCGGCCTCGGCCTCCGATTGCAGTATGGAAAATGTCGTGGTCCAAGCACTTGACTGTCATAGATCGCCTAGTCAGTATCACGCCGGAAGAGTTGTTAAAATGTGCCTCCACAAACGTACCGACTTCTGAAACTCCTCGAGGAACTTGTGCGCGCTCTTCTTTCGGTCTGCATTATTGCTGCGCATCGTCAACATGGCCTCGAGCACCTGCTCTGGCGGAAATGCCGCCTGTGCGCCGTTGGAAGCCATTATTTGCGACTTTGTAACTTCGAAGGTCTAGTAGGCAGATTGGCGGAAAAGGGCTCAATGGAGCATAGGCGCGCGCCGCTGCTGAGGCAGTTGATCAGGCTGCGAGCGCTTCGGTGTCGGAGGGGTGTTTGGAAGCGCCTCCTCAGGGCACCGAGGTGGGGTATTGTTGAAAAAAAGTATGCTAAGAACAAGGGAATTGTGACTGTATGTAAAAAGAAGGACAGTCAAGGGACCTCCAGCAGAAGGAGCGTGAGTCGGCTGTTGGTTCAAGTTGAGAAAATGACCTTCAGGGAGGAGGAGTAGGAGGGAGGTATCAATCGGTTTGCGAAATTGTCTGTCAGGTCACTCACAAATAGCCCCCGGCGTCATTGTCCCAGCAATGGGCAGAAGTGGGGAGTAAGGTCGCCATTGCTCATGTGTGGCTTTTGAGAGGAGGGGTCTTTTTGTGGCTTGTTATCAGCGGCGATAGGCGGGTCCAAGGCTCTTTCGGCTCTCTGTCTGCCTGAGAGTCTGGAGCAAAGCACTGTAGCCTGAGCCCCAGAGCCTCAAAGCCGCGCCATTGGTTGCCGCGTCTTGAGGCCCGTTCGCTAGACAGCAGCTTTCACTACAATTTAGGTATTTTCTGGGCATACAGCAGTAGCCTCTCTGCCCTCAGCCTCGCCCCAACACCATCAAAGGCGCAACCAAACAGGTCCACGAACCCCTACAACGCGATTGCTCATCACCAGAACAACTACCGATTTACGCGATCCAACGATTTCGAAATTCAAAACATACGCGCCACCCTCAATAACCCGCAGCAAATATGACTGGTCGAGGAGGCGGCGGTGGACGCAAGGTGCTCCTCCCTCCCATCAACTTCATCTTCAAGCTGCTGCAGTCGCATGCAACTGTCAAGATCTGGCTGTACGAGCAGCTCGCCATAAGAATCGAGGGAAAGATCAGAGTATGTTGCTGGGAAAAGTCCATTGGCGCGTGCCGACTGCTGACTTGAGCCTTCTTCAGGGTTTCGACGAGTTCATGAACCTCGTCATTGACGACGCCGTGGAGGTTAAGCAGATTACCAAGACAAATTCTGAGGAAAAGAGAAGGTCGCTCGGTATGTTCGCCTCATTCCTTGTATGATATTCTCGTTGCATAGGTTGCTAATCCGCTTGCAGGACAAATCTTGCTCAAGGGCGACAATGTTTCGCTGATTCAGGAGGCTGTATGAAGTTCAACGACACTACAATGACTAGGAAGCTTCGGGCGATTGCAATACTTGATGGATTCAGCACGGTCGATATGACATCTCAAATGGCGTTGGAAAGATAACGAGAAAAGCCCACCACGATGAGGGCACGAATATGGTCTATGATCTATACTGTATGAGATGACTGCTTGAATTCGCCGTCTCCAAGAAAGAGCCCGTCAATGGGCTGATCATGAGGGCCAACCGGGACAGATTCTCCTGATGAGGGCGGGAGAAATTGTTCCCGCAAAGCTAGCGCATATAATAGAATGGCCGGGTGACCATCAGAAGCCCTTTCCTCCTCGCTTGCCCGCAATGCATACCGGTGAAGGAAGTAATCGTAAAATCCTTTCCCGTGGCCAAGCCTGCGGATAGAGCCCGTCTCCGGGTCTGTGTCAAAGGCGACGCCGGGCAGCAGAATGAGATCAAGTGGGGCATCGGCCGAGACATTACCACCCAGCTCGCCGACGCTGCGCTGCCGTTGATTGACGGTTGCGGCGTCGACGCTCGGGATTCCCCATTTGTCGGGCTGAAGCGATTCATAGTCTGCAATGTCGTTCAAACTCACCATGTCCATGAGCCTGGCTGGTCCCTCACCGGGTGGCAGGCCGGATTTGTGAAGATAAGGGACGAAGACTTGCTTGCCAGATGACAGAGCATGTCTTACGATGGGATCCGTCTGGATCTCGCCGTGCGGCATGGAGAGGTAGACCGCAACTCTCTTTGCATTGATGTATGGCTCAAATCGAGAGAGGGAATTGAAGACGTGGGAACCTAGTAGCTTTGCATTAGCCCTTGGCATTCGTCAGCCTCGTTTGTTGACATTGCAATCGGTCGGATACCGACTTTGTGAGGTGACCGAGTCGGACGAGATATTGGCCAGACGCTGCTTCATCAAGGCCCGAAGCTGGCTCTTGGCTGCGTTGAGCGTAGACGAGTTCATATCGGCGGCAACAGCAGGATCTGGCTGCTGCATCCTCACAATGCTAGTTCCGCCTTGAGGATTGCTCGCTTGGTACGGTTGCCAACGATCGAGATATGGTATAGAGGAACCCCCACCAAACTGATCAAAACAGGTGATGTGAGTTGAGAATCGGTTGGTCTTTGCGGCGCGCCCGTTGAGCCAGTGGGCGGTGGATGGACTTCGGGCAGGCTGATGATATACACTAGCAATTAGGATGCCCCGCCAGTGCCCAAGCAGGGAGCACAAGATGTCTGATGTTTTGCTTGGGTCAAACGTTGTGGAGGATCGGAACCGTAGTGCTGATAGGACCAAGCTTTCGGCAGGCTACAGGGCACATCGAAAAACGATCGGAGCCCAGAAGTCGGGGCTCTCAGAAGGGCACTAGGCGCCCGAACAAGGCCCTTGCTTGCCCGCGATACTCAAAGCTTGGTGCCATGAGTCCTAGCTAGATGAACTCTGTCGAGCTCGAAGTCCACTCAAGGCGAGGAAATCTGCTTTCGTCAATGCAACACGGCAAGACCGCCACTATATTTCTTGCATTTTCTAGTTTTTAATTTCGATATAGTAGATAATTCTTCAAGTTTTGCTAGCTTTCCCCAGACATCGGTCAAGAGCATAGCTAAGACGCACGAATGGCAGCAAGGGTATTATGCGTCGTGATCTGCAGGTGAGTTGGTCCGTCCACCGGGGTCGTGGAGGATTAAATGGAGTGCTTGAGTGCTTGCAGACAAGAACCGTCCGTGCATCCAATGACGATGCGGTTATTTTGACAGAAGTCAAAAGGGCATACCCGAGGGACCAAATATGCAGGTCAATCAGGTCCGAGATGCTTGGATGCTTGCGCTGCATATAGAAGAAGCGATCTCATGCTCTGGAAAGTCTCTTTTGCTTGGTTCCTGTCTTTTTTATCTAATCTCTGCTGCATCTAATCAATCAGTCAACCGATCGGCCATCACGATGCGTCTCTAGGGAAGCCGCGTACTGAAAATAAAACCAGCCCATGCCCAATCGTGCCCGTCTGATTGCCTTGGTGCCGTTCCGCAGGCGCATATAGCGCTTGACTAGAAAGGCTTTTAGCAGACTTTTTCCCCTACACTTTTTCACCTCTAGGCTGTCACTCGACCGCTAATGGTACCAAGTTACCGCAATACCCTGGGCTAAACTAGCACTAGACAGGTCAATTGATGATAATTCTTACTTCGTACCTGTTTCTCTCTTGAACTTGGCTGGCTACTTACCGACTCAGCCGCGCCTCTTTCTACACAGACTTGACAACATCTGACAACCCAAACGCGCGAGATACCGCTCGGAAAGCAACCCCCATCAATTCTCACACCCCATCCCGTCCCCTACTGACTGTCTCTGTGTCTGTCTTTGGTGGCCACGTGTGCTCAGACATCCACGCCCTAAACAGTCGTCTGATGACAGCATAGATGCGCACCCTTGGGCCTGCATACATTGAACTACATACCTAACCTATTTCACTACGTGCCAGTAGCGCTATCACATTTCGACCGCCAGCCGCTTGTATCTCTCACCTCTCACTGTGACCCTCTCTCCTGCTTCTGGTCCACCATTCGCTTTGTTTTTTTCCAAGGCCACCCACCAGGGTGTATCCATTTTCGCATTCCATTTTCCATCCATTCCCTGCTTGGTGTGTGTGTCATCCTGCTCCCTAACAGTAAAATCCCTCCTACTATTTGCCCTGCCTCGCTTGGTTGGCCTCGCGCCTGGTTCATTCCTACGCGTAACGTACCTTGCTCGACTTGACCTACCACATACCCATACCATACCGGTACCTCTTGTACCTTCCTCTGGTCCCATCTTGTCCCAGCCAAAGCCTTGACTTGATGCCGAACCCGACTGTGAAAAGCAATGACGATTCTCACAAGGCCCCCACCCCAACTACTACTGGACAGACCTTCCCGTTGAGACCCATAACTGCAGATCGATCCACTGCGGCTGCCTGCCCCTCGCTGGATGATGCGACCTCCGCCGAGAATATTATAAGTCGTGACCAATCTCCTCCGCCTGCTGCCGACCAGGGCTTCGAGCTGGAGGATCTATTACTCACGGACTCTGCTGCCATTGATTCCCATGGCCCTCCCTCGACCGACCATCCTGATCCAGATTCACCCTTGACCACAAACAACGAGTTTGACCCTACTAACCTCGTCGACGATCCCGAGCCACGAGATCCAATGTCGAGGGCACCGCTTTTGCTGAGGTCGTCGCCAGGCTTCGGCACCGGCTCCTATGGAGCTGCGCCGATCAACCCTGTCGCCGAAGAGATTACTGAAAATCAAAATGAGGAAGACATCTACAATGATAGAGATGTGGAGGAGGTGCGCAACAGGAGGCGCAAATCCCAGAGCACCACTAGATCATTTGGCACTCTGAGCAGGACGGGCACCGTCAGCAGATCAGGCACATTGGGAAGAGCAAGTACATCGTCAATGCGAATGAGAAAGCGATCCGAGGAGCTCCTCGGAGGATCCATCTCCGTGACTGGCCTTCAGGGCCGCTTTGGAGTCACCGAAACGTCACTGGTTGAAGATACCATGTCAGACGCAAAGTCAGATGTCTCCGAATACATGGGCGAGTCTGGAGACGAGAGCGAAATCGAGTCCATAAACGAGGACGATCCACCAGATAACTCGCCATACGCCCAGGTACGAGCCTCTGTTGCGCCTACCGACAATTATACACTGTCCATTAGTACACCTCGCATGTGGATTCTGTCGACACTCTTCGCTGTCCTTGGATCTTCCACCAATCTGTTTTTTTCTTTGAGATACCCTAGTGTTGCTATTACACCTGTCATAGCATTGTTGCTTGTACATCCCCTCGGTCTCCTGTGGGATCTACTGCTTAAACGCGACGATGACCCCGAAGAAGATTTTGTCGACGGCGTCCGTGTTGCAATTCCCGCCGCAGGATCACCCACAGACCCTGGTGTTCCGCCCGTGAAGCAGAGGAGCCGAGCCGAAAGATTCCGGCTTTGGTTGGCCCAGGGAAGCTGGAACGAGAAGGAGCACAGCTGCGTCTATGTCAGCAGCAATGTTTCTTTTGGATTCGCGTTCGCAACCGACGTTATTGTCGAGCAGACGCAATTTTACAAGCAAGATGCGACCATTGTCTACCAGATACTTCTGACGCTATCGACACAAATCCTCGGCTACGCATTTGCCGGACTCTCCCGGCGCTTTCTGGTCCGTCCGAGCGGCATGATCTGGCCGGGAACTCTCATGTCGGCAGCCATGTTTGGCACTCTGCATAAGGAAGAGAATAAGCCCGCAAATGGATGGAGGATGAGCCGATGGAAGTTCTTTTACCTGATCTTCTTCTCATCGTTCATCTTCTACTTCATTCCAGGTCTTTTGATGCCTGCCCTCAGCTACTTCAACGTGATCACCTGGTTTGCGCCGGATAACGTGGTTGTGGCAAACCTATTTGGAGTTGCCTCTGGCTTGGGTCTGTTTCCGCTCACTTTCGACTGGGCACAGATCGCCTACATCGGCTCACCCCTCCTGACACCCTTTTGGGCAGCTATGAATGTTGTTGGTGGCTTGGTCATAGTCATGTGGATCGTTGCACCGATTGCGTACTATGCCAATCTGTTCTACTCATCATACATGCCTATACTCTCAGCGTCCGTCTTTGACAATACTGGCAGCGTCTACGACGTCAGCAGAATTCTGACTTCGGATTTTGTGTTTGACAAGGAGGCCTACTCAAACTACAGTAGAGTCTTCCTGCCCATCACCTATGTCCTCAGTTATGGCCTACAATTTGCTGGCCTAGCTTCCCTGCTCACACATACAGCTTGTTGGCACGGAAGGGATATTTGGACACAATGGAGAAGATCTATGAAGGAAGTTGAAGACGAAGGAAAGCCGTCGTATGAGCCGCTCGGCACTGAGAATACCAATCTCTCGCCAATTACCAGAGAACCTGGTGATTTGAACACGAGGAGGTCCATGCCAAACTTTGACGATCTTCTGAGCCGAGAAGATGTCCACAACCGATTGATGAGGCGCTACAAAGACGCACCCTTGTCGTGGTATTTGCTGACTGCCGTAACAATGACGGCAGTCGGCATGTTTGTCGTCGAATAGTAAGTTTATTAATGCATATAAATGGTCGAGTTCACCAACTAATCATTTCGTGAAGCTACCCAATTCACCTGCCATGGTACGGACTGCTTCTGGCACTGGGCATCTGCTCTGTACTTTTCATTCCGATTGGCATCGTCATGGCTGTCACGAATCAACACAGTAGTATCTACCTCATCTGCCAGCTGATTGCTGGTGCCGTGTTTCCGGGACGGCCTTTGGCGAACATGGTGTTTGTAACATATGGTTACATCTCCTCGGCACAGGGCATCAAGTTTGCAGCAGATCTCAAACTGGGACACTACATGAAGATTCCACCAAGGATTCTATTCAAGGTGCAGATGGCCGCTACGCTCGTCTCCTCGATGACGCAAATCGGCGTGCTCAACTGGATGTTTGCCAATATCCCCGGCCTGTGCACCCCGCAGGCAATCAATGGCTTCACCTGTCCGATTGCTCGGGTTCACTTCAACGGTTCGATTCTGTGGGGTGTAGTCGGTCCGTCAGAGTTCTTTGGACCAGGTGCCACATACCGGCCATTGGTCTGGGGCTTCGTGATTGGTGCCATCGCCCCCATCCCGCTTTGGCTGTATGCTCGAGGCAAGAAGGACACGATAGTTCGCAAGATCAACCTGCCAGTTCTTTTTGGTTCCCTCAGCTGGATTCCACCAGCTACTGGCCTCAACTTCTCGGTCTGGGCTTTGGTATGCTACATCTTCAACCACGTGATCAAGAACCGGGCAGGTGCGTGGTGGGCCAAGTATACAATGACGCTGAGCGCTGCGCTCGACTCTGGACTCGCTGTCGGCATTGTTGTGGTATTCTTTGGCTTCATCTTCCCAGGCTGGATGGACGGATTCAGCTGGTGGGGAACAGAAATCTACAAGCAGGGCTGCGACTGGCAAGCCTGTGCTTTCAAGACCGTGGCAAACGGTACACATTTTGGCCCTGACAAATGGTAAGGGAATGACTTTTAGGATAAGGGAATGAATCGGAATGGGCAATGGCATAAATGATATTGAAATGATAGAAGGAGTCTTGATGACTCAAGGATAATGCATAGTGACGGAGTTTGGGTTCATTGGTTTGACATTGCCTACAAATCGTAGGCAACATATTATTCAAGATTCATATTTGATTGGAAAGCACATTTGACAATAGAAGAAGAGAAACTTCGACTGCAAACAACATGCGATAGTATGACTCATCATATAATCTTGATGCAACCATCCTTGTCTTTTCATTCGAGATAGCGATGTCGTGAATGACAGCCGGTAGCATGACATTGCTCTTGTATACTAACCAACGTCTTTCTACGTTATCTTTCTGCAGACTTCGTATAGACAGCAAAGTAGTATTGTGCTCAGAAGTATCTTCTTCGACCGCAAGATGGCAAAGATGGTCCTGTATCCTAGTCGTTAAAACTGTAAGGATTGTAGCTAGTGTAGGCAGGTAGGTAACCTAAGCACATTAGTGCTCACTCTGCCCCTCTCGGATCGTCTCAATGCATGTAAAAAGGTAGGGGGCTATAACGACGTCCAAGCCCAATGATGGCAATCCTATCTGCTTCGTACACTAGATGATGGACGGCAAGCGAGTACAGCAAAGCGCCTCGCGTCGGACATTGCCCAAGTAGTCGATGCCTCAGATGGTGACTCACTCACTCGCCATGGCGTACATTGGACCACGAGAATATGTACAGACCAACTTGTCGTGCAACCCGAAGTACTTCGTACATCTCAACGAGTCCAATCCTCAAATACCCTGGTGTCACCTTTGACATGGTCCAATTCTTCGAATCCTTATCAGGTTTTTTTGCCCCAAGAAGTGTAAAGTGAAACCCTCACTGGTGTTATACATTCCAACTTTGATAGTATATTTGTTGATATACACCTACTTGGAATCTCATTCTCTCCATAAAAACTCTCAAACACCCACCCCCTCACAGGAAGAGACTCCCCCATTGGACACTGGAAGAGATAAGAAGGAAAAGAAGAAAATGGCAACCACCAAATCCTACCCTCACCTCCCCACCCACCTCGCCTCGCCCACGCATCCCATCCTGCTTCGCACGCTCGAGCCCGAGGACAATGCCGCCTTTGCCGCCATCCTCTCGGACCCGCGCAACACGGACATGGAGCAGGCAGAGCACCGCAAGGCAGAGCCCATGGAGCTGGCCACGGCGACGGCGGCGATTGCGCGCATGCGCGACAGTGCTGCCCAGCCGACAGTAGTGGAGGATAGTGGTGGTAGTACAGGTAAACGCGGCCAAGTCCTCTCGGGACCCGGCCGCGTCAACCTGGCCATTGTGTACCTCGGGGGGCCAGAAGACACGGCAGAGGGCCAGGAGCTGCGGCGCCGGGGCGGGCTCATGATTGGTCTCGGCGGGTACGGCGGCATCAACGAGCAAGGAGTCGACAGCACACCCAAGAGGGTGAGACGACTCGGCGACGTGGGCGCCATGATCAACCCAGAGTACCGCGGCCGCGGCTTCGCCACCGAGGCGGTGCGGCTGGCCATGGAGTGGGGATTCCGCGCGGCGGCCGACGGCGGCCTGCAGTTTGACGCCATCACGGCGACGACGCTCGCGCGCAATGCCGCCATGGTCAAGGTCCTGGATCGCTTTGGGTGGCAGGGCCGGCCCCAGACGGCGTCGAACGGCGACGAGGAACTCGAATATGAGATATCGTGGGAGCAATGGGAAGCGAGTAATGGACGCCAAGTGACCTGAAATGTAGTCGACATCAAGAAACCCATATACTGGTCCATCACATTGTCATTATGATATTATACTAAGTTTTACTTTTGTTTTTCTGACGCTTATCGAATCATGGCTCCCATATGAGCATGATTACGGAATCCTCGTCACTGGAACTGTCCTGGGAGTGAACCGTATCGTCTGGCATCCAGTCGTCCTCGTCACCATAACTCATGGGACTTCCCCTCCGCTTGACGTACGCCTGCCACACCTCGCCGTCTTCGCCCATGCGCGCGTCCAGTAACCTCCAGGTGCGCTTGACGCCCGTCCAGCTTACGACCTTGCGCTGTTTTACACTCCCCCCTTCAACAGGCTCGATGAACAGGCGTGCGGCCGTTTTCACCTCACGCTCCTTGTCTCGATCTTGCTGCGTTACAAGCCGTGAGGTTCTTGGCATCGGCACCATCTCGACCCCGTCTGGATAATGCGAAATACTATGACCATTGACCAGAATCCATGAATCGCGGAAGAAGAAGCGCTGCAAGAAGCAGTCCTCGCCGCAGAGGCCAGAAACCATATGCGCCTTCCACGCCTCGAATCGATGCCGATGTCTGTAATGATGCAGAGCCAAGGGTTGTACGCCCCCTTCGAACCCGGTTCTCAGGCCATGATAATCGTCCTCGGGGACATAAAAGGACGGTAACACGTGCATGTCCTCATCCGTGTGCTGGGAGATACATTTGTAGATGTGCTCGTCCCAATACGCATCTCCGCGTGGTTTCAGCTCACCCTCGAGACTGAATTCGCTTTCTTGCAGACATGGCAAATGGATCAGATCATTTGTCATGAGATTATTGAAGAAGACGGCACCCCCGCCGTACGTCAAAGTAATGTTACTTTCGACGGTCCAGTCGGCACGCTCGCTTGGCATGCCAAGGTAGACTTTTTCGCTTTCGCTGAACTTGGTCAACCTGTCTAGCAGCTTTCCGAGGGACGGGAAGAAGACGTCGTCGTCTACAAGCGCCAGAAACTTCTTTGGATATCCCTCCCTGGAGAGCTCGTCGTTACGACGGGAGAGCATGTGCATGAGCTCGATATAGCGCGAGGTCACATCCGAGTGCTCGTTCGCCGCAAGAACCACAGCGTCGATACCCAGCTCTCTCAGCTTGGCACTCAGGTAACTGACTTCGGCATTCGTGGCCCGGTGCAGGGTGAGAACAAGACTCGCCCCATTGGTGCGCCCCTTGCCATCCGTAAGCCACCGTGCCCAGTCACGAATGAGCGCGTCGTCGGCATAGGTAAGTCGGCCATATGATGATGAAATGCCAAATATGAGGGACGATACGTCCAGGTTGTCTGGGGTGAGAGATCGGCCCATGTTGAGATGTATCGCTTTCTCGGCATGTAGATGCAGTCTTTCCTCGTCGGTCTGAACGCGCTGGAAATCTCGTGCCATGAACTTTGAACCCGTGTCCGTCATGCTATTCCTCACGTCTGATTTAAAGGAAGGCCGCATCCTTCTTGCATACCATGGTATGTTTTCCGACAGCCCATAGTGGCTGACAAGGTCCTTTAGATATGAAGCCTCATCCGTGACCAGAACTTCGTTCAAGGTATCATTGAGCCACGTTCCCGCCGTCTTACCATCCGTGTAGTCGTAGATGCTCGGAGGCCGCGGTGGTGGCCGGTGATAGCGGATAGCAGATAATAGGACGCACGTTATTACGAATGTTACAAAGAAGTGAAGCCACCTCACCCTTCCAGAAACATAGACGGGGCGGAACATGTTTGGGTATTTGTTTGTTTGTTTTTCGCAGGAATGGAGTCAAAATAACGAGCGACAAAATGGCGCATTCAGAAGCCCTGCCGGGTGGTATAAATATAGTAGTAACAATAAGGCGGCGAGAATTAAACAAGATTGGTTTAAATAAGAAATAAAAGAAGCCAGCGACGGCGGCGCGTTTGATCCAATATGACTTCGGTCCGGCAATGACGGGGAGGGAGTAGATCTGAAATTCTGAAGCCAGCGACCGTTGAGATCAAGCTTGCTAAATTGAGGACGAGACGGAACTGGACTGGACAGGACTGGACTGGACCAGCAGCGGCACATTAGAGCATGTGGTCTCAGTTTCCGAATCGCCTTTTTGTCGCCCTGCGTATCCGATAGAGTTCTCGACGGCAGACGCACTATTAAAGCAAGTCGGATTGAGATATCGGGGACCTCATGACGAACGACTAAAAGTATGAACAAGAGTCATCTAGACTTGAGAGCCCGATATGTTTACTTGCATTGGACCAGATGGGGGGCCAAATTGCAGTATGTGTTGGGAGAAGAGAGGGAAGAAATCAATGTCACAACTATTTTTACACTGCGTGAAACAAATTTGGAGTCTCGGCTGGGTAGACGGTTAACGGGCAATGACGCCTTTGGAGACGTCCGTATCGCACCTGCCCATTTCAGCAGAGATAACAAACCTTGGAAATCGGCCGACAAGCGACGTGATTTTTATCAAGTCCGGGGTAAAGATACAAATTGGGTTTCGGCTGGGGAAGCAAGGGAAGGGAAGGGAAGGGAACCAGACAGAGGGGAGGGGTCAAGCGATGGATGAATCAATCAATCAATTGTTAGACAGTGTAGACAGTGAGCCATTGTGAGATCCATGTCAATTGAATAATACCTTGGATGCGTAGAGGGTTTTTCGCGGTCCAACATGTTTTTAGCCGGTCTCAATCCGGACTTGATTGGTGTTTGGCTGCAATGTACCATTTTGGAAACCTTGATGTTATCCCTGGTTCTGCTTCCCACCCCTCACCCACCCTTGAATCAGTCCCTGGATCAATGATATTTCCACGTGTAAAAACACAAGACAGTCCGTCCTGACAGAAACCCGCCAAGCTAAATTTGGAAGCAATCCATTCAAAGATAATAATACATCTGCTCCCAGAAGTCCTTCTGTAGATAGATGCCATCAATGATTATAATCCGAGCATGATCCCAATTCATCCCGCTCCTATTGATAAATTCGAATATCGAGCGCCCTGTTTGGATTCCAAAATTTACGGCGCAAAGATAAAAGGCCGTTGGGGAGAAAAAATGAATGACGACTTGTCATGCAAGAAATATGCCTTTTCAAACTTCTCTTCATATTGCCGGCATGCTCGGACCACAAAGGATACCTAAGTATACGCGTGATGACTGATGACTCAGTGCTTCACATCAGTCGCTGCAGGCTTGGATGCAACGGGAGAGCCCTTGGACGATGATGCATTCTTCTGTGCAGCTGGCACATACGAAGCCGGCACATTGTCCTGCACAGACTGTCGGGCGCTTGCAAACTTATCAAAGCAGTGCGCCATAACCTCCACAATGGAGTCATCGACAGGCACAAGCCGCGTGTCGACAATCTCCTTGAGATAGTCCTCGATTTTTCCGAACTCGTTTCGGTTGGAACGGTACCGGTCAGGCAGCCCTGAGTTATGCATAAGGGCCAGGATGCCAGAGACGAGTGTGTTCACGCCTGCAATGGTGGTGATCACAACACTATCCTGGGACGATGAGGAGCCGACGGCCGTAAGGACTGCATTGAGGGCGAGTTGGACTATCATCAATATCCATCTACTCACAAGGAAGAAATCAGCCATGGCTTGGATCATCACCAAAAGGGGGCAAGACTCACACAATGGTTGCGATGATGTGGAACGAGTAGGTGAACTTGGCCTTCTCCCAGAGCACATCTTGATAGAGCCCATCCGGAAATCCTCTCGGCGGCCAGTACCTGTCATTGATACATTCGTCAGCAATGCGTTCCACCAGCAGAACCTGTTAACCCCATGTGATGCCTTTGGGGGGTTTGGAAAGGAAGGCCAGCTACCAGTGCCCTCTTCAGTCTGGACACTCACCAAGCAGTCGGACGGATGACTGTCGTACTCTCGTTGTCCTTCATCACTCCAACGCCGTGGCAGAATTGAACCCATTCTTGTTGGTTCATGGTCCGATATTGTTTCCCGGGTTTCTGGGTCACTGGTGAAGAAGTGGGAGAGGGCGTAGTAGCTGCAGCCATGTGCAGGTGTCGAGGAGGCTGAGGCGCTTGATTGCTAACCCTGTCGAGCTGCAGGCCTGGTAGTGTCGGAGCCTGTTCAGGCTTTGGAAAGATTGTGGTTGTCATGGTTTACACGAAGGTAGCGGAAGGTCAGAAAGTTGCAGAGAGTCCTTTGTCCAGGAATTGTCAAGATGTCTTGCCCAGGCGAAAGTAGACAGGCAAGGAGGAGCACAACGAGCAACAAATCCCCGAATCCCGTTACAAAGTCCAAGAATGGCAAAATCGAGTCAAGACAAGATGATATTTTCGGAGGCCGAAGCTTGGGTACTGTTTGGAGTGGATGCGGAATGTAGCTGACGGCCTCACAGGATGCACCTACCAGAGGAAATCAAGAATTGACAGAGTCGACTGCGATCGATGGCTCCATGGCCTGACTGGTAAGTTCGTAGGAGGAAGGCATCAGTCATATAAGTCCACTACTCGACAAGGAGAGGGAAAGGCATTCATTGCGCCTTGCACTTGCAAGTATAGTACCGGGTTATGAGAACTGATATGCATTTTGCTAAATGTTGAATGCAGATGAACCTCGCGATATCCTCGAGATACAGCGTGATTTGAGAAAACCAAAAGTGATAGTATTCGAGTTTATAGGAAATGTGGATAGATGCAGCGATCTACAATGATCACAACATACGGCGCTTCAGTACGGGAAACTGGGTTCAGGCGTCAGAGTGACAGCAATAGTGACGGCTAATGTTATAGTATTTTTAATTCTTTAAGAATTTGTATTCCTTATAGAAATTTATTAGCATAATTATAATTTTTATAAGGTCGCCGATATTATTTATTTTTATTATTATTACACCTGCGTGGTTAAATTGAAAAAGTGAGCCGTGTGGGAAATGTAGCAATCGTATTATGAGGTCACAGCTGCCTCCAGGTAGTTTTTAATCGGGAAATCAAACTGCCGGTTAACGTAAAAAAAGTCTATTATCGTGAAGTATTCGTTAATATCTCCTTCTAAAGTAATATCTCCCTCTAAATCGGTCTTATCTTCTTGGTAGATTGAAGGCAGTATTTTCAAAAATATTATGCTGATATACGTGGGTTATTAATGCATTCACCCTGACGCCTGCCGCCATAATCCGCTACTGTTACTCGGATAGAAAGGTTGTTTGCGATCAAAGATAGGTACATAGGAACAGATCTACGGACCTAAAAACTGCCAAATTATACCTTATATGCACACAACCGCATAAAGGCCGGTATGACTGATGCCGATCGGTTCTTCCTGCTTCTAATAGTGCCTTACAGTTTCTTTATGGATGAATTAGGCAGAAGGTGCCTTTGCCAATAAGAACCTTTCATTTTCTCAAACTGCTGTCATATTGAATACCACTCCGATTTGACACAATCCCGAAATACCCAGTCCCCTGTAAGCTATACTACTTCTGCCTTGTAGCATCTAATACCGGCGCGGTGGGTCCGCTAAATCCATTGCTGGACCCCGGAATCGTAGCGATTGGACAGCGCTATAGAATCAAGTACAGAAGCTCTGACCGCCCGGCAGAACCATTTATTTTTTCGAAGATCGCAGTGAGAGAGAGCTTGAACGTTGCCTCGGCGATGACCTCAGTATCTGCTCTGGTGGCCACAAAAGACTATTAGTCTTGGATCTGCGACACATTTTTGAATGCTTTGCACCACGTCTGCGACGCTGCGCTATGCCATCTCCCGACAGGTGATTCGATCCTTTGGCACAACCCAGCTACTGCAGGCCGCCCGCACGACCATGGCGCCTCAATCCAAGAACAAGAAGGCCAAGGCCCAGGCGCAAGATTCTGTAAACAGGCAACGAATTACCATCGACGGCGAAGAATTCCTCGAGGTCAAGGAAGGCTTGGGTCGGATTTTGAATCTAGTCGCCAAAGCAGACGACAATGACTCAAAAGACGCCCCCACCGAGGAGGAGCAACAAAAGGTCTTCTACAATCCCATTCAGCAATTCAACCGCGACCTTACTGTCCTTGCGATCAAGGCGTACGGTGAGGAAGTAGTCGCAAAACGACGCGCTGCTACCGAGAGAAAGATCAACAACAAGATTATCAACAAGAAGCGAAAGAGGGACGAAGGCGAGGACGGCAATGCGCAAGAACAGGATGCTTCTCCGGTTGCATCGACAGATGCGGTGGCAGCTCCAGCCCACGAGGAACCAGCCGCAGCACCTCAACAAGAACAGCCTGGCGATCCGATGGACATTACTGAAGAATCGAAAGATGCACAGTCAGAAGAGTCCAGCAAGACAAACGGAACCGAGGGGGTCCCCAAACCGCGAAATCTACAACCACCTAAATTCACCATCCTCGATGCTCTCTCCGCCACTGGCTTGCGAGCACTGCGATACACGCAAGAGCTGCCGTTTGTCACATCGGTCACCGCCAACGACCTGACTCCTTCTGCCGTCGAGGCCATTAAGCGCAACGTTGCGCACAATGGGGTCGAGTCAAAAGTCAATGTCACCCAAGGCGATGCCCGCGCCCACATGTACTCGCTGATTGCTACCGAACTCGCACGAGAGCACGAGACGAACCCTCGAGGTTTCAAGAAGGGCCCGAATTCGCCGTCTGGAAAATACGATGTTATTGACCTCGACCCATATGGAACGGCAGCAACCTTTTTTGACGCGGCCATTCATGCCGTACGCGACGACGGCGGCCTGCTCTGCATAACCTGCACCGACTCTGGAGTCTTTGCTTCGAACGGCTACCCCGAGAAGGCCTTTGCACTGTATGGAGGCGTGACTGTCAAGGGCTTTCACTCGCATGAAGTTGGTCTGCGCCTTGTTTTGCATGCCTTAGCAACCACTGCTGCACGCCATGGTCTTGCCATCGAACCTCTACTCAGCTTGTCGATTGATTACTACCTGAGAGTCTTCGTCCGTATCCGAAAGTCTCCGGCTTCAGTTAAATTCCTGGCTGGCAAGACCATGTCCGTGTACAGCTGTGACCAGGGCTGCGGCGCTTGGGAGACTCAATTGCTCCTTCGCAACAAGAAGGTCCCTAACAACAAGGGTAGTGGTGTCTTTTACAAGCACGGGTTTGCTCAAGCGCCCACTACCGATTCTACCTGCAAACACTGTGGTAGCAAGACACATTTAGGCGGTCCCATGTATGCTGGACCCCTCCACTCGGCCGACTTTGTCCAGCGCATCCTATCCAGTCTCCCAGATGCGTCCAAGGAAATTTATGGCACCACGCAAAGAATTGAGGGTATGCTGCATACAGCGCTGGAGGAGCTATCCCTTCCCGCCCCCGAGGACACCCTAGAAGCACACAAAGATGACGAGCTTGCTTTCATCGAACCATACCCCTTCTTTTTCCATCCTTCGTACCTTGCAGGAGCAGTGCATTGCTCGTGTCCAGACGAAGAGAGTTTCCGTGGCGCCCTTCGTGGGCTTGGCTACGAAAGCACGCGTAGCCACTGTAAGCCAGGAAGTATCAAGACGAATGCTCCCTGGGCCGTCATTTGGCATGTCATGAGAGAATGGGTGCGCCAAAAAGCCCCGGTCAAAACAGACAAGATCAAGGAGGGCAGTGCAGCCTACAAACTTTTGAGACTTGACCAGGTTAACAAGGGCGAGGACAAGGCTGAAGAGCAAGAGACTGAACAGAGTAAAATCGACAAGCTCGAGGTTGTGTTTGATCAAGCTTTGGGTAAAGACAAGTCCAGGAAGGGCCTGGTTAGATACCAAACGAACCCGAAGGAGAACTGGGGACCAATGGGTAGAGCCAGTGGACGTTAGCGAAGCGCAAGGGGGCAAAAGATACCCAGCTCAGCAAGAAGCAAAAAAGAAATAAGAAAAATAAAATAAAAACATGATTAACCATTGGCGACCCTATTCGAAGCTGTAATATTGCAACGAATATCATCATGCTCATATACAGGAGACCGTATTCGTCTCTCCATATTTCTAGTGTCTTACATGCAGACTGCCCGCGTCTCAACTTCTTCATGTGACTAAGTGCCAAGTGGGTCTGAGGTGCCGATAGTGAAAGCACGCCTTTTCAGGCTCCCAAATGTATTGAACCAGACATAAGACTCATAACACTCATTACATGACAACACACGCGTGCACGATTCGTAAGCAGCATTTGAAGTCGGCCCAAAAGTCGCACACGTACGGATCGACGGCTCTCCTTTGACTTTTGACGTCTCTACCCCAATTTTAGTCTTTTCACAAGGTATCCAAAGTGACCATACTTGAGTTAGTACCTAGGTAGGCAGCCGGTCTGCTCATTACAAATGGCGACCGACGGCCAGTCCACAGCCAGTGCTGGTCAGACGGCGGCGCCAGAAGACCGAACCAGTCCATTCTCAACACATGAAATCATCTACATTGGCAAACAAGACTCGGCATCGGGGCCACTGTATAATGTGTTCAGTGTCACCGAGGACCTGGATGATCAGCAAAAGCCATATCATCTCCTCAAAAGCCAAGTTGAACATGTCCCACAGTCTCTACTGGCAGAGTTCCTACTAAATGGGCCACCACCAGACTACCTGCACGATGCAGCCGATAGAAAGGTCCATGTCGTGGTATCTACCGGCTCAGGGACCGGTCTGGCGCTTAAATTTTATAATTTGGTCCTGCAACCTCTACTCCAAGAACTGGGCTTGGCGGAAAGACAATCTCTGGCCAACTCGGGGAAAGCTGGCAGCACCCCTTACTCACTGCTCGTTACACAAGACGCCCAGAGCATCCAGAGGTTCGCACGAGATTTGAACATATCGGCAAAAGCCAGCAGCGACGATGAATCGTTGTCGTCCAGCTTGTTGCAGCACACCGTTATCTTGCTGAGTGGCGACGGCGGTACCATTGAGCTGCTCAACGGCAAGGCCCCCGGTGACGACCACGACAATACTGGTGATGATCAACTCACGTCATCACCATCACATGCGGCAGCAGCAGCAGCATCGCTTCCTCTGGTGGCCATGCTTCCGCTGGGGACAGGCAACGGGCTATTCCACTCGGTGCACAAGCCGCTATACGCAAAAGCGGGCGAACAGGGTCCTTCATCCCTCGTCCTCGGCCTCCGCACTCTGCTGCGCGGAGAGTCGCGGCCGCTGCCGTCATTCCGGGTCGACTTCTCGGCCGGCTCGCGTACCATTGTGTACAAGGCATCAGGCGCCGTCGCCGGTACCGATGAAGGAGCAGCATCTGTCACCACCACCGCCCAAGAGAAAGAGGGAGAAGAGGTAGGCGAGATCAAGGAACAGTCCGACTCCGTGTCGCACCTATACGGCGCCATTGTGGCATCGTACGGCTTCCACTCGCAGCTGGTGTGGGAGAGCGACACGCCCGAGTACCGCAAGCACGGGAGCCAGCGCTTCCGGATGGTGGCGGCCGAGCTGCTCAAGGAGAACCACGCGTACAGCGCCTCGGTCGAGCTGACGTCGGCGGACGGCACCACGCGGACGAGCATCGACCGGGAGAAACACGCCTACATCTTGTCGACGCCCCTGTCGGACCTCGAAAAGACCTTTACCATTTCGCCCGCGAGCGAGCCCATGGACGGCGTGCTGCGGCTGGTGCACTTTGCGCCCACGTCGCCCGAGAAGACCATGGAGATTATGATGGCGGCCTACAACAATGGCAGTCATGTGGGCATGACGTGGGAGGCAGATGACGGACAAACCGAGCAGCGGGTCGGCTATGACGCGGTCCATCAGGTCAAGGTCACCACCCGGGAAGAGGACCCGCGCTGGAGAAAGGTGTGCATCGACGGCACCATTGTCGAGATCCCTCAGGGCGGCACAATGACGGTGACCAAGGAGGATAAGCCTCACTTGCGACTATTGGTTCACCCGTCTATTCTGGGTTGAAGATGATGAGATACGAATTTCTTTCTTTTCCATCTTTTCATTGATTATCATGATCTATTCTATATACTTAGATCAATAGAGGCGACGTTTGATCAATCTGAGAAGGGAAACACCATGGTCCCATCTTAGACTTTGCGAAGAAGGCACTTTTGGCATCGGAGCGCTAGAAGGTACTTTCCAGCATTGGCGGCAGAGGACTTTTGTCTCGTGTGTCATCAGCTCGCCAACTCATTTATTACAACAGACAACGGACTAAAAATGATGCTATTCCATGGTTCATTTCATTCATTCATTCTTCCAGTCGTACAAAATGCTATGCAGGACTTGTTCGGCGTGAGTCAAGTATGGACAAGTGTGGAGGGGAAGCTACGAACGCCCTAAAAATGAATCATATTGAATCAACTCTGAACCCGCCAATCAGCGACGGCACAATCGTGGCTGGACGTGACGGAAAGGATAAAAGAAGCGCAGCAAGTGGAAAGGAGAGGAATTGATATTAATGATGTCTGATCATCCACGGACAAATTGACAAATGTGAGTAGGAGGGAAATTTCAATTCTGCTTTTTTTTTGGTCCGACGCTGCTCGCAGTCGCAATCGCCATCACAGGATCAAGACATCCCTCCCTATTTTCGTTATCGCGCAGCTGAAAAGAGATTCTCGTATCAGCTCGGACGAGAGAATGACTTCCATGGCAGCCGAGTCGGTCGCCACGATTGTGTGCACTTCAAAGCAGACCCGATTCGACATCATTACCCCCAACTATCGTGAGGTAAATTAGACATTCGCAATAAATCTCCATCCAAACTGCATATTAATCATAACCGTTGCTGCCAGCTCGACGTTGAAGGCCTCAACATTACCGTCAGCGCGGGGCCCCGAGCGACGGACGCCAAGGGCAAGGGCAAGTCTAAGAATCAGGGCATCGAGATCCTCAGCAACGCAAAGTTGAGGCTCAAGGCCGGCCAGAGGTATGCTCTAGTCGGCCGGAACGGGACGGGCAAGTCGAGTGAGTAAAGAAATTGAGGGTCTCTTGAGTGAATATGGAAGCTAGTGGCTTGGCTTATCTATCAAATACTGACATTGATCACATAGCACTGCTCAAGGCCATAGCAGAGAAACTCATCCCCGGCATCCCCGAGGAAACAAGAGTTGCCATATTACAACAAACAGACGCAAGCAATAATGCGACTGAGACCCGGGAGAGTGGAGGAATCAATAGCAATTCAGACGGTCCAGGTGTTCTGGAAGACGTTATCGAGCGCGCCACTGCACGTCAGGCGCTCCAAAAGGAGATAGATGGTTGGTTCCTCAGCTTCTCGGGCTGTTGCTCAATTTGAATTACAAATAACCATGTGTCCAGTCTTGTCCAGAGGAGTAGACAGCGCACATGCCTACGGCGCACTGCGCGGCCTCCGCAAAGTACGACACGAGAGACTTCAGAAGGAGCTCTTCCTCAAAGACAAGGATGCAAGACTCCGCAGTGGTGCCCGAGGCATGCAAGCGCGAAAAGCTCTAATTGCCATGGAAAAGGAGGTGGAGGCTTTCGAGGCAGTGTAAGTCTTGGATCTGGTATAATGTGCCAAATTTGACCACAAGAGACACTGACGTGAACTGGTCGTTAGATACCAAGAGAAAGATCAAGACATTACTCCAGAAGCTCTAGCCAGGGAGACGAGTGAGGCAGCAGATATGTTGGCTGAACTTGAGCTCCAGCTCGAGCCGTCCAAGGTGGCCGAGGTAGAGTCTCGAGCAAAGAAGATTCTCACAGGTCTCGGCTTTACAGACACATACATGCAAAAACCAGTATCGAGTCTCTCTGGTGGATGGAAAATGCGAACAGCTCTAGCTGCTGCACTTTTGCAGGACACGGATATTTTGATTCTGGACGAGCCGACAAATTTTCTCGATCTTTTTGGCATCATGTGGCTCCAGCAGTATCTAACGTCCATGGCTGACGGTCCTGGTCCGCCAACCCTGATCCTCGTATCCCACGACCGCGACTTCACCTCGCTCTGCACTGATCTGCTCATTGTCAATGACAAGGGTCTCATCTACTTTCACGGAGACTTGCCAATGTACGAGTCTAGCCAGGCCGAGAAGAAGCTCTACCTGACCAAGATGAAGGAGGCCAAGGACAAGCAAAAGGAGCACATCCAGCAGACTATCCAGAAGAACATGAAGGAGGGAAAAGCCAAAGACGACCAAAACAAAATTCGCCAGGCCAAGTCCCGGCAAAAGAAGCTCGACGACCGATTCGGCATGGAGGTCAACGCCAAAGGCGGTCGCTTCAAGCTGAATCGGGATCGGGAAGGCTACCACTTGACCAGTCGTTCAGATGTCGAAGTGGCACCAGATGAGAAGACCGTCCACATCCTCCTTCCGTCACCTCCTGATTTGCGCTTCCCTGGGCCTCTACTATCACTGGAAAAGGTCTCGTTCCGCTATCCGACTGCCAAAGGTAGCAGGACTCTTGCTCCTCTTGTTTTAAAGGACATTACCCTTTCTGTCAGCATGGGAGATCGTATTGGAGTACTGGGACTGAATGGAGGGGGAAAGTCCACACTGATCAAACTCCTCGTGGACGAGACGAAACCCACATCGGGGACATTTTCCATGCATCCTCGACTCAGGCTGGGTTATTACTCTCAGCACGCCGTCGAAAAGCTGCAGCAGATGGGCAGGCAAGACCAGGCTTTGACATCCCTGGCCCTGCTGACAAGAGAGGTGTCCGGCGAGCTAGACGAGGGCGAGCTCCGCGGCTTTCTGGGCGCGCTGGGCCTACCCGGCCGGGTCGCGTCGGACACGCCAATCTGCAGGCTGTCGGGCGGGCAGCTCGTCCGCTTGGAGATGGCGCGGCTGCTGTGGAGGCGCCCGCACTGCCTCGTGCTCGACGAGGCCACGACGCACCTCGACTACGAGACGGTCACGGCGCTGCGGGAGGCGCTGCGCGGGTGGGAGGGCGCCGTCGTGGTCGTCAGCCACGACCGATGGTTCACGCGCGGGGTCGTCGAGGGTCTCGTCGACGACGACGACGAGGATGGTGGCGGAGACGGTGGCATTTCCGACGATGATGGTGACGACGCGGCGCCGCGGCGGCGGGTCGTGTATCGGCTCAAGACTGGCGAGCTTTGCAGGCTCGAGGGCGGAGTGCAGGAGTTTGAGAATATCATGGAGAAGCGAGTACGCAAGCTGGTGAACTCTTTATGAAAAGAAACTTTTCCTGTTTTTCCCCAACGAAATTCTCCCGTGACCCTTGTCATGAGCGAAGGCTGTGAAGATAGCTCTGCTCGCTCAATGCAGCATGTGAATTCTCATCGGCATACTTGTGCAATTGCAGCGCCTTTTCCGACCAGGTTATAGCAGCATCGGAATCACCCATGCGACGGGCCAGCTCGGCGGCTAAGTGGTAGGCGTTGGGTAGATAATCCATCAAGTGCTCCTCCTTCAGCATCCGCACGAGCTCGAGGGCCTTGGGCAGGAGTCGCTTGTTGGCGGCGCCCGACGTCGTGGTGCCGCGCCCCAGCCTCTCCTCGAGCTCGGCCAGAAGCCGACCCATGCGCACCCGCGACCGGTCATCACCCGTCCACGATGCCTTGTCGTGGTCGTGGTCACCGCCGTCACCCTTGCCCCGGCAGGCCTCGCAGTCGCACACAAAGCCGTACGCGTCCAGGCGGCGCTGGCGTTCGGCGCGCGTCTTGAGCAGCGGCGCGTACGTGACGGTGATCTCCTCGCCGGCGGCGATGTCGCGCGCGGCCCAGACGACGCGCCGGTTCGTCGGGTCCGCGCTCCACACGTTGGCCGCGTTGGGGCGGCACGCGTGGTTGATGCGGGCGATGCGGGGAAACATGGCCACGGAGCCGTCGGTCAGGGTGTAGGCGTTGCTGCGGAATATGATCATGTTCTTGTTACTGTCATCTTCTGCATCTGTCCCAGTAGTCTCACCCTCGACGGTGGCGGCGGCGGCGGCGACGGCTCCTGCTGCCTCTGCTTCACCTGGTAAATAATGAGCGTGACACGCATGAAACATGTCGCGGTCCGCCGGGCTCAGCGCGCTCACGGCGGCGTCGACCGAAGCCTTCATGGCGGCGAGCTCGTACCCCCTGCCCGGCACGAACTCGGGGGGCGTGATGGCGAACAGGGGCGCCTCTACCATGATGCGCTGACCCATGCGGATGGGGCTCGTGGCAAAGACACCGAGGCCCTTTCCGGGCGATGGTCGGATTTCCCATGATGATGGTGATGGTGATGAGAGTGTTGACTCAGCTGGGTCTGGAGACAGTTCATCTATATGTCGTATAAGTCCATGTACATCGGATGGCATGGTTGTAGGAGAGGCAATGAGATCAAAATACCTTGTTCGTCAAAGGTCACGCTTTCCAAGAGATGAACGTCGTCTTGGACAAGGAAGCTCGCCGACTCATTTCTAATGGAAGAGTTCTATAGTAGCAGTAATGTGAGTACCGATTGTATTGCTCAAACTAGTCGATGTAGCTCATTGCGCCTTATACAGAATTACTCACGAGTAGACATGTTCGTGGCCCGAAAAGCGGCGTGGCATAGAGACCCGAGCTGTCAGGCAATGTCTTGGCTCGAGTTGATGAATGCAAAGAGATGCAGCAGCAGCAGCAACAGCAGCTTGCAACTGCCAAAAGCGATATCGCGAAGCGTATAGTCCTCATTATGCGCCAAGTCTTTTACTTCCGAACAATGGCAAAAATCACTTTCAGGTATTGCACGCGATTTCTTTTGAAGAAAAGGGAACTATCTACTCTGTTACAAAATACTGCAAACACCACTCCCCCTTCTCTCTGCTTGGAATACAGATTCCTGCAAAACATAACATGAAACTCGTTCAGGGGCCGCGTTTGGTGTTTTTCGCGAAAGAGCTCCTTGACCCCTCCAGTGATTGATCCATGCCCATGCAGGGACCTTCTAGACCTTTGCAGATGTACGTTATCGTGGGTTGAAACGCAACAAAGTAAAAAGAAAAAAAGTCGATGCACGCAGCAATGCAGATTGGATTCAAACAAAAACTTTGAGACATTTTTCTTCTTCCTTCTGATAAGCTGGAAATGCTCAGGTGGAAGAGAATAAAAACAGGAACCTTTTCTGACGCATTTGCGTCTGCCGACTCTAAGGAGAACGGGATATCGACCCCCATTCCCAGCTTTGATCAGCCCGTGCGCCTTTTTCGTCTGGAACACGGAACAACCAGGGAATTGGGTACTGGGATTCGGTCAATGTAGGTCTGAGATTCCTAGTCTTTTTCGTTCCAGCTATTCTTCGGGTGTCTGTCCTTTGATGAAAAATTATTTCTCAACACCATTGACCCAAATCTATGGGACGGACGAATTTCCTGTCGTTTTGCTCCATGGTTCGGGTTATATCATGGCGAATTCAGGAAGTCGACTTATGGGTCTCCTCGTACTCTAAATTGATTAGTCAAGATCGCTTATTCCGTATATACTGGAGCCTCCTTATTAAGTGGGTTTCCTGTCTTTTGTCTCCAGAGTATTTACTAGTCTTTTGGGTCCTTGGGTGAGTTTACCGAGCCGATTTAATACTGGGGCAGAGTTTTCCCTCTACTTGAAAGATAGTGTGAGATCTCGACCGCAATGTCAAAAAAGAGAGAGAAGATACTTTGTATCCACTCTGGAAGATCTTTTTCGGTACGCGACGACCCTAAACAATGGGGGCCGAGGCTAGTTAGTCATTCGAGAACATAGTTTGCAGAGACTTTGATCCAATACCAAAAGTTTTGGCAGGGAAACCCGGCTTATAGTCGGCAATGGATTTGGCAATGGCAAGGGAATATAATGCAAGCAATAGGATGTAAACAATAGTCGAGCTTCTCATGCGGCGAAAAAGGAGAGCAGACGAATAGATAGTAGTGGCATGGTGGATACTAAATTCAATGACAGGCGCCACTTTTGCTGGGGGAGGACCAGGCCAAAAAAAAAAAAAAGCCTGAAGCTCATGCTGGGGCAAAAGCGGTGTGCTGCCGAAATGAAACACTGAGCTTCCGGCAAGAGGAAGAAGGGGTAAAGGGAAAAAGAAAATCCCATTCAAAAGCTTGATGGGATATGTGTACTCTGCAAGTGTGTGAGTGGGCGTGTGTGTGTGTGTGTCACACTCGGAGAGAAAGAATCGAGACAGGCTTGCCTTTCTCTCATTTTATTAATGAATACCGATCCGGAAGGACAAGTGACTTGTATTCGTATTGGGCCACGGACTGACTCACTGTAATTCAACAAAGATGCCTACGAGATTGACCTGGACTAAAGGCTGTATATCATGTGTAATGTGTGAGCGCGCGTGGTTGGGGAAGGACCACCACTTGATTTTGCTTGTTCTTGCCGCCTTCATTGGTAACACTCGAAAAGAAGGTTAAATTGCCTTCTCACCTTTTCAAACCCCTCCCCCAATGACCCGTGCATTTCTTCTGTTGCTTTTCTTGGTTCACGATGACCCGACGGGCTGGTACGCTGGGCACGTCGCCTGACTACTATGTATGTTTTTACTTTTATGGACGAGTTTCATTAGTTGCATTACAGTACATACGTGATATACCATGTAAACAAATCGGCACAGACAGCACGCTTGGTTCACACGTACATACATTAGCCTCACGTACTACGTATCATGGGTATGGACCGTGGTAGTGGTATTGTAGTGCCAATGTAGGCAGGGAGCCGGCCTCGTGGGCCGAAAGATTGTACAAACGCGGCGTAGCAGTGTGTTAGTGTCCAGTCGGAGAAAGGCGAATTCAAGGCAACATGAGCCAGTCAGTGGTTGGTTCTATTAGACAGGACTGGGTTAGAGAAGAGAGGCTTGAGAGGGTGTGTGTTGCCAAGTCGGTGGTATTCCAGTTGTTCCAAGGGACCATGACACTTTGACAAACCACTTTTGGAGTCAAGTTCCAGCTCCTCGGGTTGGTTGCGGGGCGGGGTAAGGTAGATAGACCATAAGGCACAAGGACAGGACAGGACAGGACAGGACAGGAATACTGTACATAGTAATAGTACAGTTCGTAGTGGTTGTCAAGTGTTTGTTGTTCCAAGGTTGTATGTAACATCTCCTCGTGCGCCGCCTGGACCCTAAGAATACTGTGTGCACCCAGTACTGATCCATCACTTTTCAATGCACCTCGTGGTTTGTCCAACTAATGACTCTCTAATACTGTAGTATGTCCTCGATCGGCCAAGCGTTTTTCTTCTTTTCCCAATTGGCCTGCCTCGCGTGGCAACAACCAAGATGCACGACACTGGAAATAGAATGGCATTCTAAGTTCTAGTCGTTGTGGTAAGAGTTAGTGCTAGTAGTCGATTGGGCCATGTGTCCCAGCGTCAAAAGTCAATCGTGCAGATTCGCAATCCAGGTGGATCGATGCTTGGACCGCACCGCACCATGGCCATGCCATTTTCGACATTTCGCTGCTCTAGAACAGGGCGGTTCCACAAAATTCTTAGTACATGCTCTTTTTTTGCTTTTTCGCTTTCGTTATTTTCGTGTCTCTGCTTGCATATGTATGGATTTTGGTACCGCTTCCCCATTGCAACAAGACGATTCCCCATGCAGAGAGCAAAACCCGTTGGACCCCCATACATAGTAAAACCCCCATAACCCCCCCGGAATGAACATCGCTACCTAGTTCGGACGTAGCAGGTTTCCAACACTTTACTTGCCTAACTCCTAATGGCTGGAGATTGTTGCCCCTAAAGCCCGTGGCCAAAGGAGGATGAATGGATTGGAGGGAAGCATATTACGGCGCATGAGGTAGGATGCTCAAAGTGTAACAACACCGTCTTTGTCATCCACACACACACACATACATAGGAAGCATACCGATCCTCTCATAGTACTCTGTAGAGGTACCTCGTGGGATACAGGCTATTGAGGAACATTGAACCCTCTAACCTGTTATGCAGTCAGCACTGGACTGACTTGCCGCTTGATAGTCTCCGGAACTCAGTACGGGTCCTTGCTGAACACGATGATGAGGACGATGCCGGGAAGCCAAGCCAGGCCAAGCGTAACCTTTTCCTCTCTCTCTCTCTCTGTCTGCCTCTCGGTCTCTTTTCACTTGACCTCGGCGCATTCAATCATCCTCCTTGCGTTCTAGTTCTTTGATCTGAAATTTTCTTCCTCGGGTACGGGCGGCGGAAGTCGTCGGCTGCAAATAGTAAGATAGAGGTCGTCTCGGTTGAGTGGTGACAAAGTGGTCCGCCATCCTTGTACCGCTACCACGAACTAGCTGCTGCCAATTCTCTTGTAATCGGCCCGTCTCCAAGCTGGAGAAGAGGATCCCGCGGGGTTTTAGTGGCTCCAGCGAGGCCCCGTCATCCCCGGCCGATCCACATGCAAACGAACGACCACCACCCAGTCCAGGGGTTCCAGCAAGCATAATGGGAACCACCACCAAAAAAAAAACATGATCCCCGGGTACGGAGTAGTATGTGGTAGTCTAGTTGGTGCCAATAGTATTCCTCCTTCCCGACCGTCCGACTAATCATTCCAATATACGTACCCGGATTGCGGCGTCGCATCCAGATCTGTTGACCTCATGATTGTCAGATATCAGGGATCCCGTGGCCACAGGTCAATGTCTCTTCAGCTCAACCGACAACGCCTCAGCTCCGTCGGAGCAGTAGTCGATGAGAAAGGCCCGGTTTCGCGCATCGTCTGCGCAATGACTGAACACTTCATTCTAGTGGCCGGCCATTCAGATCCATCGTCACACGTTTGCACGAAAACATTGCCTTTAACAGGTTGATAGTTCTGTTACACCATTTGGCGCCTACCGCTTGGTCCATTCTATTGGATGAGGCTGTTCCCCATTTTCAGCTCACGGTTCGTCGTCGGCATTCCAGCAGTGAGCAGTGGACAGCCTCAGAAAGCTCCTTGATATCTCGTGATCTCGTGCCTCTTTTGCCTGCTCGTGAATCTGACGATGTGCAATGGCAGACAAATCAAGCCTCTTCAAGTCATCAGTCGTACTCGTGGCTTGACAAGTGGGTAGTTCCTTTAGGTGGAGGTTGAGTGGGCTTCGAAAGGATCGTGACAGCGATCATCAAGAATCCGCATCGCAGTTCAATTTATTTAACCTTAGAAGCATCTTTGGTGGTTCTGGCCTCGACCAGGAGTCCAGCTAGAACGCCCACGGAAGAGTAGGGGAGCAGTTCCCGTGCATCGGCAGTGGACTTTCGGTCTCATGAGGTGCAGAGCTTGACGCCGCCTTGGGACTGTGGCCAAAGTCACTCCAGCCTTGAGACATTATTGTGGCTTATTACCCATGAAATGAATCATATTCCGATTTCAGAGCAAAGAAATTTCCTCTCTTCATGTCAGAGAAACTGTGAGTGTTTCGCAGCCTTCAAGGGACCATCCGCGCCTAGCCAAGCCACTCCATTCTTTGGGTTAGCATCATACGGAACAAGAACCTAATCCTGGACAATCCCCGCGTCGAAACTCGGCCTTACTGTGGGGAGTCTACAGACGTTGGGACTTGGCAAATGGCTTTTTCAAAGCCAAAGTAACGTCGCGTGTTCAAATGACACGACCCATGGGATGGGCACAGGTAGAGAAAGTATCTTTAGATACGGACGAGCATCCAAGCCCAAGGTTTCGTGTCCCATCAGCTGACCTTGCCCCCCGAGTGCGTGAACCTCGGAATAACCTCTCTTGCTTTTGGCTCGACCCTTTGATCTTATGTGGCCATTTGCTGCAATGGAATCTGTATCACGTTGAGAACAGGTGCAAGAGGCAAATGCGAGACCGCAAAAGTCTCTTCGAGGCAAGACAAGATACCATGTGTTCGTCCTCGAACAGGGGGGAGAATAAGAGGCGTCGCCAAGTGCGTCTGCGGCGCTAAGCAACCCGCTGCCTTCACTGTACCTAGTGTGCAGGCGGTATTGGCGATGCCATGCCATGCGCTGTGTGGACGTTTTGGGTCAAGAATTCCTGGCAGACTCATAGGATGACTATTCAGTACAAAGCACACCCACGCACTTGCTAATAGGGCGCTATGATCGTAGTTCAGATGGAACCGTTGGTTTTGGGTCGTGGGCTATCTTGGATGACAGATAGTCCATTGCCTCTTCCGACCTAGCTTGTTCGGACCAGGACTCAAAACTGTCACTCAGCTTATGTCTAGGATCTGAAATACTCTACCCCAATTCGCACCAAGCCGATGGGCCATGTGACTTGCACGGGGGATTCCAGGGCTAGAACATCCGCAAACAGGCATTGGTTTTGTTCCAGCGAAGGCACTCAACGAGCTGCTTTCCGGGCCTGAGTAATGGCAGTGCAGGCCGGATTCGTGTCGAGCACGGACCCGTGGCAGAAAGACATTCTTGGAGGAGGGGCAACGAGAAATAAAGTATGGCGAAAGCTTCTTCCTCAGTCGCATTAAGCAGATTCCGAACTGTGCGCATGTTAGTGAATAGTAGAAGTGTTCCTCGGATCCCTCAGACGGCGTCAAAGGCTAATTCAACTGTCCAACTCCACTGCAGACTCGGCCCTCCCTCCCAACGGCCAACACCGATAATAGGGACAAGAAAAAATAAACAGGAATAATAAAGATAAAATGAAAAGAAGGAAAATTTTCCCCAAATCTCCAGGTTTCAGGGGTCTGGGGTAGAGCGTCCGCGAAGGATTCAGTGGGCCGGTCCCGCACGCGATTCGCTGGAATGCGACAGGACCTCAGCATGGCCGTCCCCCCAGGAACTGAAAGACGGGCCTTCTAACCCCTGTCTATTGAAGACCACGGCCCAATCAAGACTGACCCTGGAGCCGACATCTGATCAGTATAGCGGATCTGCAGTCTTGTCTGGAGCTCCCCCAGGCCAGGCCTAGATGCGCGCAGATTGAAGGGACCCTCGGCCGCGTTTGCGTTTGTGCCCTCCTGGACGTGACCGACTGTGAGGAAGCTGGGGAAGAAAATAGTCCAGAAACTCTCACGCGGTTGCGTGTAACGGCAGCGAGACACAAGGCGCCCTAATGTTCCCTCACCTTTTTCTCGTCTTCCCTTCACCTACCTGCATCTCGTTGGCTGGCAACCACATACACGCACACCCCCCGGCCACACCATAGTAGTCGCCCGTCCGCCCAGTCAGATACTCATTGGGACCCTTGCCGTCGATAATTTAAAATCTCGACGGCCTCCCCTTCTTTTTTCCAAAATTCTTGTTCCCTTCCCTTCTCTGAGCATCCTCTTCAGTGTGTGCCTGCTTCTGCCTGCCTGTCTGCCAGATCAGAGATTGGTTCAGGTCCTATCCTCTTACTCCATCTTTTCCATCATCTCGAGACAGGAATCTCAGCAAACAAGATGGCTGGTGGTGTTGTCGTCGAGGGCACGACTGATGTCGCCCGCACCGAGGCCCCCGTCACCTTCAAGGCGTACCTCATCTGCGCCTTTGCCGCCTTTGGTGGTATCTTCTTCGGATATGATACTGGTAAGTCGCCAGAGAACCTTCCTGGCTGCTGTAGCACAGCACGCCACGCCCACAACGCCTTTCTTATACTAACGTTTGTCGCAAGGTTGGATGAGTGGTGTCATGGCCATGCCATACTTCATCACCCTCTACACCGGAATCGAATACGACTATGCCACCTCTACTCCCATCGGCGCCACCAAGGACGAATTTGTCCTCCCCACGTCCCAGCAATCCCTGTTCACCTCGATGTTGTCCTGCGGTACCTTCTTCGGCGCCTTGATTGGCGGTGATGTTGCTGATTTTATTGGTCGTCGCCCCACCATCATCATGGGTTGCTTCATCTTCATTATCGGTTGCATCATGCAGATTGCTTCCACCAGCCAGGAGGCTCTGTTCGTCATTGGCCGTCTCATTGCTGGTGGCGGTGTCGGTTTCATCTCCGCCGTCGTCATTCTGTACATGTCCGAGATCGCTCCCAAGAAGGTCCGTGGTGCCATGGTTTCCGGCTACCAGTTCTGCATCACCATCGGTATCCTGATTGCCAACTGCGTCGTCTACGCCACCCAGGGTCGCGCTGACAGTGGCTCGTACCGCATCCCGATTGGTGTCCAGTTCCTGTGGGCTATCATCCTGGCCATTGGCTTGTTCATTCTTCCTGAGTCGCCCCGTTACTACGTCAAGAAGGGCAAGATCGAGGAAGCCGCCAAGGCTCTCGCCTACGTCCGCGGTCAACCCCAGGAGTCCGAGTACATCAAGGACGAGCTTGCTGAGATCGTTGCCAACAACGAGTACGAGCTCCAGGTCATTCCCCAGACCAGCTACATTGGCTCCTGGTTGGCTTGCTTCAAGGGCTCCCTCAGCAAGGGTAACAGCCCCATCCGCCGCACTATCCTTGGTACCGGTATGCAGATGATGCAGCAGCTGACTGGTATCAACTTCATCTTCTACTTTGGTCCCGTCTTCTTCAAGCAGCTCGGCACAATCAGTGACGTCTTCCTGATTTCCATGATCACCACCCTCGTCAACTGCTTGTCCACTCCCATCTCATTCTTCCTCATTGAGAAGCTCGGTCGTCGTGCACTGCTCATTGGTGGAGGTACCGGTATGATCATCTCCCAGTTCATTGTCGGTGCTTTGGGTGTCACTCAGGGTACTGAGGAGGCCCACAACACCTCGGCTGTCAGCGCCATGATTGCTTTCATCTGCATCAACATCTCCTTCTTCGCCATTACCTGGGGTCCCACTGCCTGGGTCATTGTTGGCGAGATCTTCCCTCTGCCAATCCGATCCCGTGGTGTTGGTGTCTCTACCGCCTCCAACTGGTTCTGGAACACCATCATTGCCGGTAAGTTATAATTATGATTCCAATCCTGTTGCAACGAAACAGAAGCTGACGATATCTCTTAGTCATCACCCCATACCTGGTCGGTGAATCCAAGGCCAACCTTGGCCCCAAGGTGTTCTTCCTCTGGGGTTCGCTCTGCTGCATCAGCGTTACCTTCGCCTACTTCCTCGTTCCTGAGCTCAAGGGTCTCTCGCTTGAGCAGGCCGATCAGCTCATGACCGAGGTTTCCCCTCGCAAGTCGGCTGCCTGGAAGCCCACTGAGACCTTTGCCGCCAAGATGCACCACGTCCACGGTGACGAGAAGACCGAGACTCACGTTGCTGAGCAGCAGGTCTAGACGGCGACAATTGATACCCAAGATACCCCAGATTCTGTCGTTTGAGGTCGGCCTCGCGATACATTAGATGGTATGGTGATACACTAGATAATGTAGACGGGGGAGAGTCGATAAGGCGGGCGGTTGTTGCGTTTCGCATTGAGTATGATACCATGCCACCATAGCCAGTTGACTTGGCACTATATAATAATGAGAGACTGTATATGTCAGTTTGCTATCTTTGTACCCGTGCAGAAAGTTCTAATACCTTTTTTTGTGATCTGATGTCAGAGATAGTGATACTAGCCAAGCTCGTCACCATCAAGTGCCACCTGATGAGTACATGGTGAGGCACACAAAGCTCTCCTGATGGGCCGAGACTATTGCCCTTTGCTGTTTCAAAGAGTCATTGACCGAAAGATTCATCGGCAAAGCTTCATAGACGAGCGAAGTCTTCCACAAGGACTGGCAGACGTCCGATGAGCTACTGCCCTGGACCGTCTTTGCGGCAAGATCTCCTAGCATGACTTGACCCAAACTAAGCAATCTGGAGCATTTTCGAGGTGTGTCGGTGGCTGCACTGTGGCCAAGTCGTGAGGTAAGGGTGATCGAGTCATCAAGACCAAAGGGTTATCGTTGTGTCTTCCAAGCGAGAACAAAAATCGTATCGACCGAGCTTTATTTTGTTCGTATGAAGTCTTGGCATCTCGATCGCTTTGATGAGAAGTTCTGTCTGGTCTGTGGCAATGTACGAACAAGCGGCGGCCCTGCTCGATCTCTTCAATAATGCTTCCACTGTTTCAAGACGTGTGTGCATGCTCGAGAGACTGGCGGATTCTGTGGGTGGGTAAGCGTTGCGGCTTGAAACTGTTTCAGATCGAGCACTGGATGATATGCCATAACAGTTTAGGTCGCTGGAATAATCAACCGTGAGTCTGTGGATGACTAGCTCGAAGAGAAGACTGTGTGATCCGCTAGCACGAGCTCGGAGGATGCAGCCATGTCAACAACGACGAAACTCTTTTCGAAAATGAAGACTGTGCAAGATGGATGCGGTTCCATCATGTGCAATCCCATACATTGTGCACACTGGCATTGGTAGCTGGTCGTGGATTTGGCCTGTTCGTCGAGCTTTGTGCAACGGAGTTTAGATAATACTGGGCGAATGGTCCTTTGAGGAGGCTGATCTTTGAATTGTTGTGTTTGATCGTTCTTGGTTCAAAGTTGGGCTATGGCGACGCAGAGAACACAGTTCCGGAATTGGCACGCTTGCCATGTAAATTCATTTACACCCAAGGGTGGCTGGTTCGTAGAAATCTATAGTCGCGCTTGATATTAGGCCGATATAGTATTTTAGTCGTCGATGTATGACAGCAACCGTGGCAAAGCTGGGAGAGAAGAAGTGGGACATTCTAGAAACGAGAAAAAACGGGAACGGGCCGTCATGGTAGTTTTATCATTGCTTTGCACGAACAAGAGAAGGAAAGAAGAGAAAAAAGCATTCACCTCTCGGGCAGAGCGGCTCGGTCATGGCAGGAGCATTCGGCCCTTCAACGGTCAGATATGGAGACTAGAGGCGGATCCGTGGAGAACCAGAAGGGGAAAACCCCCGCAAGATCGTGGGTTTAGCAGAGCCGAAGGGAAGAGGGTCGCTAGACTCTTTTCGGGAATTTAAGAGCTTCTTGTCACGGTTGCGGGTATGCCAGTGGATCCAAGAGTAGTACGTAGGTAGAGCAGAACATCCTTGGAAGAGATGAAATGATTTATTGAGTGGATATTTTCTGTTTGAATTCGATTCCTGGTGACGTGAAGAATCCGCCCCGGTATTTCCGGGGGAGCGGTCATATATTTGTGGTGCGTTTTTGGGGCTCCATTCTGTAGGTAAGTACAGGTACTCGAGTCGGGAGATCAGTCGCCAGCTTGAGAAGAGATCATTGGACTTTCTCTTTTTAAGGTTCCGTCACTTACACGGATGTTACTTGAATGTATGCCTCACATGGCCTCCCTCGTACTTGCCAGTGTCACAACGCCTAGTCCAGTGTTTGCAGGTACTATTAGGTGCAGAAAGCGCGACCTTGGACAAAAGCCATCTATTGATTATTCCGATTCTGGGACAAAAACACATGCAGTCCATGGTTTCCTTATCGCGAAGATGGCCCTGTTTGACTTGATTCTGCAAAATCGCCGAAATGTATAAATCATCACACCGAACAGACACTGAAATATTCAGAAACATGATATTTTGGGGGGGTTTACTTTGGCTTTTGATGTAGTATCTCATCCCTTCCTATTCTGTACTATCAAACGGTTCTTTTGCAAGCGTTTCCACCGAACCTTATACTGGCGGATTACCATTTTGGGAATAATCCCGCCGCTTGAAGTTGGACAACTGAGACTTTGCGGAGATAATTACTTTTTCCCCATATCCGCACCCTCACCGGTCACTCGGACCCGCAACAGCTTCACCGGACAATGATTAGGGACATTATACATCAGCAACGAGGATCCAGTAGATGTTTGTATGTTAACGATTGATAACTAATAGCAAAAATTGGTGTCATTGTAGGATGGAAACAAAGAAAACGAAAGAAAAAAAAAACAATGGCCCCGTATGTGGAGAGTATCCAGCCAAGACGCATGTGCAGTCTTGCATTGAAGCGATTGCCTCTAGAAACACGGCACGGGCCTCACTTGCCGTTACATTACCATACTGCGCTCTACACGTGCGTATCAAACATGCTTCCGGGCCGTGAAAAGCAACTTATCCTGGCTGGTGGGCAAAAGAAATTCTGCCGCAAGCAAATGAAATCCTTCTTTATTTCCGGCACTGATGTACTAATTTGAGGGCATGTTGTGCTAAAGCATCAAATGAGCCTGCATAACCTTGCAAAGAGGGTATATTTCTAGTTTCGTTCCCCAGTCGAAATGGTCGTACTGGATATCTCCTTCAGCCGGTATCTTGGACATCATTGCAAGAATTATCGCGATAGACTTGGAGCAACTCAAGACGGGTAAGTACCGTATCGTGGAAGGGGAAGTAATCAATTCTGAAAGCAACGAAACAAAAGCCCAAGTAATATCCCAAACAGAACTTCAAAACGCCTCTAATGCAATGCCTTTGCCTCGCGATCATCAGTCGTAAGAGCCACACTGCGCCATTCTATTTGTCCCCAAGGGCCATCGCTATGCAAAACAAACTCCGTGTCCATCCCCATCTGACCCAGTCATTCCCTCATCGGGGGTTTACTTGCGCTTGGCGATGTTGCATGTCTTCAGACACTCCTCAACACCACGTGCGACGTTCTTCGAGATCTGGCCCTTGAGTCTGTCCACGTCGGCGCCGTCAATCTGGTCGCCAAAGATGGCGGCCGTGAGGTTCTTGTCCTTGCCAGAAAAGAGCTCCTGGGCTACCTGTCCCGTGCCAAACTCATCAGAGTTGAATGCGGCGACAAAGACGGCCGGTTCGCAGGTGGGATTGAACTGCGAGTGCACCGACCCTTGGTAGAAGACGGTGGCGTCAAACTGGTCAAGCTCCGTCATGATCTCCCGGGGGGTCCCGTCGGTAAAGTTGACGCCGTTCTCGGGGAACATGGACGTCACTATCTTGCCCTGTACCACGACGGCGAGCTCGGTGGCGCGCGGGTGGACGTGCGGGGTGTTGAAGCCGCAGGCGTTGAGGAAGGCGACGGCGGCGCCGACGCCCGTGTTGGTAAGGGCAGGGAAGGTCTTGCGGTTCGCCGCGACAATCTCACCGCCCTCGCCGGGTCCTCCCGTTTTCCTCTTGACAACGCTGAACTTGAAGTCATCGTCGCTGGTCAGGACGTTGTTGATGGCGTCGGCACGGCTGCGACATGCACTTGTCAGCATATTTTGATCGAGCAAGTATATATTTACTAGAATGCTTACCTGTCACTCAACAAGACTTGGGCCGTCTTGGATATTCCTAGAGAGGCAAGCGGGTTGGCCGGTGCTGCTGCTGTTGCTGTTCCTGATGCTTGAGTCGTGGTCGTAGTGGCAGTGGTAGTAGCAGTGCCGTCGACGGGAACAGCTACGGCGATGGAAGAGAGAGCCAAAAGACTGGCGGTGATGATGGACTGGGAGCGCATGTTGCCGGATTTGGAAAAGGTAGTTTTGTTATAATGTTATAAAGAAGAATAAGAAGAATCGGATCTGACTATTGCTGAAAGTGATTCAAATAAGAAACTACTTGGAAGATATAGAAGTGTTGATGAAGTTGATCTTCTATTCTATTGATTGAGTGATGTATAATGATGTTTTCCATCGTCGCGGGCAAGAGATTGATCTTATATCTTTGTTATGGGCATTGAGTCAATCATGTTCTTTCTTGCTGAGGCCATCCGTGTAGCCCTTGCTTGCGGCTTTGCCATTCCAACCAACAGTCAATTAATCGCAGCAACAAACAACGGCCAGCCTACCCGCGCTGCGGCTCGAGGCTGTGAGGTTATCGGCTACAGCATGATCCGGACCAGAACAATGGGCGGGGTGAGAAAATAGCTGGCTATTAATGAGACTGCATGTGGTGTAGCTCGCTAAATACCGTGGCGGTGCTCGCAGCCGAGAGAACAAAAATAAAACGTCTGTGAACGTGCGTCCCTAAGCGCCAACCAGGCCAATCACAGACAAGGGAGCGCTTAGATTCCCAGTCCCAACGGCACTGCAAGGGACCTCACATGGCGCCTCTTCATTTGTTCTACGTACAATGACAATCTATTTGCTGTCCGGATATGGAATACCCGAATTCGCAAACTTGACCATAGCCCGATGACCCTCTCGGGGATTTTGTCATCCCATATTGTCCATGCGTCTGATCATTAGCGCAACGGTATCTGAGCTGGCAGCACACATCAGATCCTTGCCAAGCTTGACTTGTCATGCGCGGGGAAGGTTTCGTTTCGTTTCGTTTCGTTTCGTTTCCAAGATCGGAACAATCATTGCTGACGCCACGTGGGCTATCGTGGGTATAATGATGGCAGATATGGGTCGGTGTCCAGTTTGCCGGCATCACCAATCACAAAGCTGCACCACGGTGGCCTTCACGAATGAATGATACATGCAAGACTTACAACTACCTCGACATGCTAAGCGTCGTATGAAGGGCTGACAGGCTGTCTCATCATGCGATAGCCTATTGTTCAGTCTAGTAGCTTCTCATTTGTCGACAATGATGATACAAGATAATCCTAAAATGAGTTTTGATGTTTGCTTGTTTATGCTAGATGGCAAATGCTCAGTCACGACGTTCTGGCATTCAGAAGTCCTGCTGCGCCCAGGGTAAGCGGAGCAGCAAAAAGGAACTCAAAACTTGAAAATTGTAGGAGGTGAGGGAAAAGAAGCAAATGTACCAATCAGGAAAACTCCAAAAAAGAGCGATGACTCTGGTGTTCATTCGATTTGAACCTGAGCCCCCTAACAAAGATCCTCTCGTTAGATCATAGGATATTCACTTTTCACCTGGGTGGCCACCGCACTCAAGAGCTTACCGCTCAGCCATTTGACCTTTGTGACTTGTGGTTGAGAACTTTGCTCCTGTTTCCATTTATAACACCTCCCCAACATGAATTTGAATTTCTTCCGATCAAGAGGCATTGTTTTCTTTTGTGCTGTGCATGGTGTCAAACAGTGCTATGCAAAGAGAAGTTCGCATTCCATACGAACAGTCTGAGGGAATAGCGGCACATGAATTAGAGCCATTTGATGAAATTCATTTCAATTCGGAGCCGCAAAGTTGGCATGGATGCTCATATCAGTTTTGTGCATTTGACAGATGAGGCTGACATCAGCTTGCGTAGCGAGAAGATGTGCTGCCATATGTGAGCTCAGCCCTTGAGGGTTCGGACGCCGCAGACTGAAGCAGACAATGAATTGTTCTCCATGGACTGAGTCAAAACTTGCATTGAAACAGATCTGCCTGCAATGCAGTATAAATATCTGGATGATATTCTTGAATGCTGCAAGTTGTAACAGCAAGCCGAAGGTTGGAGGGGGGTTCTTCTTGTGTTGACTGTCTCTAATTTTTGTCCTTTCTTCCTTTCCGAAAATCTAGAGGTGCCGTATCGCAGAGAAGAGCAGAGAAATATGCGCGATCTAAGACAGACAAGACAGAACGCGATGACTGGTGACGATGCACTGCTCAGAAGATACCATGGACGATTGCGAATTTATCCGAATGTCTCACACACCATATTATGTACCAGTCACTCTCAAGCACAATTCTCGACAGCCTGCCTGCGCCTACACCCCGTATGAGGATATTTGCGAACCGCGAGAACGGCGGACCATAATCGAATGACTTTGTAACGTTGTGACAAGTGAAAGGATCAAGATGAAAGTAAAGGGCCTTCTTTTTTTTTTTTTCCTCACAAGAGGATTTGGTCAACTGTATTGACTGACAAGAAGTGTTCACGCAAGCGTAAATCATTTTCACAAGCAGATCCGGATGAGAAGCCAAAACAGGCCCGAAGACGTACAGATGTTCTTGGAACTCCAACGGACTCGGAATCAGCCACTCCAAGCATAAATCCAGCTGTTGGTGCGAACAGCGACACCTCAACCCCAGCCGAGGCATCGCCCGTGACCAGGAGATTGTCAAACCAGCACCAGAATCAGTTTCAGACCAGCAAGGAAAAGAACCGTGTAGCTGCCAGCAAATGCCGGAAGAAGAAGAAGGAGGAAGAGAAAAACCTGCTAGAGAGAAAGGAGATGCTGGAGCTACAAAGAACAATACTTGAAAGTACGAAAAAGGAGTTGGAGGATGAGGTCCTTACCCTTAAGAGCATGATTTTGCAGCATGGAACGTGCAATTTCCCTCCCATACAGGACTATATTCAAACTGCCGCATCGCGACTGCAGGCATTGGCTCCAAATATCTTTGCTCCCATAGGGTAATTTGGGTGCAAAGGCGAATGGTACTGATACGGTTAATTATTCGGAACTGTGGCCGTAACCTTGATTGGATTCAGGTTTTATTCTTCATCTTTTCTGCATCGTCTAGCATTTGCTCTGGGCTCGACTTTGATAGTCATTGGCGTTGAAGAAGGGGGGGAGCGACTCGGGAATGATCTATAGTTGTTTTGTTAAAGATACCCCAATAATGCACTTATTCTTCCAAAATGACAGCGGCGCAACCCCCAGATTATTTCAACAGAAAAACTGGCACACATTTTGCCGAAAAGTTCTTCCAAGCACAGAACTCTGTTCCTCCTCTAATGAGTAAAGAGTTACGAGAAAGAGATCCTGGAATTCAAAGAGATGATACAAGACAAAAGATTGAGCAATCAATCTTGATCAGGGAGGGACAATGATTTGGAGGAGGGTTTGGACAGCTCGGATCAAGTATACGTTGGCATTGTCTCCAAAGGCAAGAACACGATAGGAATTTGGCCATTGGCTGATCTGCTAAGGCACTCACGATTGTGTATAGTGATAGCGATCTTGCGACTTGTCGTGTAATCGAAGCAAGAGCAATCCGTGGGCAGAGCGACGTAGACAGAACTGAAGAGAGGATGGGGGTTAGCTTCTTGATTTTGCAAGACTTTTCACCGCAACGTATACTACACCAAGATAGTCGAATAGAACGGTGGACTTGTAGGCATGTGGACTATAGAGAAGGAGATGAGGAAGATTCAAAATAACTACTGTGCCGTCTCGAACAGCAACAGCCATGATCTTTGAGATGCATCATCGAGTGGCTAAATGACGATGTTCAGCAGCACCGATTACCAGCTACCCGCAACTCTTGCATACTACCAGAGCCTGTATACCTGGGATGCACCAGCAATCAAGTCATACTCGACGGTTTGCTCGCAATATGGGCAGCTGAACTGAATCCTACTAGTTCCCTCTTCCATTATTTCTATTGAAACGCGATCAAAATGATTCTTTGAGGCTTTATATAATAACTAAATAGTTCACAGTAAATGCCTCATGTATCCTGACAGGTATTGTTGAGTGGAGTAGCTGTTCTTCCGGAGGTCACGACACTATAGTGCCGTTAAGTTCTAGAACAGGCTGATGGACTTGGAGGAGTGGACTCGTTTGTATTCTTCCTGACTATGTCTCACTCATCAGCAGCACAGGCACTTGTGGGCGGTGCGAATCTTGGCGCGAAAAATCTGCCTGGGTACACTCGATGGGGCGGAGATCGCCATAATTTTACATAGTGAGGGAAGGGAATCCGCTCGGATCAAAATGACCCTTGATTTCCCTGCACTGCTGGCTAGTTGCCTCCCCCTCTACTCCTCACGTCGGGAAGGGGAGAAGGGAGCCGGCCGACGTCATTCTGGAGTCGCTTTCTTCACGAAAGGAATGCCTGTCGGAATTAGTCCTTCACCTCAAGGGACGGAATCAGCTCGGTAGCGATTTGACGCAGGCTTTAGAAGAAGAGGAAAGCAGGTAAGGAGACTAGAAATATCTGGTCCATGACTCTCAGCAGTGTTGACCTTGAATGGGCTTACGAATTGTCCAGTTCACGAATATTACTTTCGCCGACCGAGAGAGTTTGGGGAGTAATAAAACGAACCTATTCAGGCCGCGCCATTTGGATGTAGTGATTACCACGGAATGATACACACAACGGTTGATCGGTGTTCGCTGTTGCAGCCTATGAGCTTGCCAGTCCACCCGCGATCAAGATAATGACCTGTGGGGGCCTGCCCGGAGTGACGGGATTGGTGAGCCCTATGAAATCTGTGTGGTACCCCATCTGAAGCGAAAACGACAACGGATCAATGTCAAATAAGTTTTGTGTACGGCTCCATGCGGTGGCCCCTGACAGATGCACTGGACTGGGGTAGTCGAAGCGCAGCCGCGCGCCAGTGGATTCTCTAGGTTTCCGACTTGACTTGCAGCGATAGTGCAAAATACAAAGATCTACAGATAGATTGTGACTAGTCTTTCGACTCTATATTTGTGCTTAGCCATCAGGAGTATTTGTAAATGGTCAGGTAGCAAGAAATGTAGAGCTGAGTGAGATTGCCGCGGAAGTTGTCATTTCACGGAAGCGAACAGCACAGCAAGTGAAGGCGAGAGACATGCTCCTGAGTTGCGTCAGCCATCTCCCCCACAAACGAGCACTTATATCGACTGTTATCGTATCACCGACATCATGATTGCAACAGCTGGGCAGCAAATTAAATGCTTCATATTTGCAATAACCTCATCATGTGCCAAGTAGCTTTGATTCGCCACTCGCCGTTCGGCTTGTTGATTTTTCGCTGCTGACGTGCAATCCTCGACGCCGCCCTGATTGTGCTGTCGTGATTGTAGTAAAGTAGAACAAGAATTTGGAATAGGTTACAGAGTTACGCAACCTGTTGCCAGAATGGCATGTCAGCTATATTGCGTGCTGCATACCCAGAATGTGAAGTATTTGATGAAGTATTGCACGACCGGGCTACAACATTGTGCAAGCACGGCGTAAACATCCCGAAACACTACGCAAGGGGCCGGACCGTTATGATGGGGTCGATTCGGGGTTTGGGTGTGTGGGGGGAAGGGGGGGGGGGAGGAGCTGGGGCAGAGAATTAAGCTTATTGAAACCAGGGCGCGGAGCCGAGGGAAAGACCAGCTGCAGAGAAAACCGGGATGCTCAAACAGAAGAGTGGAATTGGCAGCTGGCTCGGCACTTGGGCTACCTTGACAACCCTTAAGTGCCCCAGCGCTCTGCCGATCATTCAACTATTAAGGGAACCGATGACCGACACACGCGCTGCGACTGTGCAAATTCCTTGGATATGTGTATCTGGATTAGTGTTGTAAGACTGGTAGCCAAGCCTTTATAGGCCTGCCTGATCAAGATGACATCCACCTTTTTTTTTTTCCCTCCCTGGCTTCTCTGTCTCTTGTTATGTTACCTGCATGCATAGTGTATATATGAATACTGGGTTTCAGCAGCAATTGGACACATGTAATATGTAGAGAAACCTGGAGAATTGTAAAAAGAAGGTCTGACTGTCGCAGATGCAGACCACACAGGGACAAGCAACCCCCACAATCTGTGTTGGTTTTTTTGTCCGCCTATATACCGGCAGCATTAATGGAGGGGAGGGGGGGGAAAATGCACAACAGCAAGCACACCATATAATCAAAAACTATTGACACCTCCCGGAGTTCGGAAGAGGTGATACAACATACGTCACGGCTGCATGGCCGGGGTTCCAATCAACTAGACTGCTGCTAAGCGAACGATTGAGTTTAATCAGACTGCAGCCCTTTGTGTTGTACAACGCCTTATATCATGTTCGTCGGAAAACAGAAAGACGACATTGAGGAGCAATGTCTGATATTGGGAATTCCTTTCCTTCTCATTACGGTGATATTTGTGGCAACGTTGTTTATCTCTTGTCAGTCCTCGAGTTCGGACGATGCTCGACGGAGTGCGATGCGTAGAATCAGAGCCACCAACTCGTTATCAGTTTGTTGTCACAGTGACATTGCCACAGTTGGAATATATCAAATTCCAGACACTTCGTGTTCAGTTTGAGGGCATACACATTCCATATTGCCTTGACGTGACCACGAAATGGGCAAGTTCATATTCGCGCTTGCAGTGACCTCACATTTTGCAATTGAATGGGCTCTCGTATTAACTCATACAGATGTGGCGCAATATGGATTTCAAAGCAGGTACTTTTACTGAACAAGTGAGATTTCTCATGCCCATTTTGGCTGTCGCTTTTCCAGGAAAGCTGCGATACCCTCAATCTTATGCGAAGAGCTAAAAGCAGAGTAGTATAGGCTCCGCTCAAATTCATCATCCCGACCTTTGTCATCGCCTGCACCAATAGAAAAATCTTAGTAATATGATTTGGAAAACTAGTACACACATGGATTGAAAACATACTTCGACGAATCGCCTCCTTCGCGAGCGAGAGTGCTCCAGGACTGAGTTGTGCCAGCTGCCCGGCAAGCTTGAGCGTATTGTCCAAGACGGAACCGGCAGGATAAATCTCGGCCACCAAACCGTGAGCCTTGGCTTCGTCGCTGGTGATGTTAGCCCCTAGGAGGATCATGTGCATGGCTTTGTATTTGCCGACAATGTTGGTCAGTCTTTGGGTACCGCCAGCGCCGGGTATCAGTCCAATCTTGACCTCGGGCAGACCAAAGTAGGCCTCTGTGGATGCTGTGATGATATCGCACTGGAGGCGGGTCATAAAAGTTAGTGCATGGCTGAAAGCTTGATGTTTCCAACTAAAGCCGTCAATGTTACACTGAAGTGCAGAGGCATCCAGTCTCAGCACTTCGTGAAGTGAGGCGACGGGACAAGTGAATGCCTCAAATAGGAAAAAGCCTAGAATGACGCAAGGGTTATGTTGGTCTAGCTTACCGCGAGTGCAACCTCAAACCCACCGCCAAGCTGGGGATAGAGGAACCGAAGTCATTAGCCGGTTGTAAAAGAACACGATCTCGAAATCATGAATATCAGGAAGAAATATGGGGAGAAACACGAGAAATTGAGAAGGTGATGTTTACCGCCATGCCTTCTACCGCGGCGATTAGTGGTTTTCGTACTGCTTGCAGGCCATTGCAGAGATCTTCAAGGTATCTACGCTTCTGTGCCGCTTCTGTATCAATAGCTTGAATTTCCTTGATGTCGGCGCCAGCTTTGAAAGATTTGTGGTTCAGTTTCAGTTTACTCTTGGGAAAAAATTGGAGAAGAAGACCAGGTTGACAGCAAGATCAACGAGGAATAACATGCACAGACCGACTCACCTGAGAAGAAGGATTGGTTTCCGGTGATCACAATGGCGTGGATGTTGTCGTCCTTGGATGCAGCCGAGAGCTCCTGCAGTAACTCGTCGATGAGGGTCTGGGAAAGGGCGTTTCTCTTTTCTGGTCGGTTGAAGGCAATGACCTTGACGTGCTCGACTGGCGTGCTAGTGGCGATGAGACCTGTCAAAGTTGATGATGCCATGGTTGCGTTTTGGTCTTGCTCCACTTTGTGTATGGTGTAAATCGTGTAAGAGATTGGACAAGTGATGTTGTGTTCTTCGTCTCTTGATGTTTGAGTGTGTAAGTAGGCAATGTTGCGCAATGAAACTGCGTCAATTGATCTACAGATGAGGGAAGAAGAAAAGATGTGACAAGTATCTTGGTGTCGAGCACGATTTTGAGATACTGCCGCCACTACCGGATGATGTGCTTGTGCAGGTGCAACATTCAGCTCATGCAAAACTATGGAAATGGGAAGGTCGCAGGCTGAGAGGATCGAGGAAGGATGATGCAAGATTGAAAAGTCGGCTATGTCGGGAGTGGCCGTCTTTCAGTTCAACAGAAATAGCATTTGATTCTAGACCTGAATGTAGGTATGCATGTAGTATAGAAGAGTGCTACTCGACTTTGAATGGAGGCGAAGGAAGAGGAGGAGTAAGAAGTAAGCGAAAAATTTGAAATAGTCAGCATATGTAGGTGAGAAAGGAATTGTTGCTGTTCTTAGAATCGATCAGCCATGCATGGTGGTTTAAGCTGCCACAAGATGCTACAAGAATAGTTGCATAAGTTGCACTAATGGGGAAGGCCCTGAGACAGGCAATTCTTGGCCTCAAGGTTCGCAATATCGCGACATTCCACTGAAGACAACTGGAGGAGACAGAGAGAGAGAGAGGGTTTGTTGTCATCATCATCATCCTTCAATCTTTCCCGCACTCATCCTCGTCCTCCTCCTCTTCCTTCCCGCCGTGCCTGCCGTCTTGTCTTCACAGGCTTGCATGGCTCGCTCGCATGGCTTGCTGCATGGCTGACAGGGTCGCATGTCCGTCTGCAGGGTCTCATGGGGGAAGCAAGCCAGCGGCAGCGGCAGAATGATGCAGGACTGGGACTAGGACGGACGGCAGAACCACAAAAGAAGAAGACATGGGGTTGTTTAAAACATGCAAAGACTCAGTCAGTCTACCTTCATCTCTCTTCCGGTGATAATCATGATCTTGTGTGTTTACATGTACGTAATGAGTATCTATCGGTCTGCATGTGTGTACTGTATTTCTGGCCCTGGTATCTACTCGCGGCTACCTGCAGGACTGTGACGACGACGAACCTGGAGTTTTACCTACCAGCGAGGCAACAGCAACACCATCGCAGCACCCAACAATCAATGGGTCCATTATCCATTATAAGCAAGGGCCTCTTCTTTATGAGAAACTCTAAAATCCTGCAGGTCCTGCAGGGCTTTCCTTAATGTTCCTAGGCCTCTTTGCTAGGCTTGTTTGGCTTGCTAGGCTCCTTCGGGGATGCCAGCCGGATTGAGGGTGTCTTGGGTGTGATTGATGGCAAAAGTGGCTTAGATCTGCAGATGAGATGCAGCTCTGCCGCACTTAGACAGGGTGCAAGCAACAATTCGGCTCCAGGGCCGCTGCAACGTGTTGGAGCCCACTGAACAGCCTGGGCAGCACAGCAGCACAGCAGCGCGTTCGTTCGTTCCTTGGGCTTTTAGCTTAGCATGCTTAGCTGCTACCCTCGCTAACCTTGGCCTACCCATGCGCCTGCCATGCCTGCTGTAAGTGCACGCTATGGCGGCTCGGCCGATACATTTCTTGCAAGTCTCTTCCCCCATTCGGCCTGACGTGCCTGCCTCCAATCAACATACCTAACCTTTTGGCAATTCTGTCACTTTCTTGTTAACAACCTACCGTACCCTCGAACAACACCCCCGTCCGTCCACCATCGACCTGCACAAAAGCAAAGACCTTGCGAGATACCATCTCTCTCCACGCCCGGCCGAATTGCATACCTGACTGACATGACTCTTGCGCTCCCTGTCGTTTCGCAATCCCCAATGACCGACAGCAGGGCATCTGTCCAGGGGGGTTCAAGTTACCTCTTGCTTCTCCTCGTTGCAACGGAGGAGCCGCCAGGCACAGCACCAAGGAACCGCCTTGCTGAACAATCGCTTACGTGAACTGTCTTTCTATTTTTCGGGTTCTACAGTGCCACTGAACCGTACGTAATGTTTTAGTAGCTCTAGCTGATGACCTACGTTACACAGCATCGATCGACTGAACGGGAGAAGCAGAAGAGGGGAAATAGACTTTTCTCTCCCAATCCTTCCATGTGCTATGCCGGCTTTTTTTGGGTTGTCTCTCTTGCTTCGGGAGCGAGACACTCCCGCCCCCACGGGCCTGTCACTTGGTTCTTTCTGCTGGTACCCGGAAATACCACTGACGTCTGCGCCATAGGTCTGTCGAAAGCCGTCTCTCGCGTGAAGCCTGTCCTATGGTCATATGGTTGAGACCACTTCAAACCTGAGCGCCTGCCCAGGACAGACCCAATCATGGATTCATGTCCGGTGCGAACACAACCCCAGCCTCTCCCCACCAAGTATACCGTACCCATGGCATGGGCTCAGAGGGAGGACTACCTATTCATCCGTCCTGATCCACTACCAGACAGTAAGTACACGTTGCTACTCATCTCTAATCCAGGGATCCATAACCACTGCTACCTTGCATCGATCGTATCTTACGAGTCCACCATATGTATTGCTTCGCCCAAAACGCCGTTGACCACATTTGGCGGCTCAGGCGCCGGAGTAACATCGTATCCTAGACACTAAGGTATCCATAATCCTCGGCATCTAGACACCGGCCTGGCTTAGCATCATCCTACTACATGCCCGCCCGGTAGCGGATCCTTGATTCTGTCCAAACTTCAGACGATGTTCTCCAGCGGAAAAATATCCAATACCCTCTCCGTCGTGGAGCTCCCATTCCCGAAGCATGGTTCCTTCCTCCCAGGAATAGCTGGCAACCGCCCGGAATAGGTACATGTGATTTCCTCCCATCACAATATGTCGAATCTGGAAATATAGCCTCCCCCCAGGCCCGCCGGTGAGAGAGAACCGTGTCGCCGGCTATCCGTACATCGTTCCAGGATGTACGTTTCCAAGCGTCGCGGCAACATGGGAAGCATCGTCATGCTTGCCATGCCGTTGCAGATGTCCTCCAATATCACCTTCCCAGATGCTCAAGTCGACATCTTTCTTCAGAGATCGTCTCTCCATTGAGAGATTCGTGCATGTTACCAAGCGCAGCATCCCTCGTCCAGACGGGGTGGCGGCTGTTTCTTTTGCAATTGCTTCCCATCCTTGGCCCCATCGTGAGGATCTACCCGGTGTGGCCACGGACATAGATCCGTCTTTCTTGATGCGGCTGGAATACGGATTCTTAATGGCTGACCAAGATGACCGGCGCACCCCTCAGGTAACATCCGCCAGGAAGGGCAAGTGTGATAAGTTTGATCGCGATGCCCGTGATGGCTCCTCTTCTGCAGATGTGTCGAGATGCTTCGCCTAGTGGCGTCTATCCCCATGTCGAGTGTTTCACAGAAGTTGGACCTTTGGATCTGTAGTTGGGGAAACACGGCCATGGAGGCGAGGTGATGCTGCCATGGACCCAGTGTGAGCACGAGCACGACATTCCAGTCGTTGTCCAGCTTCCTAGTCGAAGCTCATGGCCAGCCGGATGGGTGTGCCTGATCTGAAAACAGAGACAGTGTCCACGGGAACATATAAAGACTCGCGAAGATGCCCAACTCTAAAAGACAATGTGAGTGTTTGGTGTTTTATCTCTTACCTCAACAAGATTGCACCCCATAGCACCAATTCTTCTCCCCAAACCCTCTTCTCTACCACGAGGCTCGCCGCATTCGCTTAGTTGCCAATTTCACATTGTGTGCTCGTGATGGCGTCCAACGCGGACCGATTGCTACCGGCCAACGGGAATGCAATCCAAACCTTTACTCCCAATCTTGCAGATCCTCTCTGCTTCAGCTTCGGGCCACGACAGACTAGCCCATTTGGCACCGTCACTGCTGCATTCTTTCACCATGCCAAACTCCGCCCCGAGGCCGTCGCTGCCCGGGACTATTCTCGGAAGTCGGTCCGAAACATCACCTATGGCGACCTGGCATCGCGAGCACGCCGGCTGGCAGTACGCCTCCGCACCCTGGGCGTTCGCCCAGGTGACCGCATTCCTTTGGTCGTAAAACGCAGCATTGAGATGCTAGTCGGTGTCATGGCAATTCTGTCTTGTGGCGCTCAATATGTGCCTCTTGATGGCGGTGTGGTTCCCGACACTACTCTGCGCTTCGTCCTGAAGCAAAGTGGCGGCCGGATCGCCCTTTGCCTGGCTTCCACGGAATACCGTCTCACCAGCCTCGAGGGGATGGAGTGCCAGCCCGTGGTGATTGAGGAAGCAGACGCAGAGCTTGCGTCAGTCCAAGAGAGCTATCCGTTCGAGGACAGCTTTGTTGATCTCGCCCGTGAGGATCTGGGATGTTACGTGATTTACACTTCGGGCACGACTGGCACGCCCAAAGGCGTCGATGTCAAACACAGCAATGTGACCAACCTTATATGCCTGGCCCCGGGCAACCTTGGAATCAAGCCCAGGACACACGTCGCCTCCGTTCTCAACATCAGCTTCGATATGGGAGCCTGGGAAATTCTTGCCTGTCTCTGCAATGGCGGTACTCTGGTCATGAGAGGTTCCGACTGGGACCAGGCGCTTGCCGAAGTGGATGTTCTCATCTGCACACCAAGCATCCTGGCCAAGTACAATCCGGCCATGTATCCCCGGATCAAGGTCGTTGCTACCGCTGGAGAGCCGAGCGGACAAAGACTCGCTGACCTGTGGGCAACTCACGGTACTTATTACAACTGCTGCGGCCCCACAGAGACAACTATTGTCAACACCATGTGCGACCATATTCCTGGTACTCCCCTCAATATCGGAATCCCAACGCCGAACAACTCAGTGTACGTCCTTGACGAAGATCTGAACCCAGTACCAGTAGGCGAGCCTGGCATCATGTGGGGCGGTGGCTTGGGCATCACCAGAGGCTACATTGGCCTTCCAGAAGTCACTGCCGCCAAATACAAGCCGGATCCTTTTGCGAATGATGGTAGTATGATGTACAACACTGGCGACCTCGGTCGATGGAGAGCCGACGGTGTTTTAGATATTCTTGGCCGAGTCGATGACCAAGTCAAGGTCAAAGGGTTCCGCGTCGAGCTCGATGGCGTTTCGGCCTCTATCAATGGATGCCCTGGGGTGACGCGTGCCGTCGCCTTGTTGATCAGCGGCGAAATTCATGGATTCTTGGAGCCCGCTTCGGTGAACCTCGATGATCTCAAGCAACAGCTCGCGACAAAGCAGCCCTACTATGCTCGTCCCAGCAAATACCACCTGCTGGACACACTGCCCGAGACTGCCAACGGGAAGCTGGACAAGAAACTTCTCCGCTCAATGGCCGAACTCTCGCATTCGTACCCAGAGTCCGAGAAGACCCTGGCGTCAAGTGCCTCGGGAAGTAATATTTCAACCTCCGGATCAGAGACCTCTGCGGATCTCAAGAAAGGAGGCGTCATTGAGACTGCCATGGTCCTCAATGAGAAGGCTGATCTCACGGCCGAAATCCCGGAGAAACTGCTGCAGAAGCCGTACAGAGGACTCGTGTATCGCATTTTCATCGTGTATCGCTTCCTCTTTTCGATCGTGGGTCTCGGCAACGTTGGCGCCTTGGTTGCCATTATTGCTACAGGAACTGATCGGCAGTGGCTCGGTACTATGACGGCCATCAACCTTGTCCTTGCCGTTGCAATTCGTCAAGACTTTGTTATCAACGCCCTGTACACGATTTGTTGTTCCGTTCCCACATCATGGCCTCTGTTCATTCGCAAGAAGTGCGCCAAGATTTATCATCTGGGTGGTGTGCACTCGAGCGCTGCCATTTGCGCCGGCATGTGGCTTCTTGCTTCCAACATTGTCAGCGTCACTTGTCAATTGGCGCCTGGTACCTGTATCCAGGGAGAAAAGCCGCAATCACTGGGTGTTGCAATCATCTCTTGGATCCTGACTGGCTTCTTCATCTTCATGTTTGTCTTTGCGTACCCTCCAATCAGGAAACGCAACCACGATATCTTCGAAAAGGTGCACCGCTTTGTTGGATGGACCATGCTCGGCCTCTTTTGGGCGCAGTCGGTCATCACCACCAACGACACCAAGCAGACGGGCGAGACGCTGGGCCACGCCGTGCTGCGGGCTCCTACAATCTGGTTGCTTGTCGTTGCCACCTGCTGCATCGCCATGTCCTGGCTCTTCCTGCGCAAAGTTGATGTGCAGGCCGAGGTGCTTTCGCCTCATGCAGTCCGTCTGCACTTTGACTACACGGTTCCCGTCAATGGCAGCTTCACCCGTATCTCGAGAAAGCCCTTGATGGAGTGGCATTCTTTTGCCACCATTCCGGCGCCCGAGGCCGTTAATGGCCGACCCAAGGGCTACTCACTCGTGGTATCCAATGCCGGCGACTGGACCAAGGACTGCATCCAGAACCCGCCAACAAAACTCTGGGTCCGCAGTGTGCCAACTTGTGGCGTCATGCGTATCGCGACACTCTTTGACCGTGTAGTCATCATTGCTACTGGCTCAGGTGTCGGTCCGCAGCTGGGCCACATTCAAGCCGTTATGTCGTCGAAGAACAAGAATCCCAACAAGGTCACCAAGATGATCTGGTCGACGCCCAACCCGGAAAAGACGTTTGGCAAGCCTCTGCTTGACAGCATTTACGACAACATCCCCGACGCCGTCATCCACGATACTAAGACCCTAGGTCGTCCCGATCTGGTCAAGATGGGCTACAACCTCGTCCGCAGCTGCGACGCCGAGGCCGTGATTATCATCGCCAATGAGAAGATTACCAAAAAGGTTGTCTATGGTCTCGAGACCAGAGGCGTCAATGCGTATGGCGCCATTTGGGACAGCTGATTTATTCGTCCGCCTGTCAATTTCCCTCCCAAAAATCGAAAGCTGTGTGCGAGAATGTCGCATGATTATGTCTGTTTATAGACTAAAACTTTGGGTTACTTCTTCTTTTAGTGTAAATACTTCTCGTGGTAAACTGTTTCCTTTTATTGCTCTTTGGATCGCAAGTTCTGGGGTTTTTGGACAGTCACTTAGCAAGTTTGGGACCCTCGCTTTTGTTTTCTTTGTAATTTCAATGGATATATTTGGATGTTCCAAGTCTTTTCCCTAAAATGATTTTTTACTCTTTTGTGACTGTAGCAGCTATTCTTCACCCTCTACGCCCTGGGGAGGATCTTACAAGATACTATGTAAATGCTATTGTGTTGTACATGGAGACTCTTCCCTTCATCTCGGTTTGCTGGGTTGCCAGTCTGTTCACTGTTGCGTATTGCCTCGGCTTTCGCTGGCGGCCTGTCTTGCGAGGGTGTCGAAGGTGGGAGCAAAATTTGCTTCCTGGCCTCCCATTTTCAAAACAGTGAGGGAGAGGAAAAATGGACGTGTCTCCTTCTCATATATAGAGGGGCAGTCGGTATTTAGACCTTCCCGATCGCCCAACCTCGTATGCCAACCTCGTCGTATGATCTTCCAAATCCCGGATGTTCCAAGCATATTTTCGGGACCGACGCAGTGTAACATCGTCTGTCCTTTACCCTCAAAGGAAGGACTTGGTGTGAGCGGTCATGCGAGGGCGGCAGATGTCCCCGGGTAGATCGCCCGACTGATGACCCGACAGGAAAAGAATGAGCGGGCTTGGCCAATATGTATGTAATGGGGACCATGCAGTCGGGTGTTTTTAAAAGCGCGTAAATCCTTTTTTCCCTCCCCTTTTGGCGAACTATTTTCCAAAATAGTGAACGCGCGGCATGATCTTTTGCCATGTCTTTTTGGGTAGACGAAAATCGGGTTCCCGAAGTGACTTCCCAAACGGGAAAGCCTGGAGGCTTTGCTCCCATTTATAGTAGAGTGAGTGGTTTTGGGGCGGGAAGAGAGTAGCGAGAGTGGATCCCGGGGTCTGTTATTGTCTTTTTCATTTTCCCCACGGTATTTGTTAAAGGTGTGTGTGTGAGTGCAAGTGCGTGTGTGTATGTGTGTGTGGTAGGGCCCCCCGTGTGCCGTGTCTCGTGGCTCGCGGCAGCGTTGCCCCTCGCTGCAGGCTGAACCGAAAGCGAACCGTTTCATTTGCGGATTTCCCGAAAGCGAATCTGTTGTGTGACATTTGAATATTAGGGTAGAGCCGCTTTAGGTTATTGTGCTCTGTATGCAGTCTTTTTGGCTGTTTTCCCTCCGGTGGGAGAAGCAAAAAACGAGAAGATACAAAAGAAAAAGCAATAAATTCCTCTCATATCTTGCCGACAAAGTCAATGGTGCGTCGCATGTAGTCGGACTCCTGGTACCACTCCTTTGCGTCGGCGAGATCGGCCCGGAGCTCCTTGAGGATGCGCTCCCAGCCGACGGTGAGGTGCCAATTCTTCTTCCACAGCTTGAGGGCGCAGTGCTTGGCCAGGAGATCCGTGGGCTCGAGCAGGCGGAGCACGTCCTTGATGTGCTGCCACTTTGTGATCTTGGCCGTGTGCAGCAGGCTGATGCAGTGGTAGGCAAAGAGTGTGGCCATTTTGAACGCCTCGAGCAGCGCAATCTCGCTGGGGATCTGGCTCAGGTCGTAAATATCGCCCAGGTTGGGCTCCATGTCGCGCGTCAGGTCGACGATGCGCGAGGGCTCCTCCTTCCACTGCTCGCAGAGCTCGTCGTGCCACGCCGTCATGTCGCGCATGATTTGGTTCGAGAGCATGCGGGCCCGGACCTCGTCCACGTCGGCCTTGGGCAGCTTGGTGCCCACGTTGCGCTTGACGTCGCTCGTCCCGGACTTGGCCTTGTCCGCCTTGGCCTTTGCGGCCAGGGCGGCCGCCACGCTCGCCGGCACCTCGGGCTCGTTTTGCGTCAGGCCTAGCGAGTCGAGAATGTCCTGCATGTCAAAGACGTACGACTCCATCGAGTCGACCAGCTCCTCGGTCACGGCCACCTGCTTGGGCGCCGCCCTCGCCACGTACGACTCCCGCGACGTGCGGATGCGCTTGGCCGGTGAATCCTGAAATTCGGGCTGATTTGACTTTCCTTTGCCTCCCGCTCCGTTCTCCTCGCCACCATCCGCGTCCGCATCATCCCCATTTCTCTCGGCGTCGTCGTCCGGGTCGGCGACGCTGCCGAAGTCGCCACCGAACCACTGGTCGAAGATCTCCCGCTCCGAGTGTGACTGAAACTCGTTCGCGTCGCGCGCCGCAGAGTAAATAGCCTTGGGCGCCTGTGGCTTCTTGGGCGCCTTGATCCTCAGGGTGCCGTTGACGCCCTTTTTGGGCAACTTGGCGATCTTTCGCCCGGGTAGAGCTTGAGAGACGACCCGACCCATACCGAAAGAGGAAAAATGAGAAGAACAGAAAGATGAATAGTAAGTACAAATAGTCGAAAATAAAAGTGAAGAAAAAAAAGTCCGACTATGGCGCGAAAATGAATATAAAAAGGCGTTGTTTATGTTTCCACACACTTTGTTTGTTTTTACTCCTCTCTTTGTTATTTTTTTTTTCTTTCCCCCGAGTCGTAGCAGCAGCAGCAGAGAGACTTGAGCACTCGACGCCCAAACGTTTCGCGTCCAAACTGGGAACCGGGGATATTTTTTCCTCTTAGCGGGGCCCGTAAACGAGGTTGGAGGTCCACCTGGGAGCCTCACTCATTCTCTGACAAATCGCTGGCTTCCGATTCTAGCTTTTTACCCTCGGCAGTCCAGATGATAAGAGCGTATAAACTGGGGTATTCCCTTTTCGATGTTGATAGCAGCTGTAGACAGAAATACAAAACGAGTTTCGATGATTGAAGGAAGAATAGAGTGTGCTGAACTCTTCCCACTCCTGGATATAGGCAGGTAGGTACTGTATCAATCGATTCGATCTGCACACCGATTCACTGGCCAAAAAGTGGGGGGCACTTGAATCCAGCTCGCTGCTTATGCCAGCGCGCACTTGCAACGGTCAATCCGCCGTCCAGGTCCGCGCCCAAAGTATGTTTGAAGTCGGGTTGAAAAGCTTAAAAGGGGTTGATTAACGATTGACCTGAGTCATCTCAGTCAGTTGAACATGTGGGAAATGATTAAAGATGAAGAAGGTGAGTCGTTGTTTTTAATGGATTCACAGCTGAGATCGCCATCAAGGGGGAAGGGAGGTTGGCAACATCCATGGATGGAATTCCAAGCCATCATCATAAATAGCATACCAGGTTCCCCCCGATCCCCATTCAAGCACTAAAGCAAACCAGCATATCATGTACAAATCCAGTACAGTACACATGCAGTATTGTGCCGGGTGCACGCCACGAAAAAAAGCTTCTAGAACCCAGCTAGCACGAACGCGTTCGCGTATAATTTAGAGCCGCCGGCCGTCTAGGAGATTAGAGAAATGGTGGTCGCCCTATTACCACTCGAACTACTAAAATGAAGATTGTGCATTCTGCTCTTTTTTGTTGGAACAAGTGAAAAGCACTCCATCTTCTTGCTCTTCGTCGACATCATCACGATCACCAGCATCTGCCGATCTTGCGCCTCGTCCCGTGCTCATCTTTTGACTGAGTCAGCATCCGCCCCCTTTTGCTCAGAGCGCTTTTCAGCTCATTCCCAAACCCGCTGGTTCGTTGGAATCTTTTCTGGGGGAAAGGAGTGTGCACTGGTCACTACCCACGCCCATTCCGTTCTCCCGCTCCTTCGTTCGCGTCTATTGATAGAGGCTCTTGCAAAAAAACAAGGGGAGCCAGAGCGCGCAACCCAGCTAAATTAGTCCTGTTGTTCCGGTTCGCGTAGTATTAGGGGAGCGCTGGCGTTGCGCGACAAGTTTGCAGACGTGTCAGTGCTCCGCTATCCATCATCAACCCACCCCGCAATCTAGCTGTCTGAACACGCTGTCGCGTCGTTATTGGGTGCGAATGGATGTTGCTAATCCCGTTCATGTCTTTTTGTGAGAGGAGGTCAAAGCCCATTTCAACATGATCGAGAAATTTCAAGATAAGAAATCTCCCAGGATGACCTCGATGACCTCGAGTAATCAAATCAAACTGGCTTAAAGTAGATCTCGTGAACAAGTCGCGCTTCAATCTCAGCGAAACTGCACAAACCTGGGGGTTGGCAAATGGAGTGCCAAGGTGCTACTTTACAAGGGATGCTTACCTGGTAGATTGTGGGGAATGGGAATCGTGAATAGCGCCATAGCACCCAGATGTATTCATTCACGCGGCTACATGCAGTACACGCTAGACGTGTTTGAACTAAGTATTGCCTTCATCTCAAGTCTGCCATGGAAATACGATTATAGAAATCGTCAATTTGCAAAGAACAGAGCAATTTCTCATCATCAAAATCGGTTCACCTGACCTGCATCCTCTAGCTGGCTTCATCATGCTTTTACACGTGTCAACCACTGTGTTTCCATTTGCTTCGCCTCCACCAGTTTCATGACTTCGCCAGACATAACATCGGGTATGATACAATCCACAATCAGTCTGTACTCTCCATCCGCTCCTGTTTTGCGGACGATCCAAGGCTTACTAGAGCCCAATGGAATGGCAATCACATCGCCAGGACATGCCGCGGACGTTTCCTTTGTGTCAAGTCCTGGAGATTTCGATCGCCTGTCATACTCAGCAACGCCAACGAAACCACTGGCCGTCGTGAATATAACCAATTGTTGATAGAGTGAGTAAAGTGTATTCCAGATATTATCACGCTTCTTCCTATCAACTTCAGAGGGTCTGCGCCACTTGGAAGGGTCCGTGTAGTCGTCTCCCTTGAATATGTCAGCAAAAGCAAAACGGATAAAGTCCTCGAAATCGAGCTTATCGTAGCGACCCCTGTTGAGAAAGTCGAAGAGGAGACGTTTGGTGTCGTGGCGTCGATGTAGACAGGATCGCGGGTCTGATGGCAGAGGTTTGACTTGGAGAGTAGCCTCGAGCAGCTTGAGAGCAGCTTTCACCCATAGACGACCACTTATGATCTTTCCAGCATTGGATTTTTTTCGATTGTACCAATTACTTGGTAATGGTTCCGTACTTGTGTTAATGCTGTCAAAGATGATTACTTCAAGGTCGAGCTTGAGCGATGAAGCATGAAAGCATGACGACGGCGTACTATTCGCACTGGCTTGATGTTGTTTCCCGTCGTATAACCCCTCGTACATCTCGCGTTTTCTCAGGTGGCTTTTACCAGAGATCATCGATTCGACTCCCTGGGAATCGCCAAAATCAAGCACCCACGAGGGAAGGCTGGGTTGAGATTGCGGCTTTTTGCTTGTGAATGCCTTAACAAGAAAATCCAGGCTTCGCTGTCTTTCGATAAGTATCGCTGTCGTTTCAGCATAGACAAGATCAGTTCTGCGATTGTAATCGACACATATTCTTTCTCTTTCTTCTGTTTTCATCAAGCCTATGAGACCGTATATGTTGTCCTTGGAGTCCGTCGCGTACGAGTTCCGTCCCAGACCGAGGAGCTCGAGGAAATCAAGACTGTGCTTGACCTTCCACCAATTCTTGCGAAGTCCATCCAGTTGCTTGATTCTTTCTTTTGCATCCGCTAGAACACCTAAGTCCCCATGCCAATTAAACTCTGACATAACCTGTGCAAACTTGTCCCAGCGTAGCAGGTGCAATCCAATGCAAACATATAATCGTCTTGCGACAATCATTTCTTGGACAACCCAGATTCGTGACCACCAAGCGCGCCCCGTGCGAGCGTAATTGCATAGCTGAGAGACCTTGCCTCTTGTAAGACCAAGCGATGCTTGGTACTTGAAGTCGCCAATACCGTAATAAGCATCGCGACTCCTGTAGGGGATCGCTTCGCCCAGCCAGATAAGAGCACGATCGGCCCCCTCATAGATCATCTGCATTCTCGGCACTTGGTCGTTCTTTTCGGCATTTTGTGACTGATCAATACATATTGCGTCCACCCAAAGCCATTCATTCTTGTACCAATGATGAGATGTCCAAAGCGCAGACATCAGATCGCGAGAGATTATCTTTGTGCCCTGTAAAGAACCCTGAAATTCGATCGCTTCGCTCTCGTCGCCTGTTCGCCAGCAATAGGATAATGCTGAATAGCGTGGAGCTTGTCGAAGCGAAAACATCTGGACTTGACATTTCATAGTTCGACTGCGTTCTGATTTTTTGTTCAGTATTTTGAAGAGTCTGATGTTGTCGCCGCCATTCGCATTGCGAACGGCAAGGTTCTGCGTGTAAAGCATATTGCTTTAGAGATGAAGATGAAACGGTACAGATGTGCATTCTCGATTGAAGTCTGTCTTGCGCAGGTATATGTCTTGAAGACTATGACGAACGACAGGGTGGCTATGTATGCAGGCGTACCACTTGGCCTCTCACAAGAGGCGGCTGTGCATAGCCACAATATACTGCACACATCACATCCCACGTTCACGATTGCTAGGCATAATATACTTGGTAGCCAATATTCAGGCGGAGAAGGACCGTAGACAAAGTATTCTGTGAGTTTTGGCCGTATTCGCCGACTACCAACATGATTGCCGCATAAGCGTATTGTGTTGTATCATACAGAAACAGTGACAATCAGCCAAAGTTACGTCCAAAGTTGCATAATCAATAATGCCAGTGACGCGGAGGTGGAAGCTCGCTGCGGAGTATATGTTTCAAAATCAATAAGGGCTCATTAGAATTTTAAACATACTCAATATGCAGATGGAAGGGTATAGTGATTGCTGAAGACGAAGATGTCCTACACGCAAACCTCAGCCGCGAAGAAAGCCAAATTAGCAGCAATAAACCAATGAAAACAATTTTCAAAAGACACTAAAGCAATAGGATTATGTTTCGCTGTACTTGTTCTTCCCCCCCTTCCCCCTTCCTTCCCACCAAGGACAATAGTAAAGTTGTTTTGTTAGAAGCGGAAAAATTTTATATGCAGTGTTCTTGCACTTGTGAGCTATAAATCAGAAATCTTCATCAGACCAGGCGGCTGTTAAGCTGTTTACAATATCTTGGTCGAATTGTGCGCACTGGACACTTTAACCGAAGAAGCTTCTCAAGATTTTGGTTATTGGTTTTCTCACCGCCGGTGACTATTTTGTGAAAGCGATAGCTTCATTTCGTAAGCGAAGCTTAGCGGCTGGGTTCAGCGGACACGGTCGGGTACGGACAAGCGATACCAGTTCTGGATTGACTTGCCCTGGCGCGCCGCAGGTGCTGATCAAGATCAAGAAAGAAAAATAAGTCATTGGGATTATATACCACTGGTTTCTGGTCCATCCATACCCCATTCAACTCGAGCTTGGGTTTGTTTACTGTCAGCTGTGGGAATAATTTTTGTGGTGTTTTCAAGGTTAGCCTCTACCTGGGACCGACTGAAGTTTTGACTAACTAAAGATTTGTCTGAATGGCAGATCGCGGGGTAGGTTGGCGGGTTAGTTGCGGAATACCCAAAACTAATTGACCAAGCGAGGGGTAAAAAGGTGCACTATTCTTTGGAGAACCTGGGGCTTCAACAAAACCTGGCCCTAGTAGCAGTTCCCAGTCTGGGTCACGTTACGGACAAAATCCCTCGTATTTCTTTGCTGTCCCTTGATTTTTTGTGCGTGTATTGTTATAATAATCAGCCTGCCATCATACGATACCCATTTGCATCTGCTTTATTTGCTCTTCTCCTCCTCGAGTCACGAAGCTCTCCGACGGGCATATTGCAGAACCTTGACGTCAGTCAGTGTAGTCGCAAGCACTGCGGGGTTCAACTTCGCTACCAGCAAGCACGAGCAAGCGGGGCATTTTGAGTGGAACGAGGACAGAGGAAGCTCGAATCCCCTCAGCACGAAGACGGAGAGCTCGAGCAAGGCGCGTGACCAGCAGAAAGTACTCAACAAGAGACACTCTTATTACACCTTGACCAGTATATATTATAAAAGATCAAAATGTCGGGACCAGTGCCAGAAGTCACTGCGCTGCAGGAGGTTTACACCCAGCAGTCGCTGCTGGAACAGGGTGTGCGATGGAACAAGCTTCTCGAAAAGTTCCAGAGCCTCTATGGCCGCCCGGCTGATTTTGTGGCCCGATCGCCAGGTCGCGTCAACATCATTGGTGAGCACATCGACTACTCGCTCTACTCGTGCCTGCCTATGGGCATCACCCCCGACGTCATCATTGCCGTCTCTACCGAGCTCGACGGCGCCTCTTCGGGTGACGGAAGCACCTACAAGCTCAAGCTCGCCAACCTCGACGACCAGAGATTCCCTACGCGCGAGTTCGATGTCAAGCATGGCGAAGTCGAGATCGATGCGACGCAACACGAGTGGACAAACTACTTCAAGGCCGGTCTCAGAGGTGCCCTGCAACTCTTGAAGAAGAAGCATGGCGCCGACTTCAAGCCCAAGAGCATGCAAGTGCTCATGGACGGTACTGTCCCTGCTGGTGGCGGCCTGAGCTCGAGTGCTGCATTCGTCAGCGCCAGTGCTCTCGCAGTCATGATTGCCAACGGTGAGAAGAATGTGGACAAGAAGGACTTGACCGAGGTCGCCATTGTCAGTGAGCGTGCCGTTGGTGTCAATTCGGGAGGGTAAGTTGAATCCACCCATAATCGTGGACACAAGACCAGATACTAATATTCCAGCAGTATGGATCAGTCTGCGTCCGTCTTCTCCGAGAGAGGCTCTGCGCTCCTGGTCAACTTCTTCCCGTCTCTTTCGGCGCGACCAGTCTTCTTCCCCAAGACGAGCCCTGAGCTGGTCTTTGTCATTGCGCAATCGTTTGTCACCTCGAACAAGCAAGTCACTGGACCGATCCACTACAACCTTCGCGTAGTGGAATGCAGCATGGCCGCTGCAGTGCTGAACGCCAAGTTGGTGCCCGGAACTGAATTGCCCAAGGATGCGGGCCCCCTTGGAGTCTCCCTTCGCGGGTTCCACTCCAACTACTTCAAGGACACGAAAAAGTCGCAAGCTGAGCAGGTCGCCAAGCTGATTGAGCTGACAAAGTCAACCCTCACCAAGGAAGAAGGATATACTGTGGAGGAAGTCGCATCTGCTATGGGCACTACCGTCGATGACATCAAGTCCAGATTCATGTCTAGCTTCCCTGTACGTGGAGAGTACTTCAAGCTCAGACAACGCGCGCTGCACGTCTTCACCGAAGCTGCCCGTGTCACAGACTTCTTGACTCTGCTGGAAGACAAGTCGCAACACACGACATCCGGCGACGCGGCCGCTTATAACCAGAAGCTCGGCGACCTGATGAACCAGACCCAGGACTCGTGCCGGGAGTTGTACGAATGCAGCTGTCCCGAAATCGACGAGATCTGTAAGATTGCCCGCGATGCAGGCAGCTATGGTAGCCGATTGACTGGCGCAGGCTGGGGCGGATGCAGCGTGCACCTCGTCCCTGCTGACAAGGTTGAAGATGTTAAGAAGGCTTTCCACGACAAGTACTACTCTAAGCGCAACCTGAGCAAGACAGACCTGGAAGGTGCCATTGTCGTCAGTAGGCCTATGAACGGCAGTGCAGTCTTGCAGCTGAATGATGGAAAGCTGGTTTGAGTTGCTGCAAACCTGAAGCCAGATTGAGACTTTATGGCTTGCGGAAGGAATAAGGAGGATGCTGTGCGTCCCCATAAAACACTTCCCGCCAAGACTGTACCTGACTGTAAGGATGCATGCGATGGTGTGAACGACGACGACTTGGTGTTTCGAGTTTTGGGAACCCCAGACTCTGTTCTTCTAGAGTATATCATTTGACCAACAATACCAAGCACATATTGAGAGCCACAACATTCAAGATCCCGACTCGCACGTGTGGCCCTTCTTTCTAAGAGGTCAGAAAATGTTTTGATTATGCTTATTTCGGCTAAGGTTACAACCGTTGAGCTAGTCCCGAACCCCCGGGTACTGCGGCAGGATCTACACCAATAGTGTGCGGGTCGTGATGGTCCAATGGGAATAAACATCGCACTACAGGCCAATCAAGACCCTGACTTGTCTGATATAAATAGGATTCATGTCCCATTTCGGATGCTTACAGCCCCCAAATAGAAGATCTGGACCTTGGAAGGAATTTCCCCCAACCATGGGCAACTCAGCCCTGCGGCACCGAATTCTAGTCCTCTGCTCGAAATCAGGGGAGTCCCCGACTCATTTTCTCTCCTCCATAATAACCTGGCTGACAAGTCAAATCTGCGAGTCTTTTTTTCATATGGCCGATATTGCATCGTCATGACGTCCCGCGAGGACGCCTTGTTCGATGAGAACAAGTACTACTTTCCAGAGGGCGCTGCTGCCATCCTCGAGCAGCGGAGTCAGCAGCCGTGGCTGGAAGTGGTAGCCGAGAGAGATGAGCAAGGGACACCGGGTTTGCAACTGGTGCCAAACGAACAAAAGTACGCGCAGCATCAAAATGTTTCTGGCATCAAAGGATTATACGAAAACAACATTGCCCCGGTATATTTACCCGTGCACGCGGCCAACGCGGGCCCATCCTCGCTAGCAGCAAGCAGCGATGCTGGACGACGAGCATTTACACCAGTACCACCAGCAGTGACTGCACCCACGACATTACACGTCGGTGGCGACCTTCATTTGTCTGACGAGCAAAGTCATGGAGGGACGATATCGTCATTGAGGGAGCCATGGTCGCAGCCCGAAGTAACAGTAACGAATTATGAGCAACAACACCATCAGCAACAACAGAAACAGCAACAGGCAACGTGGAGTCAAGCAAGTGACCCTGAAGTGCACAATCCTTCCTGGACACATACACCAGTGCCAGAACAAAATCAGCATTATAGACAACCCACCCTCGAATCTGCGCAACAATACTTGGCTCCCGTGGCTTCATACCAACCATATGGATATCAGCCTTCAAGTCTAGATGTGCAGGCTGACCCAAATAAACATGCTTACTGGGCAAAATTCTCAGAATACAATGGGGGACAATTGCCTAGTCACTTTTCGCCTCAATACTCACATTCCCACTTGTCGTCGGATGTCGCATCGCAGTACTCGGGTGGAAATTATTCAGTCCAGACGCATGGCTCAGACACACGGACGTTGCAACATGTAACCCCGGATATGCCACTGATGAATGATAGCGCTAGTCCATCATCCAAAAAGCTGCCGCTGACTGCTAGATGGCCGAAAAAGCGAATATGGTTGTTTGCGGGCGGCATATTTCTACTCGTGCTCGTGGGCAGTGTTCTCGCAGGCGTGCTCGCAAATAAGCATGATGAAAAATCCTCGTCGGTCTCTATATCATCAGAGGCCAACAGTACGGTTGCGTATGAGATGAAGACCATCAGACAAAACTCGAGGTTAGCAGTCTCGGGCTACAGATTGACTAGCGGAAATTACACGCTCCGGCTCTTCTTCCAAGATCCGGACCACAATGTGCGTTTCACGGACAAGTCGAGTGTTGGCGAAACTTGGACGGATCCGACGGTTCTCGACACACTCGAGTACAAGCCCAAACCCTATAGCTCTATTGCAGCCGGGTCGTACATTTATACTTCACCAGTAAGGCTCTTTCGCTCGTGTTCATACAATGTTGATTCGCCTTTACTAACAATACATCCACAAGTCTCTGATCGAGTTCTTCTACATAGACACGGACTCTATAATCCGTGGACAGCGGATGGACCTCTTTGCCGACTCGGCCACGGAGCGCCAGGGCTCCATCAGCACCATCAACTGGTACCCACTAAAGACCTCCGAGAACTCGAGCCTGTCGTGCTATTTTCCCTATCTCGTCTCCCAAGACGCCGACGACGGTGCCCAACCCCGCTGGACCCGCATGCTGGGGCAAAACGCCTCCAACCCGTCGCAAAAGTTTTGGGAAAACGACACCGTCGCCGACGCGGCCGACGCCTACACCCCGGACGCGGGGCTGGTGCTGCTGCCCGTGGCGCAAAAGTTTCAAGAGAATGGCGGCTTCGTCTACAGGAAAAGCGGCGGCGGGCTGGGTCTCGCCATGAAGGACTATGACGACGGCAAGAGCCTGACCGACGTGTCGTGGACGAGCGGCACCATATCCTCGGTGGACGATATAAGAGAGGACTCGGCCGTGGGCGCATTTGTCGTGGGGCGGCCGTATACTACGTCGGATATCAACACGTATATACTGTACCAGGACAGCAGCGACGTGATACAAGTCGTGTGGCAGGACGGGGACGGCTGGAAGGGCCCGGAGACTTACGACGCGCTGAAAGACGCCGAGCCCGGAACCGATATCGAGTGTCTGACGCAGGGGGCGTGGGAGGGCATCGGCGTACAGGTGTCGCGGTCCCAGGACATGAACCGGTGTTTCTTCCAGGAGAAGGACACAGGCCGGTTGCGCGAGGTGTGGTTCAACGGGACGGACTGGAGGAACGAGGGTTACGTGCCTCTGGACTAGAGACGAGCGTGGAAAGGCCACAATTGATGTATCATCAAGCATAGCGATGTATTTCTTAATTAGCAACATATAGATAGATACCCATTGTACATAGAATTGGTCTAGCATGAGCGAATATTTGATTTTGATTTCTTGATTTACGATCTATCTACCAACGACACGATCGATATTCTTTTCGTGAACCCAGCTGACATTTTCCTTTTCATTCAAGATTTACCAATGTCGAAAACTGCCTTGATTCCCATGTGGTCAGTGATCCAGGGTTTGTCAAAGCCCAGATCGACAATATCCTCTATCTCCTCCGGATCCTCTAGCAGCACATCTTTACCGAACCGCTCAAACGACTTGAGCTCCAGTGCGCCGCGGAACAAGACCTTGTCCATTCTCGAGCATCCATATCTCTCCCTCAGTGAAGTTGCCGCTTGCTGTCCCCACGTATACCCCTCGTCGCTGTCCTCTTGGCCGCCCAACTCCAGGTATGCATCCTTGAGCCCATTGTCGCTGTGCAGCGTCCGATCAAAGTCCTGGATGGCGTTGAAATCGCCAGCCGCTATACCCGCATCCACGCCGTCCTCGTGGAGAAATTCCCCGATGATCTCCACCTGGTGCGGGCGCATGGCCGGCATCTGGTCCAGCGACTCGAGGTGCGAGTTGGCCAGCCTGACTTTTTTCCCTCCCTGCATGGTGAAGTCGACAAACAAGGCGTCGCGCTCCATGCGCGTCCTGAGGTAGTGCACGCGGAACAAGGCGTCGAGGGGTAGCAGGCGCCGGTCCACCAGCGTCGTGGTGCCGTAGTGGCCCGAGGCCCAGTTGTCGCTGGTGAGGTCCGTGAGAACGAAGCGCTCCTGGACCCAGGGCGTGTTGGCAATGGTTTCGAGGTCCGGGTATACGCACTCTTGGAGAAAGATGACCACGCCCGTGTCTGTGGGTACTTGAGCAGTGAGCTCGCGTAGCGTGCGCAGGCCGATTTCCATGCGCGAGTTTGCGTAGGGGAGCATAAAGTCAATGTTCCAGGCGTAGAGGGCCAGACGGCCAATGGTGGGCGGTTCAGCCCGCTTCTCCCCGGCCTCGCGAGGTTCCCATGATTTTGTGGTCTTGTCGTAGGCGTAATATGGTTGTTCGTGTGGCTGATCTGGCCGCCAGTGCACCAAGGTTTTCCTAGAGGCCTCGTTGTGGGCGACGGCTTTGCGAAAGACTTCCTCCATGGTGTCGAACGGTCTGAGGTTATGAATGAATGAGGGGCAGCTCTCAATCTCACTCAACCTTTTCCCAGGTGGTTTCCCGTTCAGTTGAAAGCGTTGAGTGCTGTCGTAGTAGGATGAAGCGAGTGAGTCCAAGCGATTACATCAATCAGTGGAGTTTCTAGGTTCGTAGAGTGGATCCCGCTCCCCGGATTATAGTGCTGTAGATCTGGCGCGGCCTCCGTGTAAGGCTGGGTGTCAAGACAAGCTGATTTACTACCGCTTGCGATCAGTATTGAATGTTGAGTGGAAGTCTAGGAGTTCAAGGGTATTTTCAAGGGACTCATTTCGCTTGAGCATCGAGTCCTCGATTATATGCGGCTGGTACATCGTTCTGGAGCCAGCAGGCAACAATGTCCACTTGATGGGTCAGGAAACGTGGTAAGCCTGATTCGCAGTAAAGGACCCATGTTCATCACGCTTGGCTTCATACGAGCCAACGACAACTAGAAAACCCCATCCAAGCATGCGATAGCCGGCATATAACATATTTCGGCATATGCCAGATTTATGTTTACTCAAAGGTGTAAAAGAAGAGCTCCATGGTATGATAGTATCTGGTTTCCCTTCAGGCAAATAAATCCTACAGAATGATCATATTCACATCGATTTCTGCAGCATGGTTTGTCGAATATCTCAAGTGGGCTTATCATTATATCCACCATTCCTGCCACCTTTGGTTGGATCATACAACTCCAATGGTGGTGGCCTGATGGTTGAATTGTACGGAGACCCTTTTTTCGTTTGCGCCCTTTTGTTATTCTAGTAGGATTGCTTCTAGTATAATTAACATACTCAGAAGCCTGATGTACGCGTAGGTTGAAGACTAATGGCATATTATAAACAGATTTGTGCAAGTCACAAAAATAAACAACAGCATTAATTTAATATTAAAGTTATTCTGCGGGCGCGATCACGCCACACATGCTTTCCCCAACATCCTTTGTCAATAAGGATGGCAGATTTTACTCATCTTGGCTTGCATCGACATGTATGCGGAAATGGGTTGCATTCATGATATGATATGATAGATGGAAGACAAGAAGAAAAAAGTAGGTGCATCGTATGCACCTATCTAAATCGACCAGTTATGGATTAATGACCGGCATTCCCGAGCCGAAGTACGTACCTCATTTGCGATCAATAAAATGCTGAAATGACGTATTGCAGAATGGTTGTCGAACATGGATTACTGCGTGTTCGTAACCAATCTTGGTTGACGCGATAGTAAGACGCGTCCAAGCACTTTGAACTCAAGACGATATGCTGCCTTGTATGTTTTTCAAAAATTTATTGACCTCAATCCTTACCTGGATATTTAGTATAGTCCAAGACATATTGGCCTTAAAGCCAATGTATGGACTTTCAATTGATCATTTCAGGGATCGCCTGGTTGGTTTCAGCAGTGTCCTCGGTCCACTAAATTTTAGGTGCAATATGGTAAGGATGGCGCCACACTAGCGCGATAAGACCGCCTCTCGCGCCTGCCGGCCGCCCAAAGAGATAAGATACAGCCGCTACTTGAACGCCCGTCATTTCGCAGGACCGAGAAAGGCGGGATGCCGCCCGGACAAGGAAGCACGAGGGCAACGTTCCTCTCCATACCAGCAAACAACCAACAAAACAACTCTTTGCGACCGGCGATTTCCAAAACAAATCTTCCCAAGTACAACCTCATTTGACTTATTAATACCTTGTCTTCGAAAATATATAGGACCAAAGACGACTTAGTCTTCATTCGTTCATCAAGCCTGCCTTACCCTCTGATCACCGGACGCCGACTTCCCGCGAACCTGGCTGTCTACGATCGCCACATGATAACCCATTACCGACGTCTACGTCCAAGAACCCCCCAACTCCTCGACAAGTCCTTCACTGGTCAGGATGGCGAGCCATGATGGTGAGGGCTCGCCTCCTGACGCCATCAACGAAGATGAACAACAACAACAACAACATGCTATTCAACCCGACCAGCCTGAGAATGGCGAGTCAGTGTCAGAGTCAGGAAGCTCATATGCCGGTACCGCCTCTGCAGGCCCAAGCACTCCTGTCTGCCCATATCGTGACTCGCGGTTCCACGACCAGGAATGCTCCCGCTTTTTCGACTGTCCGACCCACCAGATAGAGCGAGCCCAGTCCGACGACGGCGAAGAAGACGAAGTGGACGAGGTGGATGAGGAGGACGACGAACGACACGAGAGTCAGGAGCAGCCACCAGTAGAGCCCGAATCCAGCCATGTGCCAGAGGATGTTCCTTCTCATTCGCAAACGCAAGAACCTGTCGAAGCCACGACTTCCTCTTTACTTACAGATCCTGCCATGATTAACCAAACACCTCTTGAGACCCAGGACGCTGGTCCCTCTGATCTACCAACCACGGAGAGCAATATTGTTCAAGAGACTGCAGCGGAAGGGGATGCACAGGCAGAGGCTGGCTTGGAAAACGCTGCCCCAGATACTACGACTACCCTGCCTGGCTCTAATGAGCCCGCCGCAGACAGCGTTGCGACGACCGAAAGTGGTGTAGCATCTCTTACCCTGGGTGACTGGACAAGACCACCGTCGCGGCGGCCATATGGGCCGACATTCCTCGACGACCCGCAGTTGACATTCTCAGAATATGCCCGAATGCAACGGCAGAGCGCAGCATCTGGATCATCTTCAAACGAGCCACCATGGCTCCAGCGGTCGTCTGCAGCAGATGTCGTCGAGGTGCCCCGATGGCAACCCGACGCCGAGGTAACGAGCTGCCCGATATGCCAGCGTGACTTCGGTCTCTTTAATAGAAAGCACCACTGCAGGAAGTGTGGTCGGGTGGTCTGCAGTAGCTGTTCCCCTCACCGAATAACCATACCGAAAGAGTATATTGTACGGCCGCCTTGGGAACAACCGAATCTCTACCCGATAGCTGGAGAGTATGGGGCAGAACGCCCACTAGTCGACTTTAATCCATATATTGGAGGAGGCGAGAGGGTTCGCCTTTGCAACCCCTGTGTGCCAGATCCCAACGTCACGCCACCGCAGCCGGCACAGCGGTTATCCTCGAGATTGCCACCGGATTTGGAGAGAGAAATGTCGAGACATCAAAGATCCCGCAGCAATGTGTCTCAGAATCCATTGATCCAACAGTTGCCCCCTGGTTTGGGCTCCGTTATTGGACCTTTTCGGAGTCGAAGTGCCACGGTCGTAAGTCTCTTTTATATGACCGAAATTGGTGAATGCAGTCTAATCTGGTAGCAGAATCACTTGCCATCTCAAACGTCCGGAGGTTATTATGGCAGGTTTGGACCGGCTAGTATTAGTCGCAGCTACCAAAGAAATCCATTCACGGTTGCACATGACGATGAGTCTGGATCGTCTCGTCGACATTCGCTAATACACCATCGTGATCCGCATACACCACCGCAGCACACCCGTGCTCGCTCGCCATCGATTGCAGAGGAAGACCGTTGCCCAATCTGCCATCGCGCGCTGCCACCAAATGGAATGGACGACTCTGAAAGGCTGCGCGAAGAACACGTTGCGGCATGCATCCAAGAGCATAGCTCGTCGAGACGGGAACAATCCTCCAGCAGCCCATTTCCTCCAACAGGGACACCTCCGCGCCCACGACGTCCGACTGGCTTGGTTTCTTACATCGCGGACGAAAAGGAACGTGCCAGAAACGAGGAGTGCGGTATTTGCTTTGAAGACTACGAACCAGGCGTCAAAATGGCAAGACTGGAGTGCTGGTGTCGATTTCATTACGACTGCATCATAGAATGGTTCCAGCGACGTGGCAATGCGCGTTGTCCAGTGCATCAGCATGACAGCTATGGCGAAACCTAGTTGCTTCGCGTTTACTTGTGCTGAGGGCTGAGCACACAACAACCACCGATGATTTGATTCTCTCTTCTGCGAGACTTTTTCTTGCAGTTTTCCCTTTTCAACATTCTTTGCTCCTAGATCATTCTTTCACTGGTCGCAAAATCCCTGGCGTTTGGTCTTTTCACTTTTTTCTGGCATTATGGTGTTTGAAGGAGTTCTCGGTATTCTGGGGAAACTGTGCGCATCCGGCATATTGATTAGGAGTTATCATTACTTGATTCTATATAAGCGAGGGCTCGGGCATTGATTCATTTACAAGCGCATCTCTAGATATTATCAAGTATACCCATGCTGAGATATGCAGCGCTTTTAGATCGTCCTCTTCAAATACATTCCTTTACAACAGTATCTGTCCTATCTGCTCGCCGAGAGAGTTTTCTTTCTGGATCGTCGTTGCGAGGAAAGCAGTGTATACCGACTATCTGGACTCCATAGCTATGTACGGATGGATATCATGATTCGTCCACTATAAGTTTCAATCAAAGGGTGAATTCTATCAACTACTTCGATTTTGTAATTGAATCACTTATCGGATGGTCAAACCCCATGTCAAGTTTTGTCCTTGGTATTCTGCCTGTTCTTCTTCTTACGTTTTTCTTTCTTCGAGTTCAATTCGTGCAGCTCTTCTGGGTCGCCCCCTTTAGTCTCTCTAATCTTGTCCCAGCGAAACTTGTCTGGGCGCAGGCTGTAGCCTCTGTCCCAGTTCCACGGCCCTTCTTTCCAGCCTGGAGGTCGCTGATGGGAACGTAGCTTTGCCTGGTACTGTCTGTTCGGTCTAGCACGGTCCCAAATGTACTCGCTCGGCAGGTTGTCATTGTTGAAATCATTTATCATATCATCCACTGAGAAAGCGTCCCAGTCCCCCACTGAGTCGAAAGGGTGATCTCGGCTTTCGATCTGTTTCGTTGATAGACATGGATGTGGAACTGTAAAGGCTGAGCTGAACTCTAAAAACTGACCATTGAGAACATTGTTGCTGTTGATATCGTTGCACAGTATTCCCGCTCGATGAACAATCTTCATGTTGCGGATCAGCTTCCTGGCTGTCGCAGCCGAGTCGATGGCCAACCTGATTCTTCGACGATTGAACCCGTCCTCGTAGTCGTCAAATGCGACGGGCTGCCAATCGACAAATTTCTTCACCAGGGCTTCTAGTGGTTGTTCTTTGTCCTTCTCCGAGCGACCCCAGTCCACTTCCCAATCGAGCTTGTCCTTCTCCCGCAGTGCCCTTTGATGTTCTTCTCCCAGCATGAGGTAGCCATAGCACGGGATGGCTACAAATTCCTTCTTCACCTCTTTGAGTCTGGCGTAAGCCCGACACTCGCAATTGAAGGCATACTGCCACGTTCTCTGATCCTCTTTCGGCAGGTCTACATCCCACCAGTGTGTCGGTGTGAATCGGTCGTCGAACCGAAACTGCATCGTTGTCAGTCATTTGCAAGCATCACTACCTGGGGTTTTGTGAGTCAGTTTTACCATTTTCAAGGCATATATCTCGCCATTGATTGACACCTTCCATACATGGCCGTGCTCGCCGCTGCCCAAGAGTTGGATAAATTCTAGTTCATAAGGGGTGCCATCTGGAATAAAAGGCATCAACTTGGGCCCTGGAACATTGGGCAGCCCTGGCATTTCCACTGGTGTAAAGTTGTTTGAAGACGACCACGCAAAGTTGAAGATGCGGTTGACGGAATGTTACAATGAATTACTACCTAATTTCGATTTACACACATGTACTATGAACTAGTTTATGCTTTCAACTTTCTTTGTTCCAGTTGCCCCCCAACGCCGCATCTCAAAAGGAGACCATGTACGCCGGATGCAGGGATATTGTCTCACTTGATCTTTGGCCAATCCGCCAGCGACCGCAGTTTACTGCGCTAATGAAGAGCATGACCTTCAGAAAACAGAGACATGACCAAGAGCACATAAATGGCCTTGATCCCCGACATGACACACTCCTCCTTGGAAGACACGATCTTAGGGCACCAAGGAAAAGTGCGCTGTTGCACGCCGAGCCGCGAAGAAGAAGTGCCAGTCCCAGTCCCAGTCCCATCCACGACAAAGAAACGAAACACGGTGACTCCGACGTGGGTCATGGTAAAGGCCAGACACGTGCCCGCACCCCGGCAGTACATGGCCAGCTTGCCGACGTGGTTGCGGCCGCAGCCCTTGTAAGCCGCCTCGTCGGCAAAGCTCTGCGCCGGGTCCAGCGACCTGGTCCTGGCCGAGTCCCCGATCACGTGGATCACGTCCCGGCTGGGCGTCAGGCGCGGCATGGACTTGGCGGGCAGATAGATTGGAAAGTTGGGCCTCTTCTCGTGCCGCCAGGCGTCGGGGCTCGCGTGCTGCGGGAGCGCAATCTTGGAGGCGTCCTTGGCAAAGGGGATCCTCAGCTTGCGCGACGACGGGTTCTGCGTCCCCTCGCACAGCTTGTCGGCGCTGTGGCCGAGGGCGTGGCCGAGTATGGGGCCGATGACGTCGAGAAAGTAGTCGTCGACGTCCTTTTCCTCGTGGATGCGCCGCCGGTGGTCCAGGCGCTCAAAGGGGACCTCGAGGTGCTCGTTGAAGGGGACGGCGTGGTTAATGACCGATGGGAAGGCGTTATTGGCGTTGCGCTCGTTAAAGTCCTCCCACTCCTCAATGTCCTGGAAGCTTACGTCGACAAAGTCGTTGTGCCACTTGGTGCCTGGCATCTTGCTCTCCTGGACCAGGAATGCTGGTCGTGTTAGTGTGAATAGGTATCGTACCGTCATGGGAAGACCTTCCTTCTTGAAGAATATTTGCCACTCATTGGCTGTATCATATACTTCAGAGGTATCAGCCATATCTTCGGTGGTTTACTGATTGTCCCCTGACTTGTTTCTTTTTTTTTCTTTTCAACTCTATTTCTTGAGGATTCTTGGTAGTTTCGTAGTTGTTTCACTGTGCTTGACTCCATAGTCACTCAGGAGACAGTTCATGAGGCAAATCCATGATCACTTTATAGAGCACTCCCAGCTATGGTTTACAAGGATGCATTGTTGCTCATGACATATATTGAGCATCCAGAACCCCGAATGCACCTTTGTCTGATTTCAAGCAAACTCGAGCATAAAGACCGAGACGACAAGAGCTCAATGGCAGGCTAAGAAAATGACAATGTGACTGTTCGACCCTTGTTGCTTTGTTGTCGAATAGGAGGTCGAAGGGCTGTGCAATGCACACCTCTTCGAGCTTGAAAAATGGACAGGGCTTCTTGCCAGAGTTTAATTAGAGATACCAAACATCCAACATTTCTATCGGTAACGATAGACGTACCAAAGGTAATAATGCGAAAAAAAGACTTACAATTGCTGGATCTGAGAAGTCATCAATTGGAACTAATGCTATGTACATTTGAATACCCCCAAAATCGAATACCCCGTGAAAACAGAGGGTATGTCGCATCGGGAGGATTGGTAGGCATCACAAGGTTGCGCAAATGATTGCTTACACTACCACGGCTCGGTTTGAACAACCAAACTCATGGCTCCAACACTCCCTTCTTCAGAGTCTGAGAGGGTTTCTGGGCTTCCATCTGTACAATGCTACTCCTCTTTTGTCTGAAGTGCACCGATCCGTACCGAAGCAACTCGGCAAAGGTACCCGGCGCTCTGTCCTTGCCAATGTTTTCTTCCTCGTCCAGCAGTCTTCCCAGAGACTTACCCCTGACCAAACCCTTTCCGTGCGTAATCTTCTGCATCGATGCCTGGCAGAGAAGTCTCCAAACCAGTTTCTCTGCCTTCTTTTGCTGCTCCGAGGTGTCATTGGGATCGCGCTTCATGGTCAAGAGGTCAAACAGCTCCTGCCCATCAAAGCCAACCTCGTCCTCAGCAGCCCAGTCCTCCTTGAGAACGTCAAAGCAAAAGACATTGGTACTCCAGTAGTCGGCGCAAGAGAACCCATCGCCAGCGTCCTCGAGCATGCACAGTCGCTGCCAGGCGACGACTTGGGTGATGTACTCCATTATTGTCTTGGCTGGGACAACCATGTCCCAGTGAAAGTTGCTGGCGCGAGACTCGTCGAGGCTTTGCTGCCCGCCAAACGATACTAGAGGATTTTCAATCAATCCCTCGTGGTTCTTGTGGCCCTTCCAGATGTGGACGAATAATTCATGCCTTTGGGATTCGAGATTTGTATTAGCCTTGTGCTGTCAGTCATGCGACCTTTCGGGCACTCACCAGCGCTTGATGAATGGGTCACCTTTGCGGGCGGCAACAAAGTGATTCGCAATGGTATGACCGTACATCAAGGGTACGGCAATTTGGTAAGGCGAGTTTGGGTCCTCGAGTGTATCCCACACAATCCGGTCCATATCCCGGAGCAGAACGCAACCCACGTCAATGAAGACGCCTCCGTGCTCGAGCAGACAAGCCCCGCGCAAAAAGTCGGCGCTGTGAGGTCCGACATAGGGGCCGTCCATTTCCCGCTTCACAAAGGCCTCGGGCAGGGAGTCCGCTGAGAGGTGCTTGAGCGCATAATTGGGCGACTCGGGCACATTGTCCAGGATGCGGACGGTCCAGCTGGGGCCGCAGATGCGGACCCAGTCGACGACGTTGCGCTGGCACCAGGCTGGCATATTGGCGGCGCCAGAATGCCAAAAGGCCCAAATGTTCTTCTCCGAGGTCACGGGCACATGTTGGGTGAGGGTTTGGAGGATCTCATCGTCGCTTCGCTGATCTGTGACGGTGACGAGTTCTAGCTGGTCTTGGTATTCGACCGGAATGCTCAGATTAGACATGATGTGCGTTTTTTGGAGCCACTTCAGGATAAGACGGCGGTCTATATGGGATGAAATCTAGTATGCCCTGTCTGAGACGGATGCCAAATTGTGACTGGAAAGAAGAGGAGGACTAGAGCCAATATATACACAAATGCGATCGGACAGCACGTTCGGTCAGGAATAGTATTGAAGTGAGATTACGAAAGCTCTACATGCTCTCGGCCATCAACTACCTTTGCTAGACGAGCCAACACAACGGCTGTCATCATTAAGATCTTATAGCAGCTCGGGATGTCTCCACTAATAGCCCTATTAGGCAAAAAGAGATGCGGCCGCCAGCCTGGGCGTCGGTGGATTCCGCTAATAAGATGGCCTAGCTTCATTCCCACTTGAACTGATTCCTGTATACTCGATCGTGTAATAATTCTATGAGGAGTATCTCGGCCCATATACGCCTAGGGCTGCCCGGAATTGAATCATGTGGAAAGCCACCTTCTGATTGGTGACCCCGAGACGAATATTCCCGGCATCTACTGGAATTTGGTTGATCTTCGATGCATTTGATTAATATTAGCATGCGTGGGGGGTACTCAACACATGGTAGGCTTCCACGTCTGGCGTTCTACGTGAGTGTCTCCTCCACCCTGGCAATTCTGGAGTATACAATGGCGGTAGCAGCACAAGATCGTTTAGGTCAGCAGGTTTCCAGTGATAGTGGTCATTGTGTAGTTGACAGTGATGCGAGATAGAAGTGAGATGGTCATTCCACATATTACTTCTATAAAATTGCCTTCTCGCCTCGGTGTTACCCAACCCTGCAGCTCCATTGGCTGTGAAATGCAGATTCCTAACCTTAGGCATCTCTGTGCTTTCCCCGCCTTGGTGCTGCCTTACCATGTCACTAAATCCGCAAGTCGTCTGCGTCTCGCTTCTAAGCCACGATCCAAGCCTTTTATGACTTCATCACCCAGAAAGATTAACTATAAAGCCATGGCCTTGTGTGTGACATCAATGCCACCGCTTCATCAACTTCTTTCTTTGCCGAAAGCGGCCTCGCCGTTGAATACCAGATTTTGGGATCAGGAACCTACAGGCGAGCTTGCAACACAACACGTCCCCATGCATCTTGCTCAATCACCCACCTTGCAAGGATCAGATCGTCTCGCTCACCTCAATGAGTCCAGATACATGTCTCACCATGACATTGTGCGATGACTGCCAAAACATCAGGCTTGCAGAACATCTCAAGGGAATGCAGAAATTAGATAAAAGAGCCTTGACGAGACATAACATACACCGCAGCAACGGTCGCTCCGGCCTGCTCAAACATTCCTCAGACGTTGCAAAGAGTGCATTTGCGTTTCTCGGGTGGAGATGGTGGTCGATGTATGCACAAGAATTCACCAAAAGATCCGTGAAAGGCTCGAGTCGCACCCCACCAGATTATAGAACGAGATGGGACCGGGGGACTGTTTTGGCGAACCTAGGCTCGCGGTTGAGACAACTTCCATTGGAAGACTGTGCGCTCTGCACTGTACTTTCCAACTGTCGAGTCCCTCCAGGCATGGATGCTTTGAATTCTAATGCAGACCTCCTGGTTGCATTCCGGTATTATGAAGATTCACCTATAATGAAAAGATGCGATTCCGGAGGAACCCCCTCAGACGTCGTGGTTGTAGGTGTAATAGCCGGAGGCGACCAGTCGGAGATACGCATTCGAGATTATGAAAGACTCATGCTAGCAACCGAGCCAAGGGGGTTTCTCACATGTAGACTCAAGGATCACGAGGACGATGTATCGCTATTGATACGGGCACAGCAACCAACATTCAACTTTGGCGAGATATCCCAAGTGATAAAATTGCCAGCAGAGCCACCCCGAATGCCGAATCACAAGGACTGCATCTTCAACGCCCATAAAGATATCCTTGATCGATTGCTACAGCCGAGAAATGATTCAGGCAACAAGTTCGGAAACATATGTCGCTCTTAGCTACGTCTGGGGAGGGGTGTCTGCCGGCACTCTGAAGAGTACAATACTTCCCCGTACACTCGAGGATGCCATGCAAGTCACTCAGGCGTTGGGGCTGCGATATATATGGATCGACCAGTTCTGCGTGGATCAGCACAATCACGAAATAAAGCATGGGCAGATACAGACAATGGGCAGAGTGTATGAAGACGCGATTGTGACACTGGTTGCCGCCAGTGGTTCGGATGCCAACGCTGGTCTGCCAGGAGCACCAAATCACCCTACAAAGTCCCGACCTTCAACGAGCATCGACGGCTGCATCATTTCTGAGGAAGAAGCACCAATTGATACAGGGATTAAGAATTCTGTGTGGGCTGGTCGGGGTTGGACTCTCCAGGAACAGTTTTTCTCGCAACGACTGCTCGTTTTTAGCTCAGAACAAGCATGCTTTGAGTGTCGACGTGTCAAGTACTCTCCAAGGTTCGGATTTAATGGTACACGGGAATGGAAATCCTCGGAGAGTTCCTCAACATGTTGGGGCACACTCCATAGCAGATTATATGGAAACAACTACCCGTTTTCGAAATCAGTGGAGGAAGAATACAGATCACTTGTCACTCGGTACTGGCACCGAAAACTTTCATTGATTGAGGACGGAATCAACGCATTCGCTGCTATCCTGAATTCTTTGGAGTCTTGGTGGCACGCTGAGCTTCATGGACCTGAAATGGCTTTCGTGGCTGGGATACCTCATTTACTACAGCCCATGGAAGGATCATCGACCCAAAGCACGCGACTATTCGCTAATGGACTGGTTTGGTACTCCACAGCCGCCATGAAGCGACGCAAAAGCTTTCCGTCATGGTGCTGGGCGGGATGGACCTCACTTGGACCGGTAACACATGAATTGAGTTGGTGTGGATCGCCGCTTTGGTTTGGCGAATGTGGGGAATCATTCGTGCAAGATGTGTTCTTCAGAAGGTACTCTTGTGCTGAAATGTCTGGCATGTCGAGGGATCAAGCGCTCTTATCTGAGTTTGTTCCGAGCGTACAAAATAGTTCTTCCAGCATGCCTGAAGCTGTAATACTGGATGCCCCGATTGTCCATCCCTCGGTCGTTTCATGGTTCGAAAAGGAAGGGCATCCTCATCTTTGGGGAACCGAAACAGCTTGGCATCTTGCTGACCAGAGTCTTCTACACCGTGATGAGTTGATGGATAAGATCCAGACCAGGGAATACTGCTTGATTGGGCTGAGGTATTACGAGTATAATTTTGGGGATGAAATCGAAGCTGTGTTCTTGCTTGTCCGCCGGGTGGGTCAGTATCGGCATGAACGCATTGGTCTTGTGTCTATAGACATTGAAAACAGGGCCACTCTGGAGCAATGGCGCGATGACATGGAACTCAGGACTTGGGAGCTCATTTGATTATTCACTTTTGATATAATAATTCGAGCTTCGGCCAATTTTAAGATCTACTTGGGCTACCTCCAGGTTCCCGTATGTACGTTGTCCTTCCGAGCTTATTGGCGCCAAGACCTTCCACTTGGGGTCTGCGGAACCTTCCCTCGCATTGCCTAGATTCCACGGGAGTGGGACCTTACCTCGATCGGCTGGCGCATTTTCAAATCCGCCGACTAACAAGCAGCAGCTAATTATTTCCAATCCCTACAACCTTCAGCACCGCCAGCAACGATTCGCGAAGTCGGGACGGGCCATTGATCCCAACCACACACAGCAGATCCGCACACAATGGGTCCCTTTAGTCTAAACGCCCTCTTCTCGAGGCTGCGCGTGTCGCCAGCGCCCCGGGCGATTGCGTCTTCGACACCCGCCGCGACAGCCACATCCATCACCAGCAGGACACCCGCCTCTGCAGTCCGCCCCTTCACATCGACACCATGCGCAACCGCAAAGGCGGGCGGTAAAGCCAGCAGCGGCAACAAGCCCGGAAAGAAGAAGAAGAAGGACAAGGGCGACGCCCCGGACCCGAGGATACGCAACCTCAAGCTCAGCATGCCGCGCAAGGTGCCGGCGCCGCTGCGCTTTGGCCGCAACCGACACCTGCGGCACTGGACCATCCACCGCGCCTGGCTGCTGTGGCAGAGGAAGGAGAGGGAGAGAGAGGAGAAGGAGCTGATGAGGTTGGTTTTTTACTCCCCGGGGAGAGGCAGGAAAGGAAGAGAGACCATTGAGCTGACCTTTTTGCCCTTGAATTTAGAATGTACCAATCCATGGCCTCGACGGCCGAGGAGCTTCGCATCACGTCTGGACCGGGATTGAGGGATGAGGGATACTTGTACCGCGTGGCAATGGAGAAGAAGGGACTCTTTGGACACAATGCGATCCCAATCGAGTACGCAAGGCCACAGACCGAGACGCCAGCCAGAGTTGCTTGGAACCACGAATGGACGCGTTCAGGAGGTTGATGAATGAGCAAGAGTTAACATGCCGAACCTCTATGAGCTAGAGGTCCGCATTGTCCATTGGTCGGCACTGTTGGGCGTCTGCTACGACGTTATAGACTGTACGATACAGGCGAAAACCCTGTGCATTGGAGTATATCAGGAAAACTGTAAAATCTGCAGCAGAGGGTCTGCTGCATGTGTATAAAATTTACGCTCGACCACATCGGCGGAATGCATGAATAATCATATAAAAACTCAAAATATTGCTTAATCGACACAGACAGTATGCTTAATTACAGATGTATTGAATACTAGCAGTTTGCATCGCTTGCTATACTTGCTGTTCGGCTCCTATCGATTCATTGGCATGGGGAAAACCAGCCCAAACCCACCACTTTCTTTGCTGTCCTTGCTGCCGAATCATATCAAACACCGATCCGACAACCCGCCAATGATTATGCCCATTATGTCTGGCTTGCTCCCCTCAAAAAAAGCATATCCTGAACCAGAAAACAGGTAAAAACAGATTTGAACGCTTCTATGGGCTAGTAATACACAAGATGCCCCTCCAGATGTTTGAACCAAAAGCAAAAATTTTCCAGATTACTTCTTGAAACGACGTTTTTGAGATTCCGAGGTCTGGCGCTCTTGGCCGCTTCTCGATGTGGACCATATAGCCACTGGTAAATCTCCAGGCCGGCAATGACGGGATTCTGCCGCCATCTCTTGGGCTTGATCAGAAATTCCTCCTGTCGTCCTCTGGGCATCTATAGGATAACGCAGCAACCGCCGCCCTCGCCCTTTTCAAAGGTGAGCAGCGCAGCTCTGGTGGCCGCCTCGAAAACGTCATCGACACCCTCGCCGCTCAAACTCGAGCACTCCAGGTATTTCTTAGCGCCCACTTCTTGGGCAATGGCCTCGCCCTGCTTTTGCGTGACGAACTTGAGGGCCTTCTTCCGCATTTCCTCAATGGCGACTGGATCATCCCGCAGATCTTTCTTCAATCCTACAAGGATGATGGGCACTCCCGGACACCGCTCCGTAGCCTCTTCTATCCACTGTTGCGCTTCGTGTCAGTACATTATTTTGCAGCCGATTCGCAGATTTCCCCTGCCCCAACCAATCTTTTGGACGAACCTTGTGCTTGACGTTATCCAGCGAATCTGGCGAGTCGATGGAAAATCCTATTAAAATAATATGGGCTTTGGCATATGCGAGTGGGCGCAATCGCTCATAGTCTTCCTGACCAGCAGTATCCCATAATGCCAATTGCACCGATTTGCCGTCTACTCTGCAGTCTGTAACGTAATTCTCGAACACTGTGGGTATCTGTAGTCATAATTTTGCGTTAGGATTCGTGGCTATCGACGAGCGAGCGCTTCGGTTTCGCTTCAAGAGTGATTGCTTTGCTTACGTAGTGCTGTTTAACTTGTTAGCAACACTTCTAATACATGTATTTCAGATACAGGGAACGCCACTCACTGTTGGAAAATAGCCTAACGTGAAGACGCTCAGCAGCGAAGTCTTGCCGCAAGCTCCATCACCGATAATGACCAACTTCCTGGAAAAGGAGACAGAGTGTCAGTCGTTGCATCCATGCGAGTAGGAAGAAGCGATCGTGGGCATGTTCGGAATATGTGACGCCCAGATGGCATACGAACAAGGGGGCGTCGTATGCCGCAAGACGCAGGCAGACGCTCTGCCCACGATCCGACTTGTTTGAGGCTAATCGTCCAAGTTGGACTAGCTAGCTGCGTGTGGAAGAACACAGCCGTGGGAATGGAGCCCGCGACTCCTAAAAAGTGGAAGCGACGTACCTCCGAATAACATTTCCTGGGGCTTGATTTGCCATGGTTGACGATAATGCTTCTGTATTTCGACACGTACGGTAGTCAGGAGATGGTTTGTCGTCGTAGTCGTCAACGTCAAAGGGCCCGCAATAGCTATGTGAAACTAATCTATTTCGCCTTGCCGATGAAAAAGTTGGGGAAACGGGCGGCCGGGAGACGAATCTCTTAAGAAAAAAAGCGAGTCGGTGGGCTCGAGGCCTCCACGCCGAAGGTGAAGTCGCTAAGAGAGGTTACCGATGCCGACGATTACGTTGTTCTATTTTGCTCGTGCTTCCGGGCCGGAGACAATGGCAACGTCGTATTTGGGGCTTTTGCGAATGTTCCGGTCGTTGGTGTAGATCGGCAAAGGGTGCTGCGGATACTTGTGGGTTTCTGGAGAATGGAGGGAATCGAACAAACTGGTGGTTTGTCTTTTTGGGGGGGATTTTTTCTCGGTCTTCTAAGGTAAGGTACAGAATGGAAAAGCGCTGCGCCCAGAGAAAAAGGGCAAGGTAAAAAAAAAAGTGTAGTAGGTAAGTAAGGTAAGAGGTGAGAGTAGCTGGCTCTGCTGGAGGAATACGAGGCGAGCCCAGTCGTGGTCAATGATCTGACGATCAAAAACCGGGTATCGCTAACTGGAGAACCAAAGCCACGCCTAGGGGAGAGATGAACCGCGAATCCCGGTCTTGTTAGTGCACCACAGCGCCTGTGGTAAGACCTTAATAGCGACCCTGCTTGCTAAGGTAAAGTGCTGCTGATTTGATGAGCGGGCTACCACCATATGCAAACTTCCAGCGGGACCCAGTGTTGTCGCGTTTCTGTTCCGGATGAGATGAAGGGAACATATATATTTGAGGGTATGACTTTGATAAAGATTTGAGACAGGACAAAGCGTTGCGCGTCGTTGAAAAGCTAAAAATTTGCTGGGACGGTCATCGCAGACGCCACTCTGCCTTTTTCCTTTTGGTCTGGCCGAGAATTTCTACAGAGTACTGGGCTCCTCCGTGTATAAATGATACTTGGCCCTTCATCTACGGCGGTCGCCGTGTGTCTAGGTAGGTACTTGTGTAGTAGTGGTCTCTGTACTCACCAATCAGTGAGAAGCGCATGTACAGAGTATTGTGCAAAGCCCGTTCAACGTTCCAGCAATGAGCAGTCTGATGCCAGTCGTGTGCTGTACGGCGCATGCTGGCAATGAGAAAAGCATCTCACTCGTCCAGGATTTGCTCAAGTCCAACATGTTCATGGTGATGATGCATGTCCATAACAGTTGTCACGTTACAATTATCAATCGGTTTGACAGGACGAAAAATAGCTACTACTGTACCTACCCAACAGCCTAATACCACATACCATACAACAACTTGAACCCAGGACAGGAAGATTATGCTGTGCAGTAGCGAGGCGCCCCGTGCTGTGCTGAATGAGATCCGAAGCGTCGAGGCTGTGAATTTTGCCAAGCATTCAAGATTGCTCCGATGAGAGAGGCCAATCAATCCCCAAGCGCGGCTGCGACGGGGGGCAGAAAGGGTAAGGTAGGGAAGAGCCAAGCCCCATTCTACATGGAGATGCCGGATGATGAGCACTGTGGAGAGGCTTCTCTTGTCTGACTCCACGACGACCAGCCCGAGCCAGGTTCCTTCTCCATAAAGGAGCAAATGCCCAAACAGCAAATCTGATGGACATATGAAAGGGTTCATGGTGTGACTGATGGTGACTGATGCGCCCACAATCATTGTTACATTTCAACTCTAGGAGCAACATGACATGCCGAATTATGCCGTCATCTGGCAAAGAATATAGTCGCTGATAGGTTTTGAGGGTCTGAATTGTCGTATGACAGGACGGATAGTAGTGTCATTTCCCTTTTCCATCATCGTGTATGTGCCAAAGTTTGTCTGTCAGCTTTATAACACGTTGACAGAATTGTGAGCAGCAAGCTCCAAGATTAGTTCAAGGTCAACCCGTCCTGGACGCTATTCCCATTACCGCTGCGATGTGCCGGTTGGCTCCTAAGTCTGGACGTGGAAGATTGACCAAATACAACAGAATTTGGGTTTGGTAGTGCGCATTGTGTTGTTTTCTCACACGGTCATGAAGCGGTTACACAATTGATCTACGAAGTACATCCTGACAAATACTGGTCGGGTTTCAGGAACGTTGTTGATTCATGGAAGCCAAACAGATTCTTTCACGCAATCGAGCATACATGCTTGAAGAATTTCCCCATCTCTAATCGTTTGCAAAGCTCAATCATGCGAATGTTAGAGACCTACAGATGCAAGAACTGTATTGGTCACGATCGGGTCAATAGTAAGCACAAGGGCGCCGGCATCAGGTGACCCGATCCTTTGCTTTTGAAGTGGGACGCGGATGGCTCGTTGCAAACGAAGCATTGTATTAGCTACATACCTTGAGGTACAGATTACCGAATAAGCAAGAGCTGGTATTCGCGTGTTGTTTGCACCCATGGTCTTGTGTTTAATATATTGACCCATCCAGCCCACTCATTACTGGATCGTAGTTGGAATTTGTTCTGCGCACCTTGATGTATTCCAATCCCGAATAGCATTCGTAGGTTGAGTCCGATGTACGTAAAGACTCCCAAGTATATATCCGTAGACTATACTGTAATAAGTAGCCTCAATATCAGGTAGGTCTGAGACTGAAGGAATTGGGGTCGGGAGGCGTCCTGCAGAAGCTGAAATCAACCCCCGAAAGACTTTCACCAGAGACCTTCGGAGCTGGAAGTTGAACCAACTGGCCTTTACTGTCCAAGCTTGCGAGAGCAACCCAAGCCAGGTTGAAATCCATGAGGCGTTTGTGGTGACGACAATGGAGGGGTGTCACGTGGGATTAGGCACAGATCAGCCTCTGCTTCAGCTCCCATTCAGCAGATTGTTAGTGGGCTAGGATCTCTACAATCTGGGAGAGGTCGGAGCTGTCTGGCCACTGAGGTTGCAGAAGCCAGCAGCAGGGCCACCAAGGTTGTTAACGAAGGTCAAACCACAGGCACATCTGTACACCGAGACCGCTGGGGTTTTGCGGCACCTTATAGCGGTTGAGTGGCCCCGCCCCCTTGTAACCCGCGCTACGGGCCATCCTAATCTCAACGCCGACCTCCATTTCCGCATGTCAAGAAGCGGCTAGCAAGGCAAACCTCCACACCAGCCGACCCAATACCTTGGACAAGCAAGCCCTCAAACGACAGCCCTCAAAGCACCGAATGTCCGACGAAACAAGCTTCGCATATTGACTCCACGCGACTGAGGACACCCACGACTTGTGTGTAGAGTGCTGGATCGCGACAGCTAACGATTGCCAATTGACGATTTGGAAGCAATCGCCCCCGCGCCGCTGCCCATCCGTCTGTCTTGTCGTCGTGCTTTCCCATTGCGTGCCCTAAAAGTAATACTGACCAAAAGGTACGCGGGCCCATGGTCCGTCCGGACGCTGCATTGAATTGACAGACAGTTGAACGTGAGAGGGGCAGCGACGAGCAGCCTTTCGTCTTGCCGCGCTTCTCACCTGCCAGCGCCAGCCGTGGTTTCGGAGGACAACAAACACGAAATACAAAACAACGTGCACCCATTTTATTACTACTGCCAACGATTATACAGAGCAAACTGTTGCCCCTCATCAGCAGCCCAGTCACCCAAGGCGGCGACATCGCTAGACGCCACATCCTCTGTCGGGCTCGGGAAGACTACGCACCTTGTATCCATGCTCCTTGTAATTTAATTGCCCATGCGTCATAACTTCGACACATAACGCATCTGTCTGCTCACCAACCCTCGCGATGCCAGCCAAACATCGTCAGCAGGCAGTTGCGACGCCTACCGCGTCAGCTGCAAAGGCCCCGACTGCAAAGTACACGAATAAAGATGGAACCAAGAGCATCACGATCCCAAAGTCTTCGGCCTCTACCCCGCCGGCCCAACCGTCGCCGACAACGATAACCTCCCCAAAGGAGCTTTCTTCTGCGAATACTGTCGCTCCCAGCGCCGCCATTGACGAAAGCTCTGCGCCGACGGTGAATCGAAAGAAGCAAAAGCGTCGCGCAAAGGCCGCTGCGAGAGCTGCTGCTGCGGCAGATGAAGCCAACACAACAACACAAGGCTTGAATGGTCTTCCCAGCCCCCCGGCTTCCACGATCAGCATACCTTCGCATCCTGCGCCGTCAAACGCATCCCGGCGAGACATGATTTCTGCGCCTCAAGGACAACTGCATCATTCTGCACCAGAATCTGGATCTTGGGATGATGATGATATGACCGAGAGCGACGAAGGCAGCCAACTCTATGCCAGCCAGACTAATGGTTCAGCTTCGCATTCAAAAGCGGCCAGGAAGAAAAAGAAGCAGAGAGGTCCCTTAGCTTCGTCTGTCGATGCCTTTGCTCGGGAAATGGGGGAGCGCAGTAGAGGTATCTCACGGGACGAAAAGATATGGAATACGTCTTCTGCAGAGGAGCGGGAACGGATTAAACAATTTTGGCTAGGCTTGGGCGAGGAGGAGCGCAAGTCATTAGTCAAGGTCGAGAAGGACGCCGTGCTGAAGAAAATGAAGGAGCAACAGAAGCACACGTGTAGCTGCACCGTTTGTGGTCGTAAACGGACTGCGATTGAGGAAGAGCTGGAAGGCCTTTACGATGCCTACTATGAAGAGTTAGAGTCATTTGCTAACCAGCCTCATCACCACCCAAATGGGCCACCCATGCTGGGCGGCACGCCGCGCCGACTAGGTCAGATGACCGGCCTACATCCACCCGGCAGCCTTCCCTCGAGTTATCCGAGCCATCACCATCCGTCGCGAGCCCGCATCGTGGAACATATCGACAACGACGAGGACGAAGACGAGGATGATGATGTGGACGAGGATGACTATAGTGGGGAGGATGATCTGGAAGACGATGACGGTGAGCCCGTGGATATTCCTCAAGATAACGCACTCGACCTCTTCAACTTTGGTCAGAGCCTCACAGTACAGGGTATGAGGTCCCATCTCTCCTGCTTTGCTTACGCAAAATACTTAAGCATAACCACTCTAGGTGGCATCCTCACGGTAGCCGATGATCTCCTCAAAAACGACGGCAAGAAATTCATTGAAATGATGGAGCAACTTGCAGAGCGGCGCATGGCTCGGGAAGAAGACGCCAAAGACAACCACTATGGCTATGGACACACTAATGGTGGTCCGTTAAACGCCCACAACCATGCTCCTCCGCCCGACGATGATGATTACGACGACGAGGATGAGGATGACGATGAAGAAGGAGAGGAAGGCGAATACGACTCCGGGGCCGATGACTATGATGACGAAGAAGAGGTAATGATGAGCATTGGGCTGCAGAATTTTATTTACTAAGTTACTCTGCAGGATTCCATGACGGAGGAGCAACGAATGGAAGAAGGCCGCCGCATGTTCCAAATCTTCGCTGCTCGCATGTTCGAACAGAGAGTCTTGACTGCCTACAAGGAAAAGGTTGCTCGGGAACGACAAGCAAAGCTCTTGGAAGAGCTCGAGGACGAAAGTCGACAAGATGCTCAGAAGAAAGCTAAAAAGGCCAAGGAGGCCCAAAAGCGAAAAGAAAAGGCTGCACAAAAGAAGCAGGCGCAAGCTGAGGAAAAGGCTCGGAAAGAGGCCGAAAAAGCCGCGCAAGAAGCTGAACGTGTAGCCGAAGTACAACGACGAGCTGAGGAGGCCAAGACCAAGGCAGAGGAGAAACGCAAGAAGAAGGAGCTGCAGAAAAAGGCCGAGGAGGAAGAGCGAATACGGAAAGAAGCAGACCGACAGAAGCGTGCTCTCGAGGCAAAAGAGAGGCAGGCCGAGCAGGAGCGAAAAGTACGCGAAGCCAAGGATCGTGAGAAGAAGCTGAAAGAGGAACAGCGCGCCAAGGAAAAGGAGGCCCGCGAGCAGAAGGAACGCGAAACCCGGGAACGACGCGAGAAGCATGAGAAAGACAAGCGAGATAAGGAACAGCGAGCCGCTCAGGCCAAAGCAGAGCGCGATGCCAAGGAGAAGCAAAAGCAGGAGGAAAAGGCTGCCCAAAAAGCCGCCGCCCTTGCTCCATCCGTTCCTGTTTCCACGCAGCCCAAGAAGCAGCAGCAGCATCTAGCCTCGATTCCGGCTTTGCCTCAACACCCACCAGTCCAGGCCTCGCCACAGATTTCTGTTGCGACTCCAGCCATTCCCAAGGTGCCTCTCAAGCCACGGAACTCGTCTCAGGAAGTCACAAGGTCTGTATCGCAGTCATCTCATCCCGGATCAGGAACCAGCCAAAACGCATCACCGCATCCTCTCACCCCGGCCCATGCGAGTCCAGGACCAATCGGTCTCCAGGGAAGGCCACCTGCTGGTGTGGCTGGGACGCCTACTCTGGCGTCAATATCACCATCCCATCCCGGTATGAAGAGTCCTCCTGGCTTTGCACAGGCTGGCTTCCCAACCAGCATGTCTCCTATGGGCATGGCATACCCTCCGGGCATGCACATGGGTCCTGGATTTAGTCCAATGCAGAATCCTGCACTCCCGCCAATGGCTGGCGCATTTCGACCACCTGGTGGCCTAGCTTATCCACCTCATCCACCTCCTGGATTCAATGGACCACTAGGCCGCGGCTTTCCCATGCATCCGGGTGGTGCTCCCCAGGCCTGGCCCGGAAGCTTTGATGGCATGCCGATGAACCCTCCTTTCCCTGTCCACGACACCATGCCCTCGGGTCAACCTGGGCTACACTCGAGACAGGCGTCAGCAAGTTTTGATGGCAGCCCTCTGGAACCCAAGATATCTGGAGCGTCCGCTCAGCCCATAGCGCGCCCTTCGCCCATTGGTCGTCCTGGTAGTATCAGTCGTGGTCAACGCTCAAACGACGACGACATCAGTCACTTGGGTAGCAGTGCGCTGCTTGGAGAAAACGATGAGCCCTTGGATGATTTGAGCAACTATCAACGACGCCACACCGTGGCCCCGGGTGGTAGCATGCCATTCACCCCAGGGTCTTTCGGCGAGACCATCTTCGGACCGTCGAGTCTAGGTGGAGGCTGGGGCGGCCCTCAGAACGCCTTCAGCTCTGCACCTGCTCCAGGGCTGAGTTCCCCTTGGCCGTCAAACCCTACGTTTGGAGGTGGTCCACCCCCGGCTAGAGTGCCACGACCAGTAGCAGTCCGAATCTTGCTTGTCAGAGCCTGCGGTGAGCTCAGACAGTATGCCGGCGATGCAGATGGATTCATCGACCTCTCGATAGTGAATGAGCATGTTGAGACTATCAGCCACTTGGATCAGAGAGTTTCCGAGTCTGAGCTCTTGAGCATGTGTGAAACAGAAGGCACCCCTCAGAATGGAGATGGCAGCTTTGACATTCGACACGACAAGAAATCGGGCAAGATCAACATTCGCTATGATCCGACTGGAGGAGCATCCTCTTCGATGCCTCGCAACATTGGAGCTCCGGGCCAAGTGAGCAGTCCCATTGTTGGCTCTTCAGGACCATTCAGCAATCGTGCCTGATTGCAAGTGCCGAATCTCCATGCCGCCATATGCATTTCCTTATGCCAATCCTGCTTTCTAGGGGGGCTAATAAGGCTTCTGTTGGGTGCCAGTCTTGCTCCTTGAGATTCATTCCGAGGCGTTTGTGTGCGTCTTGATTCCTATTTTTACCGGAGCTCACCTAAACACGGATTTGTGCTGGGTGTGCAGCTACAATTTCCTGTTTCTGTGTGTATTCAGGTCTCTTACCTTGCTTGTTCTTCTTGTACTTCTTTTCCAACAGGATCAGTGTTCCAAAAGCTTAATGCTCCAAAATGGAATCACCATTCTCGGTTTTCGCTGCGGGTCACGAGGCTTTGTCATAGTCTTGGGATGAGGATGACTAGTTCAAGGGTGGTTTGTCTACTTGAGCCCGAAAAGCAGAATGAGCGATATTGACTGGACGTCGGTGAGGACATCCATAAATAGCAAACATCTTTCTTTTCAGCGGCCAATAGTGCAAGACCCTTTTATGGATTGAGTATGAATACAGAGATTCCATGTGATGACTACACTGTCATTGATCGTTCCATTGTAAAAATTGTGTGACCGTGAATCAGAACAGTGACTTTGATTCTATGCATTGTCAAGCTTTCCAATGTCAATCATACTGTTGAAGCACCTGCTTAATTGTTAGAGGTAGCGATGATTAAAGCCTGATGTACACTTGCCCTATGTAGATCCATCACGCCATGGCTCAGACATTTCGTTGCCTTTCAGCAATAAGAAATCCCGTGATTCATAGTCGATAGATGACAAACCATTAGTATCGCCTCACAGTCCTTTCTTGCACCGGCAAAACCGGACAAGGTCAAGTCCTAGTGCCGGAGCTCGACGATGGGTGATAATATACCTGACACATAAAAGGTGGACATTGTGTTGAAATTTTGCTAAGGAGGCCAGTCTCTGAAATGATATATTTTTTTACTGTTGTTTTGAGGGTGGAGACACTCCCAGATGGTTGGTGGTCCCTTTTTTCCTCGTATCGGTATTTGGATCTAGACCTCCCTTTTTTCACTACTCCCCAGGGTCTTTATTTTATGGTTAAGAATGCATGGACATATTTGTTGACAAGCGTGCTTTGGAATACGAGATTTTCCCGTTTTCAGTCAAATTGGTTGGTAGACTCTGGCGAATCAAGGGAGGATTGTCTCACTATTCAAACATGTATATAAGGCCAATTGAATAGCCCTTTTCCTTGCCCTTTACTGGCATCTCTTGTTCTTGGTGTCCAGGATTTGAGCTGAGTTGTGAAGAACTCGAAACCAGCCAACCATGCCGGTATATTCGTAAGTCAACACTGAGGACGGATTCAAAATACAGTGGATTTTGTGTGTACTAATATGATTTCGTGATGCAGGAAAAAATTACAGTCGCCCTATGCCTATGAACACCGTTTCCCAAAAAGCCAGAAATAGGAGGTATCGACTCGAAAGATCTCTTTTTTTCTCTTCTTGATTCTCATACATAAAAACTCCCGGGGGCGCATTATTCTTCCTTTTTCACATGCCATGATTAAGAGAGAGAAATGCTGTGAGATGGAAGTCCTGAGCATATCCTCTCCCCGGAACCAAGTTTTTGGATTATCGTAAAGCGATACTGCAATAATTGGCAGTATACTATTCACATGGGCCGACTGGCTGCGCTGGACACAGTCCCGCTCGAGTTGTATCGATTCGGGACTCTGCCTGCATAGCCAGCCGCCAGCCTTGAGCCGCCACGCCTCGGGCGGCCATGCCCACCTCTCCTTTCTGTCGACTAACCAGAAAAGGGGTTGGGCTGGGCATCACCAGTGGTTCTCTGGCTGACGCTTCGGGCGGCAGGCTTGGAGGGGGCGTTGGCCTTGGCAATAGCAGCGGCCTCAGCGCGAGCTCGGTTGCGCTTGGCCTCCTTGCGATCCCTGCAGCAGAGGAAGGTAATGACGGCAATGATACCAGTCACACAGACAGCGAGGAAGATGGACACGATAGCTCCGGAAGTAGTCAAGCCGTCTTGACGAACCATGCACAAGCTGTTGCCTTCCGTATCGGTGTCACAGTAGTAGGAAGCGATACAGACCAAGGTCTCGGTCTCGACCATACTGCAGTTGTACTCATTGTCAGAGTCACAGGCCGAGACCTTGGTCTTGGAAGAGGTTGAGCACGAGTTGCTGCTAGTGGTGGTTGCGGCAGTGGTTGTGGCAGCTGTGGTTGTGGCAGCCGTAGTTGTTGTGTCGGTACGCTTGGCGACGGTGCCGGTCGAAACTGTTGACGCATCGGTGGTTGTCGAAGACGCAGAGTCAGTGGTAGTTGTCGTCGTCTCCGTGCTCGTGGTCGAATCTGTGCCAGAGGCAACTGAATCGCGTGCGACACGAACTGAACGATTGAAATGTTAGCGAAAGTGGCTCCTGTTGCGAAAAGCGAGCGGTTGTTGGACGTAGAATGTAGGTATCGGGGTCAGGGGTAAGCCCTGGACACAGCCTCGTGGCAGCAAGCATCCAGAAACTTTCCATTCCCAGTATACAGCCTGGCAAATTGAGCTCCAAGCAGGGAAACTCAATTGGCTTGTGCAGTGCATTGCAGGTCAAGTAATGTTCTTTGCGAGTTTACACTTACCCTCTCTTCTCTTCAATTCGCCCTCCTCGCCCTCGCAGAAAGTGATCAGGTAGCTAGCCTCAACCGCAGCTGCATTCTCTGTGCAACCGGCCTTGGTAAGACACTGCTCAAGAGCGCCCTCGAGGAGGTCACCAGAGACCTTCTCGTAGCACTTTCGCAGGGTCTTCTTGTCACCGCATAGCGACCTTCCTGCAAGCTCCTTGGACCTGGAGTTGATGCATTGGGGGGTCGCGGTCGAGGCGACCAGAGTGGGCACAAGGGCCAAGAGGGTCATCGGCAGCAAGGAGCGCATTGTGACGGTTTTTTTTTTCTGTTGTTGGTTTTTATCGGGTGCCAAACGAGCTGAAGCAGGTAGCAAGCCGAGGTGTGCAGCAACAAGGCGTGCCAGATATAGTTTTCGTGTGCCGGTGCCGACCGATGGGTCTAAGGGGGTTGCGTGCGACTTGGTTGCTGCCTCTGCTGCTCTACTGCTGCAGAATCTTGCGTTGGCGCCCGAGAGCAAGAAAAGAAGTTTACCTTTTTCGGAAGATGATGAAGACAAGAGGTGTAAGATTGTCGGCAGGTCGTGCAACTTTTTCAGAAAATGGGGGTGGGCTTGGGCCTTGGCCTGGGTGGTACTGCTGCGCCAATCCGATGTTCTAGGGTATCTCTATAATCTAAGATTACGAAACCTCTCCTTTCGATTGCCGAGTGGGAATCGAAGTTGAAGTCGAATTGGGGGAAAGAAGATATGTACAGAATTGTGTATGTACGATATGCTGATCGGGAGAGTTAAAGTGAGAGGACAGTCAAGTCGGTCAAGATGCAGCGAGGAGCGGCCGTAAAAAGGGTCAGGAGGTAGACGGGCAAGAGAAAAAAAAGAGACGAGGAGTGTTGAGAGGAGTTCAAGCATCCAAGCCACAGTCAGAATCGCCAGGGGGGCACGAGCGAGCGACTGGAGCGAGCAAGGCACTAGGTACTACGTACAGACGAACCAGAAAGGCACAGCAAAGACGCAGACAGGAGAGAGGCTGCGCAGTTGGAACGTGTATGGAAGGATTCACTCAATTAGGAGGCCGCATTGCTGCAAGGAAAAGACGCCAAACTTTTTTCTGTCTGGTGCTTCAGGCACGATAGGGGACCAGACAAGAGAGACTGCCAAAAGTGCTAGGGGCCTTCATGACCACTTAGCAGGCGACACCCTTGTCTTAGCAGACGAGTTAGTTCTTGGCTTGACCCTAGAAGGCATAGCTGGCCGCTGCCACAACGCGACCGCGATTACGATTGGACCCCGCCATGGGCCCAAAATAGGTACACGGCGGACCTTCTGGTTCGTCAGCCCCTGGAACTTGAACAGCTTCTTGTCTCTGCCGTCTCACTGACACTGCGACCTACACACATTTTGTCTGTCTCCTAATAAGACACAGCAACAACAAGTACATACGACGGGCTACTGTATTCACAATCTTGACACCAAAAAAAGTAAGCACGATATTGACTAGAGACGAGAACAAATCTGGCAGGTGACAACTGTTGGCTCCTCTTGGTAAAGAAAAGCTATTCGATAGTTTCACCTGTACCATTTATGCCATTGAGATCTACAATAGACTCTGTCTCCTTTTAGCCTAACGACTCGTGTAGAATAGCAACGTACGTACATATGCAAGCACTTGTGCGCTGAGTAAGGTTCAATTGTGACAGCGGCAGAGGTAACGCCTTGCAACTGGCAACTGGCAACAATATTGAGCAGCCACATTCTCTCAGCCCTTCCAGCTGCTCTGTTCAAAGATTGTTTGTTTTCTTTGCTTTCCTCTGCTCTCGAGTGGAGCTGAGCTAGGACTGGGACGCGCCCGTTGGGGGCTGACGGTCAGCATCGTGTGGAGACGGCATAGACTGGCTCGACAGGCTGGCACCAACCGAGCGGCCGGCTTTTCCTACCAAATGGCCCACCGTGTACACCTGTAGTCTGGGGCATCGTGGCTGAGTCCCCATCATCTTTATCCGCAGCCAAAGAACAAGTCGAAGAGTTTCTTTAGAGACGACGCACGCATATGCAGGTCCATCATCCACTTGGGCAACAGTTCATTTCATTGTACGAAGCATCCCATGGATGTCGAGCCATCGCAGAACACCTCATCGGTTGATCTCTTTACGGGAGTACGATTCCAGTAAAGATTGTATAAAATTTTGCCATTGTTTACCTAGCTAAACAATCAAATAGCATTTGCGTTCGCCTCGAGATTCGCGGCTACTGAGCCCGTGCATGGTTGTGGTACGTGGCGCGTGTCGCAAACTGCTATCGGCTCAGAGCCCCTATCCATGAAGGTTCTTTGTTAACACTGGCGGGTGCCCCGAACCCGGTATTTGGCACTTCCACTCAGTGCAGTGAAGACCTTTGAATTTGTATGCTTAAAACTCTCAACACATGATCTGTTGTTTTTCTGCGAATAAACCATTATCTTGTTTCTCTCTCGTTCCATATTGTAAACATGCTAGAGCAGGTATTAATAGCTTTTCACCAGGAACTAATGTAGTGCAAGTGTAGCTGGGAATTGTGCTGACGGCGGCCGAACGCTTGGGAAATATTCGAAACTATTGTTATTTACGCAGCAAGGCCATCTTGTAAGTACATCGACTGGTGGGATTGCACTGAATACAAATTGTACTCAACACTGATACTATAATCTTGCGATGCTTTCCCGCTGAAAATCCTGGGTGAATCATGGTGTCTTGTAGCAACCATTCAACCCGGTTTCGAGGTCTGCGCATGGACCAGTGTCTGATTTGGCTATTGTGGTGGTAGTCGAATAATCCCCTGTCGGCATTTAGCAGGCATTTAGTATTTGCATATGAGAACCATTTCCTCATGGTAACGTTCCGACTCGTCAAAAAAGAATCACCAATAAACATAGCGAATTGCCAAGACCTTTCATAATCATTAATGGGCAAAAGGCGCTCTTGCCGCATGCAGGAGGGACTCAAGTGCCATCAGATGACCGGTGCCTAGATACATACATACTTGACTGACCACGAAACCTGCGTGGACATTGACTGTTGCCTACGTCATAGGTCCTGTGTTGACTTACATAAAGAGAGTGTCCAACAGTCTCAACCACCTTGATGTCTTTTTAGAACAACACTTTACCCCAAGTCAATACCCGCATCAGAAACCACAAAAGCAATCAAAATATCATCAACCGCAAACATGCCTCTCGTCGTTCCAGGAATTACCGGCACCTCTGGTGACAAGACCGAGGAGTGGACCAACAAGCTTGTTGGCAAGAAGCTATCAGAGGGCTCCTCCGACGAGGTGGTAAGGGAACCTGGCTCTTCCTCGATGGCTCTTCGTCTTCTTAACGAGATACCGCCATCTCATCAGGTGAAATCGAGTGCTAATATATTCTCAGAACTTCTGCAAGAAGGATCTCCCCGAGGAGTGCCGTGTCATCGAGCCAGGCATGATGGTCACCAAGGACTTCAAGCCCGACAGACTCAACGTCCACCTCAAGGAGGACGGCACCGTTAGCCACGTCCAGCACGGTTAAGCAAATGATTCAGATCATGGAGGAGACAAACTCAGTAGTGACGAGCATTTTTAATGGCGAGCAAGCCGACCTTTGTGTTACTAGTCTTCCTACGCATAGTACATGAGCAATGAGACACGATATTTACCTCTATGAACTGCATCAGCGACGAAATGTGAATATTTACTCGTACTTTACAATACTACAACATGTGCCTATTCATTCATTTTTGTTCATGCCTTTCATTCGTACTTGGGCATTCGAGAATTAGAATCATACCTGCAGACCCCCTCTATGAATGATGCTCTTATCACGGGCAGATTGCCCCGCTATCTGCTGTCCCAGATCTCCAAAGCCCCTCGCTGCAATTGCGGGGCACCCGTCGTTCCAATTGCCCCTCCAAACTTTCACGAGCTCACAACACGACCAACCTCTACGTTGCGCTATACTCGGCAATAATTTCCCATCTTAGACGCCGACAGCTCCTACAAAGTCGTCAAGATGTTCAAGAAGGAGTAAGCGAGTACCATGAGTGCCTACATCTTCCACTCATAAAGAGCACAGCTAATCAAACTACCCCTCTGAATCACAGACTTCCCACGGCGCCCAAGTCGAAGCTCAAGTCCTCGGTGCAGCGCAACTTGCGCCAGAGCCTGCTGACCACGTACCCGCTCCTCAATGCCTACATTGACGAGATCCTGCCCAAGAAGGGCTCGCTCGAGGCCATGAAGCTGCCCGACCGCGCCACCCTCTACGTGCTCGACGGCGAGCCCCTCTTCTTCCAGGTCGACACAAACACCCTCCTCCCCCACCTCAAGCTGGTGCACCGCTTCCCGGCCGGCTTCCCCTCGATACGCATCGACCGCGGCGCCATCCGCTTTGTGTTGTCGGGCGCGACCCTCATGGCCCCCGGTCTGACGAGTCCCGGTGGCCGGCTCCCCAGCGGTAAAGGCGGCGACCCCGAGGGCCTCGACGAGGAGGACCGGTGGACCCGCGAGCTGGAAAAGGGCGAGCCCGTTGTCGTGAGGGCAGAGGGCAAGACCGAGGCCTGCGCTGTTGGTTTCCTGGTCGAGGGTACCAAGGCCGTGAAAGACAAGGGCAAGGGACCCGTTATTGAAGACGCACACTACCTTGGTGACGGCCTTTGGAGATTGGGAACGGATTGAGGCGGTACATTACACGAGAAAGAAAGGACACTATTGAAGAAAGATATGGTCTTAACATGGACATGAATTCCATGATGGCCACGGCCATCTCGATACGGCTTTTGTTCCAGCTCCATGATTCAGCAGAAAAGGGAGCAATTTGGATACCAGGGTAACGACAATACGGGCAGAAAGCTCATCATGACATAACCACGTCTTCGACGTAGAATATACAACAGTTGAAAATTATATTCTTGAAGAACTTGTGAGAACCGCCGAAACAAATAAACTGGCTGAAGGAGGAGTCGACCTGAGTGGCTGGGAATGCTTCTCGGCGCCAGAAATTAAACCCAATATGCACTGCATTCAACAATTCCATGAACAGCTATCGCGGCGGCATCGATTGCGATTACTCAAGCAAATAATGACCGAAATGAAATCTTACAGAATTGAGACATCGCAACACCACAGCGGCATTATACTGGGCGTACGCCTCTATTGGCTGACCGTCCAGTAAGAGGCATAAATCCCGGCCTGGCCCCGGCCCCCAGTCAATCAGGTCATATTATGCAGCCGCAGCAGCGAATCACGTGTGACGAACAACAACAAGCCCGTCGCCCGAGGCTGATCGGGCACATCTCGGAATTATCGCACGATCAGGAAGTCAGTGATCCGTTCGACATTTGAAACTGAACGAGTTTCTTTCTCAAGGCACTGGCTTGCAAAGGTGACTTCGAACTTGAACAATTCATGGAACTCAGTAGCGGCGCCCAGGTGGCCATCGCCACTGTGATAGCTGTGGCCATTCTTTACGTGAGTTTAGGGAACCCCACGCGGCAGCATGGCAGCCGCTCCATTATTTCACCTATGCTCGTTGCTCTCAAAAGGGCCATGCGAGGAACGGAAGAACCCCCGTCGCCTTGGCCCTTGAGTCTCTTACGTCCTCAAGATGACTTCGAAGATGTTTGGCTGAACGAGAAGAGGAATGGACAATATGCGATACCGACTGGGGATCCATCTACCGACTTCCCCGCAGAAAGCGTACTGAGGGAGTGGCTGTCTGAGCCTCTACCACTTCCAACAGTCCGGAGATTGATTATTAGAATAGCAGAGCATGGGGACCTGGTTTTGAAAGATTTGGAAAAACGCCTGAGAGTCTTGGTACGCGATAGACTCTTTACTTTCAAAGTAAGTTCCCGTAAAACCGCCCGCCCATCTCGCTCCAGCCGTCTATTGACAACAGCGCTTTTAACACTACTTTAGATCTTCGAAGATATGCTTTTCCTCGAGCTTTACGAAGGGAGGTCGCTTAAATCACGGCTTCGGTCTCCAGCACAGCTAGCAGAATTGATCACCGAACAAACACTGGTTTCCACGAAGGATCCTCCAGGAAGATATTTGGCTTCAGACGATTCCAAAAAATAATGTTGTTCACCGCTCAGCTGAGCAAGCACTGGCAGCTGAACCTGTGTTCTCAGACGTGGCGACTATGCGGCTGAACGACCTCCGCCATGATCACAGAGATACAGAGTTCTTTTTGACAAAACGTCACAAGTCGACGAGACATTTGAAGCTTGACGACTTGGATGTCAAAACAGCGAATCACTACCTGTTTTCTCACAGAAGACACCCCTTGCGGAGGTGCTCGATTTTTACTTCACAGCTTATACCAGTCAAGAGGTCGTTCATAGGCCCTCAGGTAAGCCACTATTCGAGCCGTTGGATTTCCAGTCCAATCAAACGCAAGAGTTGGTGCGAAATCTAAATGATCAGCAAACCGAACTAGTTGCTATCAAGAGTTGTCCTCGCTCAGTTTCGTCACCCTTTGCCGTACTCAAGCAGCTACTTCACAGGATCAATCAATTGCAACATCCGAATCTGGTCGAGACAATTGCCGCCTTCCTCTTCATGAGCAATTCTTCCGTCGGACTATCAGCGAATTTCGTTTCACCATTGGCACTCTGCGATCTTAAGCAATTGTTCCATAACCGCTCGTGGGGCGGTCCTCTTCCAGCAGCCACACAATTCGAAGCCTTAGCTAGTGCTCTTGCATACTTACACGAAGCACTGAGATTTGTACACAGATCCATTCGGCCGTCTAACATCTTGGTTTATCAGGGTACTGGATATTCCGAGCTTATATTAAAGCTCGCCAATTTTTCAACATTAGCCGACTTGAGTCAACATTATGAGATCATTGAACAATTCAAAGTCGACGCGGATCAAACATGGATGTTAGACTTGATATTTGAAAACGACGTCATAATGCTTGGATGTATCTTCGCTGAGCTGGTGGCATTCATGGTCGAAGGTCGCCAGGGCGTTGTAGAATTCCGACGATTCATCGCGATTGACGAGGCCGGGATTTCGAACGATACATTTTACTTTTACCGTGAATATGATGCAAGGTGGAGTGGCCCGGCTATTGCCGTGAAAAGTCAGGTCTTTGCTTGGATGGCGAAGTTCTCCAAGTCATCGCCCTTTGCCCACGAGGCGTTGTCAATCATCGAGAAGATGCTTCACAGGGATCAAGGAGACGGAGAACGAATGTCAGCGCGCTCAGTCTGCGAGGCATTCATGAAGGTAAGGAGTCTACAGACAAAAATACAAAGTCCACGTCGCTCATTAAATTCTCAGTCTCTACATCCATATACTCTCGATCCGGGTCGTGTGTTCTCCTATCGTCATCGAGATTTCACATTCACTTCCGCGTCGCAATGCAAACAACCGAATTGGGTCGACAGAGTGAGAGCCGGTATGGAACACCAACTTGGCTACCCGATTGAATGGTCGCCACTGCCTCCAGTACAATATCCGTGTCAAGAAGGCCGAATGCGGGTGTCTTGGAAAGTAAGGCTCCCTTTGCAGTATCAGGCATAATTAACATTGACATGCAACCAGTATGGAAGCCATCACCTATCCAAAGTTATCTCTTATGCTTCTGCGCGCCAGTTGATGGATATGTGTCGAGGCTTTCTGCCCACGGGGAGTCCCCTGTTACCAATGACCCGGCCTCCACGCAAACACGACCAGTTTGCACCAAACTCTGGAGCACCTGATGTTGGCAACAATGCCAGAGTTGCAGATTTGATTGGGACAACAGGGATTGAGTTGACTGAGCAGAGGAGCAAAGAAATCTATCTTTGTGTCGACAGAATCCTCGTCGAATTTCCAGAGACGAAAATGTGCCCAATTTCCAATGTTCACACCTTACCAGACGATGAGGCCTTGTTTGTGAAGATGAGAGAGCAACTACGAAGCTGCAACGGTTGGCTCAAGAATATGCTCTCATGGAAAACGTGCACAAGAATCAAGTTTGTCAAGGTAAGTTTTCAATTTCGCCAGTTTGGGATTTACTGAACATATCATGTACAGTTCGCAGTTGTCAAAGATCGACGTGTCAAGGCGCTGGGCTTTGGACGACCAATTGGTCATGCTGAATACGAGTACACGCAATCTAGTCACCAGGCGGAGCATCTCGAAGCTTACCTTGACATGATTGCCGAGGAGGTCCTCCGGGGTATTCACGATCCTGGAGCCGGTAGAGACGAGATCCATTTGACAGATGAAATACCTAACAAACGAAATCCACCTCAGCTGCAAGAGGTCCGCGGCACCGAGGCATACGGACTACAAGCAATGCAAGGCCTATCGCTGAGGAGAGTATGCTGGTGGACCGCCGTTAGCTACACCCTGGGGCTGGCCTTTGTTGTCTTTTGGCTCTCGTTTGTGGACAAGCTGGATTTGCAGAACGCGTTCATGCCCGTGACATTTCTTGCTGCGATGCTGGTTGGTGCTTTGGCGACGACTCAGGTACTCATGTGAGCCTGGCAACGGCGTTTGTGCTCGAGATTGCTTTAGAAGCCATTACATCTCTCGGCTGAGGACGTCTTCTCGATCGTCGTGAGTTGTTCGAAGCTTTCAATGAGGCTTTCGACAGTTTCGGTACTCGCGACCCAGTACAATGCGTTTGCCGTGTGCAAAGAGAATTTCCACTGTCGATTCAACCATCTGCCACTAGACTGTGCTATTGAGTATAATGGACGAAGTACATCAAATTGTTTTGCCATATTGCCTGACTTGAGCTTTACTTTTGTCACCATTATAAGAAACTACAAGTTATCCGCGTCACTGAGCTGTATAATTTGAGAACTGTAGCGAACTGAAGGCTCCTTGCTTCTGCTATAGTAAAAGTTTATTCTTCACAACCAGAGACAAGCTCGCTTGCTTTTTTTCGCTTAAGTGTTTGCACACTAGTATTCAATTCGACACCTTTGTGAAGCCACAACGCCAAGTCTCAGACATTGCCAGCGATTTGGTCCACACGTTTCCCTATTCACCTCTTGACAGGTAGTCATTTTTGGAGAAGGCGTCATGCACCCGGCAGATACACGAGCCGTGACTGCCAAGAGGATTAGAATATTTTCCAGCAAGAGTCTCGGCATCCTTTTAGAGAGAATTTCTTTTTCGCATTCCTACGGTCTCACAATCTGATCACAGGTTCTATTGATGGAGGGTAGCGGTTACTCTGGAGTCGCTTTGCCACCACCAGCGACTGTATGCACCCACGCCAATCTTGGTGATCGTTTTTGTTATATATCATCACCTTCACCCAACCTCGAGGAGACTCCCGACCTGTACGCTCAATTACTTGGCCTCTCCTGAGTAATACCGTCGTCTTGACAATTGTCCTTTGGCCGCCTCTATATTCTGCAACATGCATTTGCAGTGTACTGCCATACTGGCGTGGGCCATTTTTGGGTTGGGTTTGTTATTGATCACTCTCATATCTCGTCTGCCTATAGCATCTAATCATGTATAGCGAGCGCTCAATGCCCGAATGTACCCGCTCCCCTCTTTGGCTATGCGGTTGATCCGGCCTATCGTGCGGTCAAAATCGCTGGCAATCTTGCCAACCCGCGAGGCGTAATCACCGACAAGGCAGGTCGCGTCCTGGTTCTCGAGCGAGGCAAGGGTATCAGCCAGCACACCATTAATTCTTCTGGCTGCATTTCCAAGAGTGTCACGATACTGTCGATGCCTTCTCTGAATCATGGAATCTACTTCAACTCAGCCCAAAACAAGTTATATGCTAGCAGTACCACCATCGTGTACAGCTGGACTTACAACGTTAGCACTGGTGCGCTAGGAACTACCTCGACAATCGTAGTCAAGGGAATGAGCAACAGTGGCCATGCTACCAGGACCCTGACCATCCCGTCCCAACACCCAAACCTTCTGGTTGTCTCGTGTGGCTCCAATGCGAATATCGATGCAGCTTCCATCAGCCCAAGCGTTGCACGGGCTATTGTCAAAGTCTTTGATCTCAACTCTGTCCCCTCGGGCGGTTATGATTATGTGACGCAGGGATACAACGCAGGTTACGGTCTGCGTAATGAGGTCGGCCTCGATTTTGACAGTGCCGGCATGTGAGTATTTTGATACACAACGTGAAGAATCAAACTAAAAGCATATTTCAGGTTGTGGGGTGTAGAAAATAGTGCCGACGACCTCACACGAACCGCCAACGGAGTCACCACTGACGTTCACTTTAACAATCCCGCCGAGGAGTTGAACTACCTGGGCGATGTCAGCAAGCCCAACAACCAATGGTACGGCTATCCGACCTGCTTCACCGTCGGCGACCCCACTCAGTTCAAAGACAAGACCAACTTTGTCCTGGGCGACCAATTCGTCACGAACCCGAGCAGCACCTTCAACGACACGACCTGCATTCAAAAGTCGACCCCGCCCCGTCTCGTCTTCCCCGCGCACTCGGCGCCGCTCGACTGCAAGTTTGAAGCCGGCTCCAAGAACCTCTGGGTCACGCTGCACGGCAGCTGGGACCGCTCGCCGCCCACAGGCTTCGGAGTCGTACGTGTCCCCTTTGTCAAGGCGTCCGACGGCTCCTATGCGCCTGCCGCGGCCCGCAACCAGATTGGCTACGTCAAGGTGTTTTCGCCCAAGCGCGCCGATGGACAGACTTGCACTGCGAGCACTTGTGTGCGCCCCGTTGGGTTGGCGTTTGATTCGCAGGGTCGTCTGTACATGACCAGTGATGCGTCTGGTGAACTCTTTATGATTTCAAAAGTCTGAGAGGGGAGATTGACCACTGAAGGGCTCTCATTAATTCAATTCGTGTCTGCTCGTTTGTCCAATACGCTACTTAGTTGTCAAAGTAGCAATACATGTCGCTACAAATTGATAGTGTTGAATCGAAACGTGCAATCTTTCGATCATCCATCAGCCATTGTTTGAATGCTTGTAGACGGAAAAAAGAAAAGGAAAAAAAGACCCAGCGAACATCACGGCTAGATTGTTCGCACACACAAGTATGGTAAGGCCAGGCGATAAAGTCAATAATATGTTCCATGTTCGTATATCTTCTAGTACCGTGGCCGCCGCGATGCACTGCTGCTGACCTTCTTTATCGAAGATGTAGGAGCCAAGAACTCAGAGCCTGCTAACAGAAAGCATGTCCGCCCAGTCACCTTCTACTCATTCGCTGGCTCTTCGTCCTCCTCAAGTATCCACATCATGTATAGCCCGTCTTTATCCGCAACGTCTCTCTTGACCACAACCGCGGGTTCCTCATCCTCGACGAGAAAGCCCATCATGTAGAGTCCGTCAAGTTTGGTGTCGTCAGACTCTCGTTGCTCGATGGCGGGCTCATCGTCCCCAGCGTATCGCATCATGTACAGTCCATCCAGCTCGACATCAGAGTTTCTCTTCTCAGCAACGGGTTCGTCATCCTCCGAATGTGCTGCCATCATGTATAGGCCATCGAGCTCAGCTGAACGTTTCGAGTCGTCGGAGGCTTTGCGGGCTACTTGTCCGCTTGCTGCTACATCATTTCCCTTGGAACTTCGCTTGAAAAGTGATGGCTCTGTATCTCGTGTGGGATTGAGCTCTCGAGTCGCCTCCGTCTTCAGTGGTGCAGATATTGCTCCATTTAACAGGAAGGATCCAAGTACAATATGAAAGGTTGACGATCGCATTTTTTGACGGCCTTCTGCCAAATAAATCAATGAATTATTATGGCTATCGGTCGAGCGGTGATTTACTGAGTCGTGAGAAGTCGCAACCCCTCACTGGCATTGTATAGGACATTCCGTCATCCTATATGATCAAGGCAACGGTGCAGAACAGGACCCTGACATCACGGGGTGTGTCAGCACGTTGCATATATCGACCCAGTCGCTTCGTTGGCGCGCACTCATGCAACATGAAGAAGGATAGGCATCGATCTTATTCGACGAGGACTTGTACAACTATTCAGCTCTGCTTACGGTGGCAGGCTAGTGATCCTTCATGCACGTCAAAGACTGCGCCTCTTGAGTCGTTCATATGCTTTTGAACACATTCAATCTTGCCACACATGTAGGGCGTAATGATTATACGAAGTAATGTGAGTTCATATCAACCCCGAGAACTTTCACGCTCAAACCGCTTTTGACACCAGCACTGTGTTGACCAGAACGGAAATATCAAATGCTCGATAGAACGATGCCATTCGCGAGAGTCGAAAAGAACTACCAAGTCCTCGCTCAAGAGGATCCGGTTACCAGCGACGGTTCTGGCTTCCGGAGACAGGCGTGCATGACCCTGCGAACCCAATGCATACGCACTGCGATATATTTGATCATCGAAGCATTGGTCCTCATCACTGTATTCTTCATCTATAATCGGGGTCTAGCAGTACAGAGAAGAAGCCCCAATTTTACTGAGAGATGTAAGGATGCAAACGAAGATCGAAATGCTAGACGAACAGGGATGCTGAATGCAATGGACTACTGACGGGGAATTTAGATATTCGGCTTCAAGATTACAACCAAACTGTGCACTTTACAGAGAATGTCAATCTCATGAGAAAATCTCCGGAGTCTAGCAAGTTCTGGAGTGACCTGCAGGCCAGTGAGTATAGCGCCCACGAAACATTTTCAGCTCAGCTTGCTAAATTGAAAATCTAGCGAGCGGTATCATATCAGTGCCTACCGAATGGGCTCTCGGTCTCGGGTTTTCACCCAGCAGAGAATCACCAGAGAATCCAGGCCATAGCATTTACCAGCTAGACATGTACCACTCTCTGCACTGCCTGGTAAGAAGCTTTAGGGCCCCATTAGAAGAATCTTATCCCCAGAGCACGGCTTGATGACAAAATCCATAGCATCATGTTCGGAATCGCCTCATATCCAAACTTCCCCCTGGAAGCATGGCCCCGCGATGACGTGCACAGCTTGCACTGTATCGACTTTCTGCGACAACAGGTCCTGTGCCATGGCGACACTACGCTTCAAGGCACGGATGATTTCCTCCATTTCGCCAAGAACCCGGGGCACCAGTGTCGCGATACGCAAGCGATTCGGATGTGGGTGGAGGAGCGCAATTGGGCTGGTCATGCGAAGTGGATTGAGGAGACGTATGGAGTTGTGTGATGATGCACCAGACAGAGGAAGAAAGTGCACCTGTACCGTCGCCTGCAATCAGGAGCGATATTCAATAGAATAAATCTCGTCTTTTCTCTTCTGGAATATGCTACTGTAGGGCACGTATCGAATGTCGGATCAAGAGTGGTCGCGACGAAGGAATCGCCAAGAAACGTATGGCGTTTACATCCAGTCTCTGGCTTATCCTTGACGCCATGCCTGAAGCGATAAAAGACCTGTCACAGCTAGCCATTCGTTCTCTCGATCTAATGGTCTCTCTATAGCTTTGCGCGAGAACGCTTCACGGCTGCCGGCTGTCGATAATATGGAAAATTTTCTTCTAATGAATAGTGTCTTATGGTTTTGCAAAAATGCAAACAAAAACATACAACACCGGGGATTCCCCAGCCGTCACCGATCTGAGTACTAATCCGGCGCTTCTCAGTTTATCTAGGGCAGAGCGGACGGGATGCCGAGTTCTCTAAGAGCTATGGTCGTATGTGATGGTCTGTTCACGTATTTCAATACAACAATTGAACGGGAAATGCATCATGCAAAAATAAGACTCGACTGCTTTGCATCTGCCGATACGGTGGATCTAGGTATAGCATTTGAACTCCACTGCGACCGCCTAGCAGCCAGCTCACTACCCCGCCATGGCTCAGCTGATAGCCATGGATTGGAGTGCTCGCCTAAACAAATCCTCGGCAATATTTTGGGGTCTCATGGCAGATAGTCAAACACCAACTCCAAGCACGATTGATTTCCCGACACTCACCAGAAGGATATTTATGATTCGTCGTGCGCGTTGGCCGGGATTTTGTATTTCTTGACATCCGCATTGAACTTTGCCTGTACCGTCACCATGGCGCCCATCGAATATGTCTTGATCTATCCACTTTTTGGGATCGCGGCTATGGTGGTGGCTGTCCTGATTAATGATTATCGGTTATGGCAGCGTATGCCACCGGGTCCGCGCCCCCTACCGTTCATTGGTAACCAGCATCAATTGCCCAAGACGAAACCCTGGATTCAATTCGAGGAATGGTCACGAACATTTGGACCAATTTTCACCATCTGGATAGGCAGGCGGCCGACGATTGTGCTGTCGGATCCCACCATTGCGCAGGACTTGATGGAGAAGAGGAGCGCCAAGTACTCGTCGCGTCCGCGAATGATTGCCATGGGCGAACTCTTGTGGAAGGGTGGAAGCATCCTGGTTCAGCCATACGGCAAAGAATGGAGTATACGACGAAAGCTGCTTCACCAGGCCCTGATGCCTAGGGCGCTACAGGAATATTTGCCAATCCAGGAAGCCGAAGCAACTCGTCTTTGTTCTCAGCTGTTTGAGAAGCCGGAAAAATGGGAGCCGCTCTTTGAACGCTTCACTAGCAGTGTTGTTTTCGCCATTGCATATGGGCACCGGATTGATTCCATGGGATCAAGCGTCATCAAGCAGCGCTTCGAGTTCATGCAGTATTCAGCAAGCCTCAACGTCCCAGGGAAATACATGGTTGAATCGATACCGGCCCTCAAGCACGTGCCCAACTTTCTGGCTCCTTGGAAAGCGGATATCGAAAGGCACGGGAAGAAGGAAGAGGATGCAAACATGGCACTCGTCAATGTCGTCCGATCTGATATCGACAAAGCGAAAAGACGTGGCGACTTGGCTTCACTACCGAAATCATTGTGTCGCATGCTGCTCGAAGTTCGAGAGCAAGAAGCTGGCAATATCCCACTGTCGGATCGCGACTTTTCGTTCATCCCCGCATCTCTCTTTGGCGCCGGATCTGACACGACCGCATCGACCATGTGCAGCGCCATTCTTGCGTTTGTGACGCACCCCGACGCTGCTCGCCGCGCTCAAGAGGAATTGGACGCAGTGGTTGGATCTGAAAGAAGCCCTACCTTTGCCGATGCGCCAAAACTTCCATATCTCACAGCTTTGGTCAAGGAAGTTCTGCGCTGGAGGCCAGTCGCAGTCCTAGGCGGTACGCCTCACGCGAGTACAATGGACGATCACTACAATGGATTCTTCATTCCGAAGGGGACGACTGTGCTGGGTAACTCATGGGCCATCAACATGAATCCCGAATACTATCCCCGCCCGCATGTCTTTGAGCCCGAGCGCTTCCTCGAGAGGGGTGAGAAGAAGGCGGCGGAGTTCCAAGGTCAAGCATCACACCCTTCGAAGTCGGGTCATTCGTCATTTGGTTGGGGCCGCCGCATCTGTCCAGGTGCCGACCTGGCGTATAACTCACTCTTCATTGCTTTGGCAAAACTGCTCTGGACTTTCAACATTTCTGCGATTCCTGGAGTACGATATGACATATTTGACTACACTGAAGGCTTCAACATCAGACCGAAGAGTTTTCAATGCAAGATTGAGGTCAGAGACGAACAGCGATCACGAATTATAGAGAAGGAGACGCAAGATGCAGAGCGCTTTTTGAACAGCTTTTCACCATTTGAATGAGCAAATATGTCTTGTTTACCTTACAATCCTAGCCGTAACATCTACAATATATACACAGATTACAGTCAAGTGATTCACATGAGTGGCCATACGATGCACTCGGTTTGAATTATCGTGGCTGACCTCAACTGCCTGCGCAGCGCTACTCGGCTACAACTTCGAGCAGCCGTTCAATAGTGCCACGATGATTACTCACCCCGCATATCGGCAGTTGCATATTTACCGAAAGAGAGGTTTAGTACCATGGTAAACGGCCTCCGCGAGGGCATGGGGTCATCACGCGGGGTAAACAGTCTGGGGTATCACGCACTACTTGCTACAGGGTTTAGGCTTCATACATCAAGTGAGCAATCCAGCAGTCTGGTGAACTATTTAAATTCGTATACAAAGACTGTGTAGATATTATAGTTTGCGTGACGGTTTATATTCAATTATAGGTTCTAGTATCGAAGTATTTCCACTTTTCTTTGGCCCAACATGATAGTCCCCGCCGGTGATGCCAATAGCGTCCCGGGAGACAAGACCAAAGTCATCATCGTAGGCGCGGGTTTCGGCGGACTCACAGCAGCCGTCGAATGCCACCGCCGCGGCCTCCACGTGGAAATTTACGAAGCCTTTCCAGAACTCAAAGTACTAGGCGACATTATCTCCTTTGGCCCCAATGCCGGCCGCATCTTTGCCCGCTGGCAACAGACGGACAGCGATGAGAGCATCGCCATCAAGCTCAAGCGCGAGTGCATCGACTTGAGTACTTACGGGTTCCGCATCCACAAGTACGATACCGGCGAGGTGGTGGCGCAACAGCCGGCTTCGGTGCCGAGCAAAGATGCGCCTACGCTCAATGGACATCGGGGAGAGTTGCACGAGATTGTCTTCAATTATGTCAAAGATCAGCTTGGTGTTCCCATTCATCTCGGCCAAAGGGTCGCCGAGTACTTTGAAACAGACGATGACGCTGGCATAGTATTGGAGAATGGAGAAAAGGTAAGACGTGCGAGCAACCATCTTCGAGGAATGCCACTGATGGATTTTGTCAGGTTCATGGCGACTGTGTTATTGGTGCCGACGGCGTCCGGTCCAAGGCCCGCGAGCTGGTCTTGGGTTACGAGGACAAGCCAAAGAGTAGCGGCTATGCCATCTGGAGAGCATGGTATGGATACATCTTGGTGCAGAGACATTCATCGACGAGGTCCGCTAATAACTTTGCCAGGTTTCCTAGCGAAAAGCTGGCCGAGGATCCTCAGACTGCCGAATTTTGCATCAATGGGGATACCTTCAATGGATGGATCGGACCCGATGCACACTTCCTATTTTCCACGCTCAAAGGCGGCAAGTGTTGCTCGTGGGTACTGACACACAAAGACACCTATGACATCGAAGAGTCTTGGTCGTTTCCTGGTAAGATTGAGGACGTCCTCGAGATGCTGGCCGATTGGGATCCCATGTGTAGCGCCATTGTCGAAAAGACCCCAGCTGTGGTCGACTGGAAGCTCGTATACCGTGAACCGCTGCCGCACTGGGTGAGCAGTGGCGGGCGAATCGCCTTGATTGGAGACGCGGCGCACCCTTTTCTCCCAACCAGTGTCCAAGGCGCTTCACAGGCTATGGAAGATGGGGTGACTATTGCAGCATGTGTACAAAAGGCTGGCAAAGGTCGGATCCCTCAAGCTCTTCAGGCCTTTCAAGATATTAGGTAAGTATCATACATGCCTAGTGCCCGATTGTTTCTGACCCTCCATGATATTTAGATACGAGAGAGTCTGTGCCGTGCAGAAGACTGGCGAATCCACGAGAGAGCGATGGCACAAGGCAGATTGGAAAAAGGCCAAGCAAGATCCAGACAGCATCAAGCTACCACGTGAAGACTGGATCCTTCAGCACGATGCAGAGCAGCACGCGGCCAAAGTTCTGGATGGGCTGTTTGATAGAGTATAGAATACAAAGGTGATTCGTCATAGACCCTTAGAGGTATAAATCATTCCCAGAATAGGCGTCGTGGACCCAGAGTTTCTCGCAAGACACGTCATTTGAAAAACACAATACCAGTAAAATTAATTCTATGTAGAGGCGCAAGATGATCCACGGAGATAGTTTAGCTGAGTACTTGATGAACACAAGTTGCTATGAGAGTGGATTGATCGCGGCAACGGCAGATGTATTCATCTGCTCAGCTCTATAATGATATCTAGTCTTTGGGTAAAGCATAGAGTTGTTCCTCCCCGGGTTGAATTATGATCCATATTTGGCAATGCCACCCTTTTGAGTTTGCGTATCATCCTCATGACAACTTAGTCTTTGCCTCCATCGTTTGCAATTGGCCGAAGTTACCAGAGAAACCACCACCACTACAGTAACCAGGGGTACTGCCACAGAGATATAAATTGCGAAGCTTCCTTGACCGGGTAAAAAGCGGTCCTGCATGCTAAAGATGCCTGAAGCAAATGTGAGTGGCAGAAATACGAGACCCACGTAGGTCAGGTACCGCACATTTACCGCTTCATTGATCGAAATCCGAGTATCAGTGAGCTGTGCGATCGTAGCTGCGACTGGTAGTATCGACTCGAATGAGCGGTCATGGTGTTCAATTCGCGTTGAGAGATAGCGAAAATCCTCTCGCAGTGTTGTATATGCAGAGATATCTTCAAAGCCTATCCGATCAGATCGATGAACGAGATTCTTAGCTAGAAACAGCTCCACCAGATGAAGTTTGTGAAGACTCTGTTTGCTGCGACGCCGCCATCGCTGTAGATCAATGATATCCGTTTCCATAGAGCGGGGCTTGCGAATCCTGAAGGAATACTCGTATGACTTGACATAACAACTCATGAGTTGAGTGTATAGCATCCACTCAGCTGCGACTATCCTCAGAAGGTAGTAACCAATTGTTATCACCGTTGGATTGCTTGGATCGAAGTTAGGAGGTGGTGTTTGGTAGTAGTGTAAGAAATTGTCTAGAATAGAGGTTCTTTGTTTGCAATTGTTGACATTCGATGCCGAGCAAAACTCCGAGTACTTCTCGACTTCAGAAAAGTCTTCAAAAGCGCCTTGTAATGGTACCTGTGGGGTCCGTTGGGGGTACCGTTCCGGGTGCGACCCAGAAGGGCCAGGTATAATGAGGTCTGCATCTGTTGGATCAACGAGAACAATGCCTATTCGTTGAGAAATAAGTAGCTGTCAACATGGCTGTGATTATGTGCGTAGAACGTACATATCCAAGATTCATTATCAAGAGATTTCAATAGAATAGAGCAACAACTCCGAATCAGACCCGGCTGTATACCAGAGAGCGGCGCGAGGCGTCTGATTGAACGAAGTACACTGCCCGAACTTTTGAACTCGTATGGACTCTGTGGGCCCAATGAGTAGGGAAGTCTGATAGCGCGTTGGTAATGTAGATGCAGCGAGGTGTTCGTGGTAAACTGAGAGGGAAATAGTGCAACTGACGGAGGGGACGGTGCCAGATCGATGCCCTTGAACGAAGTACTCAGATAGGTGGCAAAGAAGAGTGGACTGATATCCATCACTGCTCCTAGCTGCTCAATTGATTGAGAATCGATGTCTTCGATGCATATTACTCGTCTCATGCAATTTACCGATGGGCTTTTGGCAACAGAGGACACCTCTGAAAGACATGCATCTAGCATCATTGTACTTTGTACTGCTTTCATACCAAGGTGAGGAGGAAAGTCAACACAGTAAACGGGCTTACTGTCAAACGACTTATAAGGGCTAGAGAGAAAAGCTGCAAGTTCACTGAAACATGGGTTTCGATGGACTTGTGCTTCAACAAACTCCCGATACGATGGATTCATTTTGAGTATATAGAGGAGAGTAGAAATGAGAGGCAGGTAATGCGGATAGTTGGGAAGAACGCATCGCGACCAGTGCTGGGAATAAGCCGAGTCAAGCCAAGTCCGACGCCACAACTTTTTCACTTGGTCAAGTCGAGCCGTGGCTGGCATTGCGACTTCCTCCCAAGTCGGACTTGCAAGTCTTGGACTGTAACAAATCGGAGCTTGTAAATCAAGAACACGTGGGGTCTGGAAGGGAAAAGAAAGAAATATCGCCGAGCGCATACCGCACCTGTTCCTCTGAATATGGGTCCAGTTCAACGTGCGTTTGGGCCAAGAAGGACTTTCGCCTAATTATAGCAGAATTTTGGGGGCCGGTCGCTTGAACTGTAGGCAGTCAAGTATACAAGTATAATTACTGCGCTTGTTCCCAGCACTGATTGGGACGCCAAGCGAGGGGGCAGCATTGGGGGTGACTTGACTGGTGCTTGGGGTTCCTGGGCAGGCATAAACTACATACCTAACTACAAATCTCCCAGCATCAATATGTGGCAATCGCAATGGTACAATTCGCGGCGCGTGATCTCACTTAACCAGGATCCTGCGCAAAATTTCGGTCTGTCCCATGTCCTTTGACCAGATTATATTAAACGCCAAGCTTCTATCCAATATGCCTTATTAGGCGTCAGAGCCTTTTGTTGATTGAGGTCTTAATGCCAACTACCCGTATGTCGTCTTCGATGTCCATCAATCAGATTACAACTCGGTTCTGAAGACGGTGCATAAAAGCACTTGACTCACTTCATTAGACCAATCTTCTACATGACCAGCAAGTATGGAAGCGCAGTCATCACTAGAGGACGGTCGGCTGGCAGTGGATGATACAGCCTTACTGTCCACTTACGACGTTGTGCGGGGCCAAGTGCAGGCTGTCATTTCTGCAGCAACCTCTTCTCGACCCGGAGACGGCTCGGCACTCAAGATGGCCTTTTGCTCAGAAACATGGCCTGGCCTACAGTCCAGCTATGAGAGACTGGTCAATGAGGTCGTGCGCTACTTCCGCGCTGAGCTTGGAAAGCGAAAGTTCGATTGCCTGGTTCTGGGCAGGGTCAAGTCCGCCGAATCTGTGCAGAAGTCTCTTGATCGTCGCGAAAAACATCGCGGAAAATCCTATTCCGGCCTCGAGGACATTTTCATGACGGTGCATGATCTCGCAGGCTCTCTCATCATCGTGCAATACGCAAGAGACCTGGAGACAGTGAACGGCCTGATATCGCATCATTTCCGAGCAATCAAACCTCCTACGCATTGGTCATGCGAGCGCCAGCCCGGCGAACTTTGGGATTCACGATTTGGAAGCTATGAGTCTTACAACCATCACGTAACCTTAAAAATGATGTCTGACCTCCCTGTCATCACTTTTGAGGTCCAAGTTACAACTTGCTCAGACTTCATGTACAACAGGATCGCACATGACTGGTTCTACAAAAAGGCCCGTGGGCCTATGTCTCGAAAAGATGAAATGGTCATGGACATGCTTCATGGTGCAGCTGCCGTTTTTGGGATTGGTGCAGAGTACATGAAGGAGAGGGAACAGGAAAATCACACCGAGCTCAAGGATCAATTCGACCTAACTGAAGCCACGAAGCTTGCGCATGGCGTCGAAGAGTGGCAGCTTCAATTTGAGGACTTACGTTCTCTTTCGTATGACTCAAAAGACACTGACTCTCATACTTTCAAAGACAGTACGCGTTTCTCTGAGACACTAACAATATTCACCAGCGTCGCTAGCCTCCTGGATGAAGCTAGCAAGATATCCACAGCCCTTCTCACGACTATTCAGACCTGGAAGGACTGTCCATCATTGTTGCTGGCCCTAAATAACGAAGTTTCCGACGCGAGACTCATACTTCACCAGTTCGGCATTACTCACGAAAGCCGAAAGGCTAGGCTAGAACTCCTTAACAAGGACTTTCTACCAGCCATCCAACAAAACTTTGAGACGACGGCAGTGCATCTAAAGCAACTTAACGAACTACTCGACCAGCTCCAAAAGTCGAAAGGGATCAGAAAGAAGTTGAAGCTTCTATCGGAGCATAGCAATGTTCATAAATTGCAGACTGCCCTGAGGAAGAATCGTCAAGAAATCAATGATTTGCTCAGTGTTTACGATAGGTGAGTCCAATAACCTTAAAAAGTCGCGTTGCATTGTGCAAATTGCCCTAACTATATGCCAGGACAAAGAGAAGCAAAACAGAGGTCGAGTTGGATTCTGTTGAGTACATTCTTGATGAATTGCATCATAATGACAGAAGTTCCTCCGGCGTTGCTGGTACAGGACTCCACGAATTTCACGGGCAGTCCTTGGCAGCAAGAGAGCCAGTTGCCACGTACCAAGCTGGAAATGACGGAGGAGAACCAGGACGAGACAATCTACCATACTTGGGAGATAACCCTCTAGGTGCAAGACGACATGTTGAGCATGGTGAAACGCAGAAATCCCACTCGGGAGCTAGAAATGTTGATGCTATCCGGAAGGGAACTTACGGAGCTTTTGGTTCTAGCAGAGTTGAAGTTGATACGCCGCTCCGCAGCAACAAGCTTCCAAATTCGCTCTGTACAGCTGATCCAAAGGCTCTCGAGACAAAAATTTGGGAAAGCTTGTTTCAATCAACAAACCACGGTTGTGCTCAAGCATGCGCGTTCGCTGTGCACAGACGACCCTCGAAATGTCATGACAAATGCTCGTGTTCTTGTCATCGTCGGAAACCACTTGAGATGAGCTTCTCACTTCCACCTCTACTGAGAAGTGTCTGTGGAACCTTGTTTGGAGGGTACAAAGGAGATCCTGTTATATCATCACGGTGCGACCAGAGCCAATGCCTTCGACAGGGCCACATGCGACTTCATTTGACATATATATTCCCAACCTGGTTCCTCCGGTATGTTCTACATACCCTCATCAACTGGTCACATGGGAGTATCACATTCAGCCTGAAGCTTTGTGATATACGTCCAAATGAATCTTTTCCCGCGTTATTTTGCGCGTTTCAAGGAAATATAGATGTTCTGGAACAATGTCTGAGGGAGGACCCGACATGCGTGAATGCCTGGAGCGCGAACGGGGCTACTCCTTTGCATAGTGCACTCCACGTGAGTTGGATGCAAGGAGTAGAGGTTTGTCTCAAATACGGCGCGGATCCATACTCGGAAGGCCCTGGAATCCCCTCAGCAATCTCGAAAGCTACACAAATGATATTGTGTGAAATGCTATCCCCAAGTGATTGCTGCAAGCTCGTCGAATTACTTCCGATCTCTTCCTACATCAATGACATAGATCTTAGCTTTCTTGCCAAAATAGTCATAGGCATATGTCCAGTCAGCCTGGACTCCATTCTACAGAGCCGCGATCCGTTGATCCTTGCACAGATTGACAGCTTGGACGAAACCGGAAGGACACCACTTCATTGGGCTGCAGCACGAAATGATGCCTTCGCTTCTCGCAAGCTAATTGAAGCAGGTGCGAAAGTTAATGTACCTTCAGCCTTGGGGAACTATACACCATTGACAGAGGCAATCCTGCAAACTACAGTCGATACTACGATACTGGTTGACACGTTGATTGATGCTGGAGCGGACGTCAATTCGATGGACAACTTCAGCATGACTCCATTTATTACGGCCTGCTGGACAGCTGATCTGTCTACAGTTCGCAGATTAAGAAAGGCGGGTGGCAAACTCGGGCCGCCCAAGTCGGGACACTGTGGTCTGATTCCAATAGTGGGTGCTATTCACAACAATCGCCCGGGGATCTTGGAATACCTCATTGAGGAGGCTGCTGATATCAACGAGTCCGACCCAATGACACGCAAGACCCCGCTTCAACTGGCCATCGCGATGAATAAGCACGAGTGTTTCCGACTATTACTTGCGCACGGAGCAGACTATTTCCAAGTGGACGATCAAGGAGAAACAATCCTGCACTATCTAGCAAGAATGGGGGATGCAGAAACCGTGCGTATATCGAAGGATCATGGCTTGGCTGGTATGGATCCGACGTTGCGCAACTCATCGAGGCAGACCGCTCTGGAAGTCCAACAATTACACGGATTCAAGGATCCTATAACCAGCCAAGCGTTCCAAGAACTGCTTTGGATGATTGACAATACGAGCAATGGGGGGGTCAAGCGGCGATGAAGATGCTGTATTCTACGACGTCACTGAGGAGTTATGAGACAGGCTGTCTGTAGTTGATTGTGCTGCCAACATGAATATATACCAATAGCCCTTCATTTATTGGGGCTATTTTAGCAATGTTGTGCTTGCTAGTGACCTTCACATCAGTCAAAGCTTGAGAAAGGTCCTAAGTGGGGAGATCAGTGGCTCAATCCTACTTGGGGCGGCGGCGGCGGCTGCACATCTTAGGCGTCTCTGTTGGTCACACCTACCTACATACGTAAATCCATGGCCGTGGGAAGCGCGCAATTCTTATCGTACACGTCGCGCGAGCTCTTGAATATTTACATAGCCATTTCACAGTTGTGGTCAGCTCGGCAATCGAATGCTGTCAAGGGCGGCTGACCACCCCAGGTAGTGCGCAGAATTGGTCCGCTAATTGTACAGCATACACACACCTACGCTTCGTGATGAATTGGGACTGCAAAAGCCCAACCATGCATCTCAGTAAAGCATGCTCGTTTTCAGAACCTCATTCATCCAATGCGCATCTATTTCCAATTATGTAAAGTCAGTTCAAATGCTCACATGTGTATTAAGTAATAGGAAATACTCAATATTTCGCTTATATTTCCATTTTGAATCAATGATGTTTCGAACCATTCCCGTACATCGCGCTACGCCGTCTTGGCCCTTTGTCATCCACGACTCAGCTTACCCAGCATACACACGAGCTGGTTTTGGACGGCAACTCTGGAAATGGGGAGTTAAGAGGCTTTTGAAACGTACGGGTCAAGAATACGAGCATGCCAAGAGACTCGGATGAACCCTGTCGGTTTCGCATACGAAGGTGCTAAGTAATGGGGATGGATCCGCGCTTGTCTTCTAGAAGCATGAAATTGCAAGGGACCGGCAATGGTCGTAGTGGAAGCGGCACCCTAAGGGGCGCTACCCACCCCGGCAGAGGCCCGGACACCCCGTACGGGAAGGCAGTGCTCTGAGGCCCAGCGAATCGGACATTTTGCGTATACCGCTTTTAGATAGACATCGTACTGGCAACTCAGTGCTGGCTTGGGTGCATTGCCCACCTAATATGCTAGAGACCAAATGCTGGTAACGTTCCTTAATTATATGCTTATTGACATGCTTAAGCGATGCCACTCGGCCGAGGCATCGTGAAGTGGAATGAACGAGCTGAATGCTATAAAGTGTCGAGCATCGTCGAAATCTTCATGGCTCTTTTGTCTTGGCCCATCTCAAAACTTGAGTCGTCTCTCGCTATAAACCATTATACATAATTACAAAACAGTCACTCGTTTAAGACTTATAACTCACAAAAATGCTTCCTCGATCGCTTCTCACCATTTTCGCTCTCGCAGCCACCTCTGCTGCGAGCGCCATCCGCCGTGCAGACACCACTTGCACGAACCCGGCAGTCCGCAAGGAATGGCGTGATCTGGACAGCGCCGAAAAGGCCGAGTACCTTCGCGCCGCCGTGTGTCTGCGCGAGCTTCCCAAGGAGAAATACGCCGAAATTGAGGCCGTCACTACCCGCATGGACGATCTTGTTTACACTCACTTCAGCCTCAACACCGAAATCCACTTTGTGGCCAACTTCCTGCCATGGCATCGCTGGTTTGTGCAGCTGCACGAGGATTTGCTTCGCAACGAGTGTGGATACACTGGCGTCCAGCCCTACTGGGACTGGAGCATTGACGCCGATGCTCTGAACACGATCAATGCGCCCGTCTTTGACGCGGCCACCGGCTTTGGCGGCGACGGCAAGAAGACCGGCAGCGATGTCCCCGGCTTCCAGCGCTGCGTTGTTGACGGACCCTTTGCCAACACCAACTTGACCCTCGCCATGGGCTGGCCGGACATGAACACGGTCGGCAACCGCCTGCACTGCTTCACCCGCGAGTTCAACGGAGGCCTGGGCAATGACGAGAATGGCGATCCCATCATCGGCGACATGCAAGCTGGCGCCTACAACTCCAAGACCATGAACATCATCTATGGCTTTGACAACTATGCTCAGATGTCTTCCATGCTTGAGGGCCTTCCCCATGCGCAAAGTAAGCTTTCCACCTTTATCTTGATGATTTTGCCACATTGACTGACCTTTCCAATAGTTCACAGCATCATTTTCGGCGACATGGGTCCCGCCACATCCCCCAACGAACCGCTCTTCATGCTTCACCACGCCAATGTCGACCGAGCCTGGGCCAAGGTATGTGAAAAAAGCCATTTTCTCCTACCAGTTTGCCTCCATCTCATACTAACCTTATCGTACAGTGGCAAGGACGCAACGCTACACGCCTGGCTGATTACACTGGCTTCGTGGATCAGGACAAGACCATCGCGGCCTCGCTGACCGACGCCATGCCCATCATGCAGCTTGGCGACACTCAGCCTGTCGTGCAAGACTACATGGACACCCAGGCCGGCCCTCTATGCTACACCTACTCATCCATGTAAATGCCATCGAGGGGCATAATCAAGCTTTGAATAGATTCCCCGGTAGTCAATCGGCTTGGGAAGATTCTTTACAAACTCAAGACCCATAGCTAAAACTTCCCGCAAGGGTCACGGAACATTGGAGGGCTGGAGGAACACTGGCTCAGTGTTCCTAGCACATACCCAGCGATATCCTGCAAAGGTACTTGATGGCGCCGCCATCGATGGCCGATACAAAACAACGAGGACGCGGTGAAGAACAAATATGTCGGAGTACCATGGTAGAATTTTGCTGTAAAGCCTTTCAGCCATGAGACTGCTCTGGTCTAATTTGAGACCTGCGTTTCGTTAGAAATTAAGGTCCAGGAAGCGGAAATGGGTGCACATCAAATGAAGCTGCACGGCGAATTAGGGACCGACCGTGTAGGTGAAGACAGTCCCTACACTATCGTCGCCATACATGGTGTCATTGATAATTGCAGGGTACGTGTAGATCAATCATGTCGTGGCTAGCGGTAATAAAGTTGCAGAAGACCGGATTGGGTTACAGCAGCTCCCAACTTAAAGTAGGCAGGAGATCCGCAGTGTACACTATTATACCATGAAATAATCTCAAGATTGCTCATATTTATGTGATGTTAAAGAGTCGCCCGTTGTCTACGGCGGCGGCTGCCACTCCGTATTCTCGAGTCCCACTGAAGTAAGAGTGCCCGAACAAGAGATCCTCTGTCAAAGCACTCATATACCTTTTGATCGGCTGTGGGCGTGTGCGTTCCACTTTTATCCGTGCTACCTTCGCAGCACTATCCTGCACCACTTAAGACTTTACTTCTAAAAGTGGAAAAAAGGACATGGGAAGGATCCAGCTCTGGAGGTAGCACCAAAAAGATTATTGGCGGCACCATGAGGACCCGCAATAGCTCTTCACCTGAATGAGTACATACGACGTCTCCAGCCACAAATACTTTGTCCAACACTCACAATTGTTTACATCTAACTGCTGCCTAGCTTATCGAGTCATACGGCGAGCATGGAGACCTTGATAGTTCTCATTACCACTTACAGTATCGCTATAGATGACTTTTTATTTATTTCGCAACTCGCGATCCCAAGGCCGAGCCTTGAATCAATCCTGCGTACAGACTTGGTCTCACCACCCAAACCAACTCACTTAATGTGTTGATCGTCAGTTATTGCACAATACTATTAGTTCGGACATACACGCTAAATTTACGACCCCAATACCAGCCTCTCGACACTCATCGCGTGTACCGCAAACATGAGTCTGAATGACAAGAACAGACAGGAGGCGCCTGAGCCGACGCCTGCGACGAATGACAGCGACTCCAACATGAACCATACAGACAAAGAAGTAAAGAAGCAAGAACGAAAGCCATGGCCACCGATTTATTATCCTGACATCTACTCGCGATTCCCTATGAAGATGCCCCTTACAGCCCCTTGGGAACTGCCAATCAGCGATGCAGATACGGAAAAGCTCGAGACTGGGTTCAAGGCCCAATGTATGGAAGACAAGTGGGACTTTTTAATCGAGAAACCCGACAAGAGCGGCAATATGTCACTCCATATTATCCGAAATTGGTTAAAATGGGAGTTTTGGGTACTCCATATTGTCCCGAAACCAAGCGGCAACGATGGAAAGAGTGCAGTTATTCAAGGTATCATTTGGGAAGGGAAGAAGCCAATGGGGCAATGCGATGCTGAGCATGCCAAAAAGGAAGCGGTTGTTATGTGTAGAGGATGGCTTGGTTGTGAATTTGAGAAGCTGCCGGAATATCCCAGCGGGATTGTTTTCGATCATGATGCTCATACAAAGGAAAACGAAGCATAGGCTAGTAATTGATACCTAGAAGTCAATCAACAAGGATAAAGAGGTTACCTCATATTACGGTTTCTTTCAGAACGGCATTCCAGCTGGAAACGATCTTATTGATAGGCTAGCCATTGGGTGGCTGGTGGCAGTGGCTAAGCCAGACGCACTTAGCTCGCTTAGCACTGTGATTGAGAACCCGTGCACTAAAGACAGCCTTGAAGCCACTGAAAGTTCGGGTTTCGGGGTTCATGGCGTAGATCTGCACATAACTTAGTCGCGGAACTCGGAAACCCCACACCATAATATCCAGCATCTGAGTTCATCATAACACGTCTCGCTGATAATCTCAATCGAGTGTTTGATATAGCGTATCAGAATCCCCGCGTTTAGCTTCATCATGTCTCCAGTTCCAGGTCAGAAGTGCGTACTGATCACAGGGTATGTTCACATGTCCCGTCGTGCTGCTGCAATTTCCCCACATCGAACGCTCAATGGACATTCACAGTTGCACGCCTGGCGGAATTGGCCATGCGTTAGCACTCGAATATGAGAAACGAGGTAACCTAGACCCTTTTGAAGACGCATTCCTCGGACACAGAATCTAATCCAAAATATTTCAAAGGACTATACGTTATTGCGACAGCGCGAACGCTAGCAGTGATTGCCGATCTAGCGGGTCCCAATATCAGTGTCTTGCAGCTCGACGTGACGGACAGCACGAGCATTTCAAACTGTCAGTCAGAGGTTGATCGCATCGCAGGCGGTCGATTGGACATTCTCATCAACAATGCGTAAGGCGTCCCGCGAATTCTGCGTCGAGTCTATGCTAATGATCTCGAACAGCGGTCGTACACACACTCATCCGGCCCTCGACATTTCGATTCCAGATGTCCGAGAGACATTCGAGACAAATGTGATTGGAGTGATGGCCATGGTAGCTGCATTTGGAGGGTTGCTAACCAAGGCGGAAGGGTTGATCATCAATATTGCCTCGCTAGCAGCTGTCACGCCCTACGTGTTCGGGAGTGTATTTGGTGCGACAAAGGGGGCGATCATGAGTTATAGCAGGATACTGCGACAAGAGTTACGACCTTTCAACGTACGGGTCATGGTCTTGATGACAGGGTTTGTCAAGACCGGTACGAAAACCATGCATCGAACACTCCCTGAAGATTCATTTTACGACCGTATTCGCCATCTGTTCGAAAAGAGGGTCACTTACAGCAAGTCAACCTCCACGCTGAGCCCTGAAGAATATGCCTTGGATATAGTCGAAAAGTCCTTGAGATCAGAACGCCACCCAGTCCTCCGGGCTTGGTTTGGGAGACCTGATTGGTACTGGAGCGGCGGCAAGGCGAGAGAGGTCTGGTTGGGCCAGACAATATTTGGCGAGTTGCTCACCGATGCTGTGTGCTGGAAAACGTTCCAGCTGGAGAAATTGCAAAGACTTGTGCTGCAAGATCGCAAGCGTTGACTAGCAGGATAGAATAATCTATTAAGCTAGTCTAGTTATTGACTAAAGAGAACGACTGATTGTCATTGCATCGCCTGAGCTTGGAACCTATCAAGGTGTTCCTGTTCGTGAGTCCATCGTCATCGTAGAAATGCCTCGCGTATAGCTGAAGCAGAAGTCTACCTGGATCAATGAAGTCATAATTGTTCACGCGAATGTAGGAAATCTGCCCCTGATGAACCTTGTCGGCCCCCCATTAATGCCTCTCAGAGATTAGTTGAACTCCATGCACATTCCTAGTGCCTTGAATTGGTTCTGCTTCTGCGAGCCGCGACATCGACTAGCCCAAATTTGTTTGAGTCGACTCTCGTTTCCACCGCATGATTGCACCTCCCCCTTGTCAACCACACATCGTCTAGGGCGGCCGCCTGGGCTTCGTTGAGAGTCCAGCACACCTTCCATGCATCGTTGTAGTATTGTAAGCCGACTCTGGATTGTTTGTATCTCTGTATATCCTCCGCCAGATTTTTTTCAACTGAAGACAGCAGAGTGTTGGCGAAACAGTCGTACCGAGGTTTGTCGAACAAGAACAGCTTGGCCGACGTTGCAATGTTTTCGCGAGCCATTAGATCTCGGACTGTTGAGTTCATGACAGCAACCAACTGCTTGCGGCGGTTTTCGACCTCATCACGCTCAGAATCCATCTTCATGATATTCACCCATTTGTTGTTGTTTAATGAACCGTATTTTCTTGGAGGATAGACAAAGAGCGCTCGATTCTTTCTCCAAACCGTCCAAGGTGCTAGTGTCTCGTGCCATCCAAATTGAGGACTTGAAAAGTCGACAGCCATTTGTTCGCCATGCGGAAGCGTTATGCGTAGTAGAAAATGCGTGCTGAAAGCAATGTGGTCTTCCCAGTCTATATTGCCGAAGGTGTTGCATGTTGGCCTGTGGATATTGCGGGGAATGACGGAGATTTCCTCGATAAGTAAACCTAGGGCTTTGCGGACTGATTAATGGAATGTTCTAATATCCAATGGAGAATCCAGGTACTTACGTTTGAGTAAAGTATCAAGGATGGGCTTGAAGACACGTGTGATATCTGGGCACTTGTTTGCCATTATCGCTGCAAGAAAGATCTCCTCCTCCGGAGCTTGATCTCGAGTAAGAGTCGAAGTCTTCGACCTTCCTGTAACGACGCATTCTACTTTGGGGCGATCGGCGCAATACAGAATGCCATTCCTGACGACGAGTTCCTCCAGGACCGGCGCGAAGGTGTTTGACTGGAAGTTGATATGGAGCGCTTGAATCAATTGCACAGCTCTCCAAAGCTTCTTGCGGGCCGCGCATAACTTCTTGTGGGACGGCCAATGCTGCTGCTGGCACTGCTTGCTGCAGTATAAAGTACATGTTATCATACGATTAGGGACCTTGACAGGACACGCGCTGCACCAGGTTAAGTTATCAGGGCCTTTGCCACAGTTAGAACAAGCCTTGGAGTACTCATCGGTGAGGTATGCGTGTGTTGCTGTATCGGTCTGGGGCCGTATTTCCGGGGCATCTATGCCTATATCAACGCCGCCCTCGAGGGGGGTTCCTCGGATTTTGCGCGGCCCATACAATAACTCGTGACCGAGGCCTGCTGGGGCTCGGTGTGGTCGCGCCCGGGCCTGGAACGGAAACAACGCTCGCTGCTCAACATCGCCATGCTTTGCGCGCTGAACCGGGGTCCCGAGTTGACGGCTTAGGGGACAGTCTTCGTCTTTTCTGCCTTTAGCGATCCAGCGATAGTACTGGAGCTGTCCGTCTTTCTGAGACACCACGGAGTATGGGGCTGCTTTGGACAGCGCTAGCTTACTGATCTGCTGCTGGAACATCAAGTCGCCGCAGGGGTTGGTAAAGAACGTTTTAGCCGCCGAGAGAAGAAATGGATGATCCGGGTCTTCTGAATCAGACTTCAAGAAGTTGTCGATGGCGGTGGCATAGCAACGCATGTCGATGTCGCCATTTTGTGTAATAGTTCTGTGGTCGCAATCCGGGTCGGGTAGGGCCTCGAATAACTCCTCAACGGCATCCATATCGATACCACCGCCCTGCAAATCATCGAATTAGCCTTCATCACATAAATTTGGATCATGCGAAGAAGCATTACCTGTACTTCTCAAAGCTCTGCGTTATTGCTGTTGCGTGGACGATGCACTAATTGGGGCGTCACTTGGTTGTTCTTTGTTGGGCTGGCATGGACGAAGAGGTGTCAGAGGAGGGTTGCCGTTCGACGAACGGCACGATCAGGATGCCTTCGAGCCTGACGTAATTTCATGCAGCAAGAGCGCCTGCTGTCTTTGCTTTTGGAGAATTCCTTGCCGGAAGATAGATTGCGCAGATGGGCCACGCGCTCACATCTAGATCTCGAGACCTGGCAAACGAGAATTGGGCCAAAGTGTTGTTTGCGTAAAAGTGTGGGTGACAGGTACTGACCACTAGTTAGGTTCAGGTCAAGATCGATTAATTTCATTCGTTTCAGATCATTCCAGCGCCTCGGGTAACGATTTTGTCTTTCCCTTTTCACTGCGGACTAGCTTATGTCCATCAGAAGGTGCCAAGTCACATGACGGAAGGCTCGTGTAAAACAACGAAATTTAAGTATGAATAGAATGATGAAAACATGTCCGTATTTTCTTCTTACCCACTGATTACACTGCGTGGTGCAATCAAAAGATTCGTTCCACCCTGTCTATAGCATCGGAGTCCCGAAGGCTCCTTTCTAAACACAAATCTTATCGCTCATGATAAAATAGACCTTCGTCACCTAGTAGCGAATACCAAACAAGATGTGTCTGCACACTTTAGGGAGAGAATTGAGTATGATGTTACAAAAACTCTTTTCGTACTGTATTTTCTGGAAATGTATCTTATGTATTGAGAATATGGTTGTATTTATTCCAACGCTTATCCAGCCGCCTATGGCTTTCACAGCCTTCACAAGGGGGTGAAAGTGAGAAAAAAAAAGAGTACCAGGTAGGATTCGAACCTACACCTTACGACATTGATAGTGAGATGTAGGTGTCAGGAACTGCACACGGCTCAGTGGATGTCTCAGCCCGGGGAGCGCCCCGGCAAGCCCGGGTCTGGTTAATGCCTGAGGGGGCCTTGGACCATCACCCTACACTCTCAATGTTGCAATGCTACCATTGCACCACTGGTGTTTGTTTGTTAAGGATTGGATGCTTTTTCGGAAACACATCCCTTGTTCACTCAACACCTGCATTTCTCCCATTGCGAATAAGGACAGTGGAATTTCTACCTGTATATGCAAACGCAGCACTACTACTTTGGTGTCACAAGAACATAAGTCACAACATTTAGTATAAAATAATCCCACCTGAGCCAATAACGAAGGGGAATGAAGTGGTCGTAAACGTAACGAAAGTAGACTGAGTCAATCCTCTAGAGCTACAAAAGAGATGCGCTGAGGAGCTATCTATTATACACAAGCAGGTGATTTGCGGTGGGTCATACTACGTCACGTAACAAATAAATAGGTAATCATAAAATAACACTTGAATTTGCATACAGTATTGCAAAATTGATTCCATAGCGCGCTAGAGGATTCCAATGGTCATCCCACACACAAAAGTGTTTGCAGATAGAAACTATGGACGTCACATATGTCAGCCGATGGTCATGAAAGAAATACAATTTCTGCAGAATCTACTTATGTGTTTGACCGTGTTTTCTTACATCAAGATGTTGAAATACCTTTTTACGTCGAAACCGCTGTGCTGTGAGTGATCCACGGTCCTCAAAAGATACCTAGGTATAGATACATTACTCGCGGTGAGGGGCCTTTATAAACCGTCAGTCTGCCTGCCTCACAACCTCGCTGGCCCACTCAACAGCGATTCCATCTCCTCCAGGGTTTCCCATGTGTCGCCGATTCTCCAACAACCGCACCTCCTTTGGTCGACCGCGGCTTGCGACAAGCCAGCTGTCCTCGATCGGGAAAACTGAATCCTCGAGGCCGTTGACGATGAGCAGCCTGCAACTACGCCTGTCGAGCATGCCGGCGTCTTGGCCTGTTTCGAGGCTGAATCGGTTCCTGGCTTCTCGCGCGTATGCCGCAACGTCGGCCTCCTCGCTAAAGCTGATTGTTTCATCGTTACTTGTGTTCCTTTGTACCCGCCGTCGAAACCCAAATTTCCACGCCAACGCCTCGGCCAGTCCAAAAGGGTATTCCATGTGATCCTGAGCCCGTATCCACTCTGGCTCAAAAATGTAGTGACAGGCCCCGCCGTGACAGATCACCGCGAGGAGGCGATCTGCATGTGTATGCGCGAGGCGTAGCGCGTGATATCCACCCGTGCTACATCCACGGGCCACGACGCGGGCCGGATTGAGCTGGAAGTCGTCTCTACCCGTCGTAGCGATCCAGTCCAACACGGACGAGAACAGCCGGTCTGATGCCGAGGGATCACCCGCCGCAGCCGGCGAGTCCGCGGTTCCCGGGATGTTGACATTGAGGACGGCGAGGCCCGTGGCCAGGTGCGCGGTGGTACGGGTCGTGCTGTCGTTGCGGTACGAGTCCAATCCAGAGATGAGGAGTAGAACGGGCCAACCGCTCGGTGGCTTCTGTTGTGGTGAAGATGATGATGATGGAATGCGTAGATTGGCGAGGATAGGCCGATCAACTTCATCTACACCAGCCTTGGCGTGCGAAAATTGAATGGCGACTTCGCGTACAGGCGGGTCAAGGTACGCGCCTCCGCGCAAGTAGGCGGCGCGACCGAGGTCCCAAGCTTCTTGTCCCCGTGGCGAGCGGTTGACGGGGAAACGGGCGATTCGGTAGACGGCCGCAGCGCGGAGGAAGAGGTCGCGGGCCCGGTTTGTGTCTATGTTCTTCTCGCATTCTTCGGCCTCACGGACCAGGGCCGCAGCCACGGGCAGAAATGGTGCGGCGTACCCGTCTGGGTTGTCGACAAGAGCTGTAGCGTCATTGTGGAAGTTGGCAATCAGGGAGGCGAAAACGAGTTTGAAATCTTCAAAAGCGGCCTCGCCAAAAGGGTACTCGGCTTTGCTGCAGAGGTCTCGCCACCTCAACTCCCACAATTGTGTGATGGAGTCGTGATGTGGGAATGCTTGAGTCTTGTCCACGGCAGATTGCACGTGGAAACCCAGAGGACGGTCAAAGGGCGCCATTGTGACAAACGCAAAATGAATCAGGTTGCTCCAATCGAAGATGTGTAAGTATAGCTTTGATCCAAGTCAGCAAAGGCCCTGGTATCTCTGGTGGTGGCAATTCTGACTCCCAAAATATGTTGAATCTTGATGTGGCTTTGATGTCGCGTGCAGCTGTAGTATGATTGCGATGGGATTCTTGTTCTGGTTGCAGGTGGCGGAGTTTTGGAACATTTATAGACCTCTCAATCTCGGCGCGCGATACATACCATAATGACCGTTGTCGCGTAACCCGCAACGGAGCTCGGAATTACGAAGAGATCAATTCACTTAAATCTGACTAAGAAATCATAGACATCCGTTTTGGCAGAGGTAGTAAATTGCTTATAAGATGATGATGCACTACCTGAACTTTCTTATTTGGAAAGCCCGAAATGGCCGGTTTGCCTTACCCCAAGACACCCGGAGAACGGCGAACGTGACTTTCGCAAACCATGATTGCAACTGGTTCAGTATATGCTATCATTCCTGGACTGGAGACCTCGCATGCGAGACCATACTACAATAGATCTCGGCGATGGACCTTGCCAAACCCTTCAAATTATCATCGTGAGTGTCTGCTGTCTCTTGGGATTCCATGATATGCTTACATAGATTCATTTCAGATGCAACGAAACAACTTTCTGTGACATAAAATTAAGGCCGCTGCTACAGTACACTGTGGTGGTTCCGCATTCACTTTCTGACAGCAATCCGTAGAAACGTGAAGAATTTGACTTCAGCTAAGGTCATTGGCATAACTCACTTTGTAACCAATGAGGTATGGATACCGAAAACTCCGGCAATCACCGACCCAAGCTCCACGCCTCTAGGCCGAGGGGACCAGCAAGGCGTAGGAATACACCCGCACAAATTCCTGCACGGCAATACGGATAGCTGGGTATCAAGCCCTGTAAATTAATGAACATCCAAAACAGAATGGCCCTTCGGGGGGAGGAGACCCGGGTTCGATTCCTGGAGATGGGATTTTTTTGTCTGTGTTTAACTAAGATGTCTGATAAGAGAGTCAGTCAGTCAGTCAATCAACAGTCATTATATAATATCCGGTTTATTTTAAGAATCTTTTTCATAATAGGAAGACGGACGGAACGGCTGTTGGTGTTTCGAAGGTAGAGGTGAAGGTGCGCAGGTAAAAAGCGGGTCCCGCCTGGCGCGTAATGTCGAGGTGGCGGCGAGGAGCAATTTGAGTTGACCGGGCGGCCAACAGGAAACCTTGCGGTCGTCATCTTATCTAATCTAGGGCAGAGCGGACGGGATGCCGAGTATTCTAACCTAGCGCCTATGGTCGTATGTACCAGCATATGAATAAAATTAAGCATATATTCGACAAATTTCAGTACGACAATTGAACATGGTCGGGATGACTGCTGTGCATGAGGCCAGCCACACGGATCCAGACGTGTAAGGCATGTGAACACGAACCTGCTCTCACACCCAGCCATATGCGAAGTCATCTTTACTCATCATGAACACAGCGAATCAGCAGCGTTGTGTACAGCCATAGCCTTGGCTCGCCTAGTTTTTGTCACCCCATTGGCCTGTCCAGCAATCAATACGGGGTCCGATTATACAATGATGCTAATTTGGACTGCTGGTGGGACATGCTAGGAGGAATGCTAGGAGGAACATTGAATGGTAGACGATTGTGAGACCATGAAGTTCTGAACATGAGATTCGACACAATGTTATGCCCAGTTGTCATTTCTACTGAGGCCACGAGTTGGCGAAATCTCGGTTCTAAGTATACAATGTTCATGGTCTTGCAGTATGGACTGGAGCCTGGGCCATATTGTTGATCACCATCAAGCGGGTGATCCGGCTGCTGGTAGTGGGGCGGGCATGTTTTACGTTAGTGCGATACGGCCCTTCATTCTAGATTCCCTGCATTCAACACAAGTCGCGATTTATAAATCCTGCCTAGATTAATAACCATGATAGTATTCAGTCCCAGTTGATCGAGATCTTTGATGTTGTCCCATAACATCGGGCATCCTCCCGTAGCGGAACCTCAAGGGCTGCAGCGCGTTGGGAACACAGCGGGTTCGAAGTCGAGGCTGGATCAGCGGGTTACTGCGTTGGTCGGCGACGTGGCAGCCGTATTACCTACTGTGGCAAGGGAGGTGCACAATACATGAGCATACGCATGTCTCATGTACGCGTCCATATGAGGTTTTGCAGCTGATCAGAGCCTTATGAAAGCTAGGTAGTGCGTGATTCTTTTTGCGCTCATATTTACATCATAAGCCTTGGCTTCCCAATACATATTCTTGATGCCCCAAGCTCAGAGCCTTGCGTGCTGATCCCTTCCCTGCGGGTGGTGGATACGTCCCCAAAATGGATGCATTGATGTATGCGCTGCAGCGATATTCGTCTATTCTACCTCATTCGATCACTGGCTGACCACCAACTCCTGTCGAGTCTTGTGTCATATTTGGGCATATGGGTCTTCTAACTGAGCAACCTAGTAGGGTATCAGTTTTTCCCCTCCTCTTTACTTTCCACTGGCTCCTCCCAAAACAATGAACACTCCGCTATAGGTTTGTTTCGCGCGATGTTCTGTCCATATATCACCTGCAAGTACGATAGCGCATGTGCTTTCTCTACCTTAATTCTCTCTGTCTCCATCATTGCGAGAACACTGCAATCATGGCAAGCTCCGACAATGACGCTTTGATGAATGGGTCATGGGAACGAGCGCCCGACGGTGTCGCAGCCAACTACGACAGCCCACCAAATATGACCGTGGGCACTTACATTATAGTCAGCATTGGTTTGGCCATTACCACAGTGCTGGTGCTGTTGCGAGCCTATGCGAAGTTTTTTTGCCTCAAAGATGTCCGTCTCCCCGATGGTATGCACTGCTTCCCATATTCCTTAGCATGACCTCGGAATGTTGACATGTCTTAGTCTTGGCCTTGGTGGCATTTGTAAGTGAAAGGCTGAACTCAAGAATGCTATTGTCAAAACCTGACACGTACAGGGTTTGTATTGCGGTTTTGTATGGTCCATTTACGATACCTGCCAGACCGCCGGCTATTTGGTGGACATATGGAATTACAGACTAAAAGACGCAACCAAATTTCTCTACGTATGTGAAGACTTGCGCTCACCATAACATAGCTGAAGGTTGGCATCACTGACTATTGGCACAGCCGAGTTTCATTACGACCATCCTCTACCCTCTAGTCCTGCTCTTTTTGAAAAACGCCATTCTGCTCGAATGGGCGCGCATCTTCGTTCCCACGGGCACCCGGAACTACTTCTGGTGGATCGCCCATCTGGTTTCGGTTTTCAATGCCTTGTTCTTTGTCGCCATGTTTTTCACGTGGACCTTTTCTTCTTCTCCGGTCGAAAGATTCTGGAAGCCCTGGATCCCTGGCACGCAAGTCAAAATGGACCAACTGGATTTGGTCATGAGTGGAGTCAACCTGGCAACGGATCTTGTCATCCTATACCTTCCTCATCAGGTGATCTGGAAGCTGAAGTTACCTACACAAAAGCGCCTCGGTGTTTCGATCATCTTTGCCACGGGTGTTATGTAAGCGCTTTCCCACTCGTACCAAATCGCCAGCCCGATGGTCGTGCTAATAGTGCAGTGCTGTCGCCATGGCCGCGGCGCGTCTGCCGTGGACGTATTGGATGTGGACGTCCAACAACCTCACACGTGATTGGTGCATAGTAAATCTCTGGGGTACGGGCGAGATGACGTTCGGGTTCGCGGTATTCTGCATGCCGGTTTCCGCCGTTGCCACGGCGCGACTCCGGCTCTCCACAGTATTCACAACCATACGGACATGGGTCAGCTCACTCTCATCCAAGGCGGACAAATCGGAGCCGCGTACCGGCTCGTCGACGTCCGAGTGGGAACTCAAGAATAGCCCATATCGTCGAATTAATCCACCCGGTGCGGTGAACCGACCGCCGGCCGGTTCTGACGGCAATGTCGCGTCATCTCCACACAACAATGAGCAGTTTCCGCCGGCGAACAGCAGCTCTACTATTCTACGAACCGTACATCTTACGCAGGACTATGATGAGCGGACAGATGGCGAACGCAGCCGCCAACACCCATGGGCTACTCAGTCATGAGACGACGGACGCGGTGCGTGAACAAGTATTGGGGGCTCTGTCGAGTAGGAGCCGGCAATAAGAAATAGTGTTCATCATATGATGGCTTTGCCGTTTCAACTTGGCGTTTGATGTGGCCTTGATAAGGACTGAGCATGTACGACCTTGGCCTAAGTTACGCTGTATCATTCACATTCGTTGTTGCAGACGTCTACCCTTCAGGAGCGTTAGATCATTAACATGGGCTCAATTGTAGGCGTAGATCCGTCCAGACCGCGAATAAGTTTTGTAACTTTCGATGGCTTCCATTCCGCATCAGCTGTACTGCTTGTCGTCTTGCGACTGACCTCCCATTCCCTTATGAAACAATCATTCTGATAGGGTTCCCGACGTGAGCACTTGCGCTTCATACCGGCACTATTCTACACTTTGGCTCGGCTCTGCCGCAATTCCCTAATACTGATTGCTATTGGTAATGTCAATAATGCTTGTGTATTTGTGCCACTTTGCCGAAACTCACGATCATTTGTCTCATTACTTGAAAAGCGTAAACCCAGATCAACACCGTCACTCTGAAATCTGCCATTCACCCGATCCGACTGAGGCGAGCCGAAGGAAGTTCCATATTTCATTAGACCTGATCACAAAAAATATACTAGCTCACTAAACCCTTCAAATCGTTCCAAGCAACCCGATCCCTTGGCTATATACCACACCTCCACTATCAGTACCGTGCATTCAGCTTGTATTGGAGCGGCTCTTGGCATATCGGAGTCGTTGCCTCATGAGGTATATCCTCTGATATGCCGTCTTTGCGTCTCGCAAGGCGTGTTACAGTTATTGCACGTAAAGCCAGAATCTTTGATGTTGACCTTATTCAGGCACTTGACACACCGCCACGATCGCTTGGCTACGGACTGTTTTTTATCGGCATACCATTTGGCTGATTCACCGCTTTTGCGTGGTAAATCTTCTCCGTGAAAGTCGCGATAATGCTGGCGGAAGTGGTCGATGCGGCCGAAAGGGTCTTGGCTTCGATCGCACGTCGAATAATCGCAATAAAACTGTTTCTTTTGTTCTGGGGCCTGGTGAATTTGTTCGATGTGCCGCATAAGATCCGCCTTGCGCTTAAAGAAGGTCTTGGACTCGCAGCCTGGCACTGTACACATGTGAGATGCGTCGGGCACCTCGACTTCTGATATCACAACCGAGTCCTGCATTGACACCATTGGATCGTTTCTTGGCCTGGATATAAGGAAAAAATTAGTTCGATTCTGATACGGGAGGTATATCCTGTCGTTAGACTCACATAGACATCGACATCGGCATTGACATAGATTGTGGAAATTGGAAATTCATGGGGTCCATATTATCAACCGGTGACATTATATAGCTGGTCGAGGGCTCGATGTATCCAGTAGAATAGCCATTATCGTCTGGGTACCACTGTTGCTCTGTACCATAGTACTCCGAAGGATACTGAGTTTGGTTAGAGGGTGGATAGGCAGAATGCCACTCAGAATCCCATTCAGAAACCCTGCCAGATGAGCTGGCGATTGTCGTGGGGGGTTGCGAATACTGAAAAGTCCCTCTCTCATCGCGTTTTAGTAGGCGTTGCCGTGCTGGGTCATTCAAGTCCAGTCCTAGCCGGTCGTACATCAAGCTCGCATTTCTGATTGCAACTTGACGATTTGTTTGCGGGATATATTGGTATCTCCAAACGTCCAGATCGCGCCAGGATTCTGGTTTCATCTGCCACCTGCCTTCCACTGGTTCTGCGATTCTACGGAGCACGGTTTCGAAGGTGTCATCGAAGAATCTGATCTTCAAGTAGTCGTATCCTCGGTTCCCCGCAGCCAACTCGTGTAGAAGAACGAATTCTATCTTGTCAGTTTTCGTCATGAGCGATTGACCAGTGTTGGAAATCAGTACACCCTTGGCTGAGATTTCAGGTTGCAACAGTACTCCATCGGTCGTGAAACCAGCTTTAAGCTCGACCAGTATCGGAAAGCCCCTCAATATATGTTCATTCATGGTTGCAACGGCATTCTTGGCAGAAGCAGCTGTGGTAAATCTTTGGTGCCGTTAGCTCTAATAATGTGAGTTCACTGAGGGCGAAGGTTAATACAGACGTACCGAATCAAAGCACGACCAAGCGACTGGCCATCGTCGTCGCAATATACTAAACAGTCTTCAATTTGTCCGAAGCGGGAAAATAGGTCCGACAAAGATTCTTCCGTGACAGTAGAGGGAATGTTGCTAATTTGAACCTGTAGGCCTTCAGTTGAGGCACCTATGGTACTGGCTTCAGATGGGTCGCTGTCCAGAAGGTCTGCAGAATCACTCTCATCTCTTGGAAGAATGACGGCTGCAATATCCTCCAGGTGTTTACTGACATGCGTCAGAATGCCTCTCGTCTCCCCCTCCTTGACCTCGTGGCAGAATGGACAAATGAAATCCGTGAGCAGGTCTGATGTCTTGTGATTCCGTTCCATATGATTGATCCATGCATCTCTGCTAGGGTACGGATGTGTGTTTGTGCTACAGTCTTGATGGATGCATATGTAAGGTTTCAAGTCATTAATGAGGTGCTGCCTGGAAAGTGTCAGTCAGATGGAGGGCTATGTAACATAATGACTGGGGAAACTTGCTTCCAAAGTCTCGACCTGGTGACCTTGACTTGCCGTCCGCAGGCGCTACATTCGAATGGAATTCCAGCTTTCGCTTCGCGAGATAGTGCAGGGAAGAGGTTGCCATTGCCTTTTCCCATAGCAGAGACATTGGAGGATATATGAGACTTGGCGTAACCAGTTTCGGTGGGGATTGACGTACCGATACCTGAGTCGTGGAACACGGTATCATCCTCATAGTCGTTTCGTGTTTGATTTGAGGTGTTTTGCTCGATCAGTAGGGTTGTAGGTATTGACTGAGTGAGCTGGTCGATTTTGGTAGTATCCTTCAACTCCGGTTTTTCCTTTTGTAGCTGCCAGTAGCGGCGATAATTGGATTGTCCCAGTAGGTCGGCTAGAGAATCCCCCACTAGCGGAAAAAGGTCCCGGATTCTGAGAGAGTAATGGTGATGCTCTGCGAGGGCCGATATTCGCCTTGCGGAGCTCTTTTGAGCGTCGATATCGATGGCTGGAGTATTCAAAGCTGAGTCTAGGTCGAGTAAACTTCTGACATAACTGCTTAAGGTATTCAGATGTGATTGTAGGTCATCGTTATCGTCGTCGTCGTCCCATGATGACTCTCTGGCGTCACCAGAAGCCGCAAGGTCGTCGGTATCACCAAGCACAAGCACTGAAGGATGAAGTAGAGATTGAAGTTCACTATACCATTTCCCGGCCACAGTGGCCAGGGTGTCTTTAATCTCGGTGGGAAGTCGCTCGTGAATGCCTATATATGGCGTTAGAAGGCATAGTCTACCGCATTCTCCCGGCTTACCAGTAGTAATCTCCCGTGCTATCATCCCGAGTGAGTGCACCACAGTTCTTTGTAACCTTTTAGACCTGCTGAGAACCTCATCCAATTCGCCCAAAAGGACGTTGTTCCGATCATTCCAGAGCATGAGGGCTTGTGTGGCTCTAGTGAGCAATATCCGCTGTCTCGGAAGCTCCCCAGCCTCTTTCAGAGCTCGGTCAGTTGCGGCTAGGATTTGAAGGCATGCGCAAGTAAGTCTTCGAATCATGCCGAAAGTAGGATCGCGAGTATCCGACATCTCGGCATCTGGAGGTGTCGTATGATGTTGCATTCTCAGTACCTATGGCTTTCGCATTTATCTAACTAGGGCGTTCTAAATTACGGAAATCGAGAAAGCACGTCTCACGCATTTATTGCGGTCTTGAAAAGTCCTAAAAAAGGAGGCTGTAGCTTACCCCGCTCGTGGCAATAATATTGGGGGCCAGAGGAGCAAGCTGAACGGGGTACATATTCGGCCCTGGAGGCCGAGCTGCTCTGACTAGACTTCACCCACAGCTTGATGCACCACAATCTCACTTCTTCAATGGCAGAGACTCTAGGGATCGTCTCAGCATCGCTGGGTCTTGTGCCAATTCTAGTGGAGGCCATCAGGGGCTATAGAACGCTGAAAGAGACATTGAGGTTCATTCAGACATGCACCAAAGAGCTCAATGCGATTCACCTCATGTTGGACGTTCAGGAGACACGTTTTCTAAATGAGTGTCAACTCCTTCTAGAAACAGCGCTGAAAGACCATAGTGGCAGAGACCACAGCGCCATTGCTGCATTGGTGGACAACCCTGAGCACGTGGGTTGGCAGGATGAGAGCCTCAAAGGACTCTTAGAAGCTTGTTTCGGTAATCGTCACTCCAGGAGCTACGCCTCATGTACAAAGGCGATCATTCGAATGAAGACGGCCCAGGCGGAAGTGGAGCAGCAGCTCACCGCCTTCAATCAGATACGCACCGAGACGCAGTCCAATGAATCCTTCAGGTCCGCCTACCGACGCTTACGCCAGACTATATCACTGAAGTTCAACAAGAAGGACATCGAGAGAGCCTTGGAACAATTTAGATCTGCTAATGATGATTTGGTGGTAATTCACTCGCAAATTGCGCGATTCCAAGGCAATAAACGCGAAATGATCCTCAATTCACCTCCACGATCCTTGCCCAGAGATGTCTGCAGGACCCATGAGATGGCCAAGGAAGCTTACAGCGCTTTGTCAAGCACGTTCACGTGCAAGGAAGTCAACCACATCCAGCACTGGGCAACCTTGTGCATGGAACAAGAAGTTATCAACACTGAAAAACTGAAATTAGCATTGTCGTACGCTGTGGGGACAGACAGGTACGTCGAAGCCGCTCCATATTTAAATGTTAGAGACTTACTCGGAGAAGCGTTCATCATGAGCAATGTGTTCAGATCTGCCTGCGTTTCAGTGAGGTTACGAGCACTGAACCAGATACACGAGCCAAGGCCCCACCCAAGAAGATCAAAACAAGAACACTGAGGTTTTCGGACGACGCTGATGAAAAGAACACGATCATGGAGGAGGTGCAGATGGACTCTGCTCTGCCAAACCTATCATATATGCAGGATATTTGCAACTTTTTAGGAGAGAAGTGCAAGCCAGAAATCTCAGAATCTGGCTTCCAACGAGACTTGGGATACCTGCGGGCATCGTACACATGCAGGCACGTCTTTTATGTGTCCCCTAGCACCCCGATCATTTCAAGCCCACACGCGCCAGAAACCACGTCATTGATTCGAGAAAACTCTTCGTTGAAAGACTTGTTCCATGCGGTCAAGGTCGACGAGATCACCCTCGACTACCAGTTGTCGTGGGCGATCAAGCTGGCTCTGGTGGTGTTGCAGTTCCACTCAACTCCATGGCTACACGACGAGTGGCGAACATCCGACTTACTCTTACCGGACCTAGACCCATCCATAGCAGTGAAACCAAGCCTGTTACTTCGAACAGCTCTCCCCACCAGGGTCATGAAAGCCGGCGCAGACCTGGCGATGGCAAGCTCAATATCAGACATATCTTCAGTCGCAGACGACGAAGAGTATGGTATATATAACAGACCATTATGGGGTCTAGGAGTTGCCCTCCTGGAAGTCGCACACTGGAAGTCGCTCGATCAGATGTTACACCAACCAGGCCCCAAGTCCAACGAATCAGGCGTGGTGCGGAGACTGTCCAAACAACAAACCCTTCTCGGCAACTCATACAACCTAATTGCTCGTACCTGTCTCCAGTGCAATTTCGGATGCGATAACGATATGAGTGCCCCCGAGCTGCAAAATGCTGTGTACGCAAAGGTTGTCTGTCCGTTGACGGATATGAAGGAAGCAATAGGAAAGCTGGAACGGCTCAGTCTCAAGGTCGGTTTACCATAGTTCTCATAAGAGGGGAATTCATTGCAATGGATTGAATCTTAACGCTTGTTGTGACGTAAATTCTTCAAATTTGTCTTGCAGGCGACTTCCGGCTGAAGGTCGACTTTGGTAAACGGAACTGAACGTCAAGGAGTCATGTTTAGAGCACTGCTGTCATCAGGAAATTGTCAGTACTGTAAAACTGTACAGTATGAGCCCGAGTAGCGGAGGGGCGGCGACGATCTACAGTTGTCAACAGTGCGCGCACTATCATTGAGCACATATGGTCGATTGGCGAAGCGTGATTGAGTACATGACAAAATATTTCACGAGACAACAGTACGTTATCTTGGGCGGAACATAATTGTACAATTATTCATTGCAACTGCATCTTCCATGCCGCATTACTCAGACGTAAGTGTCAGGCCCAGAAAAGCTCGACCGACCACTTCGAGGTCTCGTACATTGCTATTCAAACCATCGATGTCAGACTCTACACGTGAATTCCTTTCTATATCTTGCTTCAAACAACAAAAGAACTCTAGAGCGCTCTTCGTCCACTCGAAGCGGTGCCACATGCCATCCCAGACTTCCTGCGTGAAGTCTGCCTTGATCTGTAACGAAGAGAGCTCTAAGTCACTTATGGGCCGAACCCGAGGAAATTTCTCAAACGGATATGTAATCGGTGCCACTTTGTCAAGTTCAAGCGGTCCCGTACCCACTGGAAAAATAATAGAGATTGTGCGCAGTGCTTTCAGGCCCTCCAAGATAGCGACCCACCAGGCTCCCATAATCTCCCATATGGGGATCCCATTAAGACTTGGCTCAAGTGCAATGTGTGTCGCATGCTCCACCGATCCTAGAGATCTTTGAGTGCGGACAATTTGTGCAAAGTTCTGGAGATCTTTCGCAGGTACAAATAGTACATCTGATCGAGGCGCAAAGCCGAGTCGAGGAATCGTGGTCAAAGCTGAGTCGTCACGTCCTTGATTCGCGGGCTGTGAATGGTTGAACCAATCGCCATAGCCACCAAGTTCGATTTCGTACAAGAACCGAGCTTTTTGCGGCTGATTTTCGTTCGAATTTGGGAGTTTTACAAGACGCTCGGGCGACGTGGGTGGCGGGCTCGGCATGGTGAGACATTGATTGCCAGGAGATGGGTATCTCAGAAGAACGTCAAGCTCCATGATAAGTTGGAAATAGCCATCAGTATGAGAAGGCGTGTACTATATGGACGTCGTTCGTTACGGTGTGTCGTGTTATGAACGATAAGGAACTGAAGATCATAGATGATTCCAGCCATTTATATAAAATTGATACGCTACTAGGTTATGTAGGGGCAATCGAGGTTCAAAGGGGTTCCAACCTCTTATTCGACACAGGCGGAGCACACGGATGTTGTAGGGTATAAATGGATCGACATTGCACCCATGTCATGGATTGTGTGATGGGCGATGACATGAATACGAGGCATGTACCACTACTCAGACCAGTGCCGCAAAATGCTTTGAGTTGAGCCTAAGCAATAGTCCGCGGTTGCATGCTCGTCAGGCTTGTTCAAGGCAGCACCATGAGCCGGGGGACCTGGCCTTGCCAAGGATCCGCCATACTAGTCCTGCGTCTAGCATGCGGCTAAATTGGCAACTGTATAAACTCCACATCCGCAGTTGTTGCTCAGTAGCGTAAATCGTGCTGCGATAATCAAGCATAAAACAAGCTTTTCGTTTATTCATTTATCGGTGTTTTGTGAAAGACTTACATAACCACTATGGAAGCACAGAGATGACTTGATGAGGACTTGGTGTGGAAGCAAACTAACTTTGCTCAACTATTGATTTCCCAAGGCCTGCAAGTGAAGCAATCAAACATGAAAGGTTTGCGCAAGCAGTACTGCCTAAGCAGAGCCCATGTACCAAGAAGACACATATGCAAGAGCTCTACATCGCAAAGGGATTGTGCGCCTCCTGATGAATGATGAATATGATCAATATTTCCAGAGGCTTACTGGGTTTCCGGACTGGAAACCAGGAATGGGGGGTGTCACGCTACCTTCGAAGATTCTCCACACGCAATCGAGTGTTTCTCACATGAAGTCGTCGCCAAAATGGTGGTGGTGGTGTGGGGGGGGGGCGGGGTTTGAACGATACTATTATCCACCATGTGCACGTAAATCTGACTATTACAATCTCTATTGAATCCGAACCAGTTAAATAGTATGTCAACTACCATATTGTACTTATTACATTCTTTGACAGTCACGTGTAGATATATGAACCGCTGGAACTAGGATCACGACGCTTGATGTTGTTTCGGTATACAATGCTTTTCCTGTATATGCTACCTTGAACTATACGTTCTATGAAGTGACTGTACTGAATAAAGAACCAACGCACGCAATACCGAGTTGCTGGATGTTTTTACATCACGAGATCAACTTTCATTTGGCCAGCGGACGGGAAGATGAAACCAGAAACGCCAACAGTGCCGTGTTCGCACACCTCTTACTCCAATGTTTACCACAAAGATTCAGGGTAAATCGGAAATAAACGAGGGAAATATCGAACACCTATGTTGTGCAGATCCATGCTCGAATAGCAAGGTGCTCCGAAGTCCTAAGTAAACACTCCATGATGAGGTCAATCATGGGACGTGCGCCAGAGGCTATCGTTGTGCCTTTTTACTTTTTCCATCCTTCGCTTAATATCCCCGAAAACCGCAAGGCTGGGATGCAGTGGCGGAATCATCACACCATACAATGAAACATGGCAAATCTCATCGAGTCAGAAGGCGGATGCCGCAGGCGTAACGGCCTCGCACACACGGCACAACAACGTGAATTTGTATTTCGATTCGTCAGGCTTTTCAGCTATCAACTTTAATTCCATAAGCAACAATAATATTCTCAATATGCGGCTGAGTATCCGGGAATGAACGTTTAGAAATATTAAATCCCGATATCATCAATGCAGTAGTCTGTTAACGAAAGCTATAAAAGGCCATCCTCTCATTTATCCACCGGACTAGTAGTTTCAGCAGGAATAACAGCCAACTAAGAACACATCATCAAAATCTATCAATTCAACATGAAGTGGACTTTAATTCTCTTTGCAACAGTGGGTGCTGCTGCGGCCATCACCAGCACAGTCACTGTATCTGCGATTATCCCGTCTCACACACCTGGCACGCCCGGTCCTTTTGGCCTCCCCCGCAGCTTTCCCCCCTTCGTCTGCCCGCCAAAGCCAACGCGGCGGCCGCCTATCTCAGCCAAAGATCCATGCGTCCAGAGTTGTGCTGCCAAATTTGCAGAATTTGCCAAACAAGCTCACGTTTGCCCCGCCATCGCCGACCCTACGGATTGTGGGCTTTGCTGTCAGCAACAGCTAGCGATCATTACTGCCTTGGACTGGTGTATCTCTAGCTGTACCCTTCGCGCCGATCCATGTAGGCATTGAAATCGCACGTCCTGTGAGGAAAAAGAAGCAACCGATATTAACTTGACGTAGTGTCTGAGCAATCTCAACTCCTATCCATCATCGTCTGCCCGTTTGTGTTACCGGCGTTGACACATTGACATGAATGGTGACAGTTGGTTATGATTTTCGAGAAGGGAATTGGAAATGGAATAGATATCATATCAGGACGGCAGACTATTGGAACTTTCGTTGAATGTATGCTTTGACTGTCGAACATATCCAGGCCAGGAATCTTGGAACCTTCCTTGAATAAATCCCTACCGTTGCGGAATTGGGAATCAGCCGCACCGATTTTGGGACAAAGAGAGGCCGCGGAGGCCCAGAGTTGTGGTTGGCAGTGGACATCTTACCAGACACATAGTGGAATTGTACAGTGCAATTGGGTGGTAACAAAATGTTGGATTGAATAGCAGAACAGTCGCTCGAATGGTTGATACTGATACCTCTTCACACTGATTCAAGCCTCCACGTAGCCCAGTCTTGCGGTGGAAACGAAGATGCGCCGAAATAAGATGTTTAGGAACCGTCGTCTTTGACTCACTCTTACACCAGTGCCATGATTATCCTCGCAACTAATGCTAGTGCTTCTTGGCGCTCGAGTGGTTGATCTTCTGGAGGACGCATGAGATCGACAAATTATCAGCTCTCTTACCAAAACGTAGAACTCTGAATGTCTTCTCAATCCAAGAAAGCTATGGCATTGTATGGCGACGATCTCGACCGATTCGATGCATGGTGGTTAGCATAGTTGTGCTCCCCAGTCAGGCAAGTGCTATTCGCTCTGTCTGGTTACTGCGAAAGCCCCCCTGCAACAGCCTAGGTTAGCGCCCTGTGCGTCCCCATAAGAGAGCCCTAGGGGGCGTCTACGGGGGTTACGTAAACGTGGTAGGCAGCCGCGGCAGCTCCCGCGCAACCCCCACTATCAATTTAATACATGAAGTGCATTGAACCCCTGCGTATCTTGTACAGTAAATGGGCCTTTGAGACTGCCATAGGTGAATGTGCGATATTGGGCATGAGGTTTACCAACACCTTGAAGCAAGCAATTCTTGAAATAACATACTGCTTGCATGCGTGGCATCAGCATGAGGAAAGATATTTATCTTGAGTCTCGATCAGAGCATTGTTTATTGAGGTCCATTAGTAAGTATGGATTCGTGTTTCCTATGTGAGCCATCTCTTAGAACGAATCTGTACCCTCACAATGACTATCCATCTTTACACCCACATTGCGTAAGTAACCTTTCCATGATTGCCACCAATACCTTTACACTCAGTTCGTATTGCTCTCCTCCGTTCAGTGTTGATAACCAGTACTCAGTACAATTGCTCTAAAAGGCAATCATGCGGCTCGGATCAAAAATTCGCTTGGCTGTTTCCTGGACTTGCTCGTACCGCATGAAATTGCAGGTCTCGCTCTGCAAATGGTTGGTTACGGCGGCAAGTGAGCCGAACTCCTTGCGACAATCGGGCTTGGGACAGTGATACAGCTTTTCGGCATGCTTTGCAGATTGGAGATGCTGGTTCAGAGCATCCAGCTGCGCGAAACCGGCACCGCAGAGGTAACAGTTGAACGTCTTGGCGTAAGGGTTCCAAGAGTCGGTAGTAGCTTCAACAACGGGTGCCGTAGACCAGTGGCGCAAACGGTCAGTCAGAGCGCCGTTCGGGTCTTTGCGCTCGACTGCTTCGTAAATTTGCATGCGGTTGAGAGGCGCCTTAGAGCATCCACCTTGCTCGAGATGATGGAACACACCAGCTGCATCCACGTAGAGATTGTGACAAAACGGGCACTCTGCGTTGGTGCCTCTGTGGACCCTGCTATTCAGATGCTGTTGACGTCAGCAATGTTCAAGAGTGTTGGGGGGTGATGACAAACATTCTTGATTGCGTTGCAATCGTTGAATTCGCGCTCACAGGGATCACACCAGAAGTGGTTCTCCACTTCATGGCTCCTTAATGATTCCTCAACATTGAATGCCTCGTCGCAGTAATAGTAGCCACAGGACCATTCTGGCTCGTCGGAGCAAGAGTCTGCCCAGTGGTCAAGGGCATCCATATGCTGTTGCATGGCATGCTCGCTACCAAAATAGCGGTGGCATGTTTCGCACTCAAACTCGGGCACCTCGTGAAATTTAGCCGCAACATGTTGGTCGCGGGACTCCCATGAGGGCCAGGTCTGCCAACATGTTCCACAGGCAAACGCCATGGTAGTCGTAGAAAGAGTGAAGAAAGTGCAGGTGTCTTATTGATTGATGGTCCTGAAAAGGGTTGCGAAAAGCTGTAGAGGTCGGCGCAAGTGACAAACGCCAAAACTTTTCCAAGCTTCGTCGCCAGCTGTATTCGTGCCGCGGACGTAACGAAGAAGGATACAACAAGACTCGGCAAGTACGATTTGGGAAAAAAAGTTGTTGCGACTGTCTTTGTTTCCAGTCTATTCCAACAGGAAGGTGGGGCCCATTCGCGTTTGCAACAGCTCAAGTAGCCAGCCTCCTGCAGCTGCCGCCGCGATTTCTAGCAAAAAGAAATCTCTTGACCAGCTGCACAGGACTGGGAAGAAGAACTCAGTGTTTATGCACTGATAAGCACTGATGCTGCAAGATAATTGAGACATGAAAGGAAAAATAGCCATGTGCAGGAACATGTATCGTGATGTCGAGAGGTGTCAATACGCGTGGTCCCAGAACATTGTGGTCCCCGAGTTGGTATAACAGAATCTGGACTCCCATTCCCATTGATGCACAGCAGTCGTACAATAAAGAGCAGGCTCTCTTTACAAGTCAAGTCCACCTTGATATTCATGAGTTGTACCTGGCTTGTGCTAAACCTCTATTGCGATCTCTACTACAATCGAAATCACAGTCTCAAGCAGCCCGCATTGGAGCTGGATTATTCAATACTAAAATCCCTTTCTGGACCCTCCAAGCCTGCACCATCCATATAACCATCCAGAAAGCATTCTCCAACCATAGTAAACGTGCCGCTCTCTTCTTCGCCGGTCTGACGCAGTAGAACGGGAACGCTGCATCCAAAAAGCACAACCACCATATCCCCCTTCTTCGCCTGCTTCGAGACCAACCCGATACGTCCGTCACGGGTGACCATCAGACGTAGTGACATTCTGACAACCGTGTCGAAGAATCTGCCAAAGAATGTGTCGGATATGTACTCGTCCCGATTTGGAGCAGACGAGGACGACCCAACGTCGACAGCTTCGTGGCTTTCACGGAGTATGTTCTCAAAGCTGCGCCCATTAATTAAGAGAGATTTGATGCCAGAATACCATTCTTCAAACTCCTTAGGAACGAGAGACGGTGCATCCGTTGTTATATGGCGACATAGCCACGTAAAGTCGCGGGTGAAATCATCGGCAGGCATACTGAAGCGCATGTAGCGATCTTTCCGGTCTAGCACCAAGCTTTGCATACGCTCCGAAGGATCTCTGAGGCCGGAACGCTTCTGGACAAGCCCTGAATCAAGTTCACTTGAGAGGAAGATTGAACCGTTTCGATAGTCCCAAATCCGCCTAGGCCATCCACTGTATCCACTACCATCCCACGCGCGACAAGTCTCGACCCTTCAATTGTGTACTTCGGGATGCTGTCTTTGGAGGCGACATAGCGGAGTGGTGGATCATCAGACACTTCACTGAATAGGGAGGAGGGGCGCACGTTTCCGATCTCACGCTTCGCACTTTGACTGCCCATCAAAGGAACCGTCAAAGGGTCAGTTCTTGCTCGCCAGTCAGGTACCCAAGACGGCAGCGCAGAGCCGTAGCTAGGGCTGTATATCGAGGCAAAGCAGATGACATCCAGGGACTTGTAGTGCTTGATGAATGCTCTCGTGAAGCGCAGGTACGTATCATCCACATTGTAATTGTAGTTTACCTCGAGGAAAGACGCATCAGTGGCTAATCCTTGGATTCCGTACAATCGGTCCCGATCATCCGTAGCCTCGAAGCATGAACTATAGGCTGCCAATGCTACGAGAGTCAGGCGAATATCGTTGGCATCGCCTTGCACCTTCTCGGACAGTACTCGCACTCTCCTGCGACTAAAGGAGTGACGAAAGGCAGGGGTCTCTTTGAACCCGACCGACGTGCACCGGTCTGCACCGATCACCGCACCCTCCACGACGGACCGGCTAAAGCTTCGGTTCCCCCACCAGAACGAGACGTTTGCGTTCATGGCATATTCCTGCAGAGTCCAGATCCTCGGCCACCATCGCCGCTGGAAGAAACTTGCCAGAGCGGCCCAGTGTTCTTCGTATTGAGGTTGTTGGAACTCGTTGCGAATTTTCTCAAGGTTCCTTTCCTGCCGGATGGTTTCGTTCAGTCGCTGCAGGAAGTAGAAAGCATTATCAGTGTGTTCCGTCTTTTCGCCCAGCCAGACGATCACCTCATGGGCGTTGCGATAAATCTGACTCATCAATTGCACCTGTTGATTCCTCTCTTTGACATTCGCCAGGTCGATGCAAATTGAGTCGATCCACCACCATTTGTCGCTCAACCTGCTGCTCTTCGAAATCAAGATGCGGAGGAAATCGTGCACTGAGTCGAGGATACGGAGCTTTCCAGTCTCGGTTTCAAGAACATGACGCCCTTGGTTAGCGTCGATAGCTGTGCTTTCGCCCAACCAAGAATAGGACAAGGCGTTGTAGGGAGGGGCAGACCGTTCGAGCGCAAAGGTTTGAAGCACAGCTGATATGTGGTCACCATCCTCGCTGAATTTGAGCAACCGAATCTGATCGCCCTGGATCGACTGATAATTATAAAAAGCGTTTCATCATTCATCTCATCATATGTCAAACAGTAATTACAGAAGCAAGAGCAACGGGCAATTCTCATCGAGACAATTTATACCAAGACAATAGTGCTTCACAAAGGTGCGGCTGACTCCCACATCCCCGCATGCCAATCGCCAGGATCCTCAGCTGTTGGACCGGGGGCTAGAAGGAGGTAATGCAGACCCAGGCTATCGCGGCTGTGGTATATATCTCACATTTGACTATCTGAGTCGATGCAAACTACAAGACATATCTAAAGTCGGTGTTTTCCTGGTCTGTCTTGTCATGCATACCGGTCCGCATGCCATCGATCTTCGCTTCTGTGGTCTCAACGGCGCCATATAGACGATCTCTTCTCTTGTTTTCCCACAACATATAAAATCGCAGGACGATAGCGCAGAGCAGGGACACACAGAAAAAGACAAGGATACTGGCAATTGCCAAGACATATCGCGGAGCATCCTGGCTGCGGAAGAAAAAAGGGCCCGCAATGTTTCCAGTAGCAAAGAGGATCAACATCATCGTGTTGGTGAAAGCCCTTTTGGTGTGTCCTGCAATATTTTGACCAATAATAGTCAACACGAATGGCCACTATTGTCAACGTTAGTTCTATGCAATCCCGTCACGCGTGATATCACACTTACCGTTACTGCGTATGAATTGATCAGCCAGTAGGCGACGACTCGACCATATTTGTTGGCATCGGTATTCATGGTACCGTACACTGCGGCAATGCCGGCGATAGCTGGTAAGAGGGGAAGGATCATGCCCCAAGTTCGCAGGTTGCCATGCTTGATGGAAAACGTTCCCCACACGATCATGCTACCGGCGCTTACCACGCTCGAGGGCAAGCCGATGAGTAACGTTCTGAATGAGTCAAATCCGAAGCCAGAGACAACCAGTGATCCAAAGCTGGTGAGTCCTCCGTTTGGCAGCTGAGTGAAGAGAACAAAGGCAAGGATAAGCCAGACCTTGGGATCAATGATAGCATGCCAAATTTGGTACGACTTCCATTGATAACCCTTGATACCCATCATGTTACCCGCGACGCGCTGCACTGCAATTATGCGCTCCTCTGCAGACAAGAATCTAGCCTTGTTTGGTGTTTGTGGCATGTAAAAAAGCCAGCCGAAACCGACGATTAGACTCAAGAGGCCCAGTACGAGAAAGATGTACATCCAAGGGCGTAGGGCGGTGTTGGTTATATGGCCTAGGCCGTATGATATGAGGGCAGTCACGATGCTGAAGCATCCTTGCATGGCTGCCCACAGCATGGTTCGCCACACCTGTTCCTTTCGCGTGTAGAACATGGATGTGTACAGCACGAATCCCGGGGTGACGACTGACTCTGCGACACCAAGCAAGAAGCGGATAACCATGAATCCAGCAAAGTTACGGAGGCCGAGATGGCTGATGCGATATTAGTGAATGGTGGCGAATAATCAGTATCACAACAGTTGAACTGACCCAAGCATAAGAATTCCCCAGATGATCACTGAGATGCTGAGAACCCTGGCTGTCTGGAAGCGCTGCAAAATGTAGTTGGCGGGATACTGGGCCACCAAATAACCAAAGTAAAACATTGAGCTGGCCCACGAATATTCGGTCCCGACTAGACCAAGATCCGCGCGGAGGTCAAAAAGCACTGCCCAGCCGTTTGCCACCTTGTCGACGTAGTTGAGGCCATAGAGTGCGCACATGAGTGGGAGCAAGTGCCGGTCAATCTTGCGACGGACAGCGTCGGCAGCTTCTTGGGAAAACGCATCGGGCGCGGTGTCTTCGAAGAGCTCGTAACCCTCGTCGGCTACTTCTCCCTTGACTGCATCCCCGTGTTCCACTGAAGAATTGGGGTGCGCGACCGCTGCCTCGATGTTGTCGTTGCTAGCCATGATGCGAGGTAGATAGCTTCAGTCGCATTCTGGAATTACACTGACGAGTTACCAAGAGCTTGGCTTTTATCAAACAACCAATGCAAAGCTAGCCATTTTCGCTGCGTCGCTTAACTTGTCCAGACTGCAATTCCTTATCGGCAGTGACCCGCTATTCCGTCCCATGCAACATCGGAGGAGCGAAGCCGCTAGTCGCCGGACGTATACCGAAGCGACTCAAGTCCGGCCGATCCCGGAAATCCGGAACAGCGTTTCCTTCCATGCATGGTCAGCACCACGACACCATCAGCAGACGCAAGAAAGGACAGAGATACAATCCAGCAGGTAATTCCTGATCCTGATCCTGATATGCAGTTCCCGGACATCGACAGAGAGAAATGTCTTTCTTTCTTGTCGAAATTGGTCCAAATCAAGAGCTACTCGCAGACAGAAGGCGAGTTGGCAGTGACTAGCCACATTGCCAAATGCATGCAAGCGATTGGACTCGAAACGGAAATCGTACCTTTCGACAATGCAAAACGGCAGAACGCGGTAGGCGTATGGCAGGGGACCGGTGGTTGCAACAAGACAAGCCGTCGCCAATCTCCGGCACAGAACGCAGCAAAGTCAATCCTGTTCAATGGCCATCTCGATACGAACCCCGTAAGCGGGGGATGGACAATCGACCCATGGGAGGGCAAGGTCGACGACGACTTCATCTACGGTATTGGCGTCAGCAACATGAAGGCAGGGTGCGCTGCCTACTTTTGCGCTGTCGAGACCTTGAAGGCCAGCGGTTGGGTGCCCAGGGCGGATGTGTACCTGACATTCGTGGTGGGCGAGCTACAAGGCGGGGTCGGCACCATGGCCTTGATTGAACAGGGCAAGATTCACGCCGACTATTTTATCAATTGCGAGCCTTCCGACATCAAGGCCGTAACAATGCATGCTGAGGCTTTGACTTTTGGGATTATTCTGAGGGGGATTACGCGACACATGTCGGCCAGGGAGGAGGCGGCTGATGCAATCATGGCAGCTTGCCAGCTCATCCCGAAACTCAACGGCATGGTGTTTAGCGGCGCAAAGAGCGAAGACCATCTAAAGTGCAACCGCTGTCAGATTGGGGTTGTACACGGCGCCCTGGGCGACGAACTGGCTGAGTGGCGGCCACCCCAGGTCGCAGATGTATGCAAGCTCGCCGGCAGTGCCAGATATGCGCCAGGCCAAACACAAGAAGGCGTCATGAAGGACTTGGCCGCAGTCATTGAAAAGGCCCTTCTGGACTTTCCGGGTATGACCTATGAGCTCAAGCAGAGATTTGAGCCCACTATGCCAGCATTCGAGGTGTCGCCGGAATCGCCTCTGGTCAAGTCGCTCAACGAGGCGTATCACGATGTTCGCGGAACACCACAGCCGACGGGTGTTCTTGCACCGACGTGCTTCTATGGCTCCGATGCTGGACATTTGTACAAGAGCTTGGGCATGGAGGGGATCGTTTGTGGTCCAGGCGGCAAGTATAACACGCGACCCGATGAAAAGGTTGATATACCAGATTACCTAGACTGCATCAGGATGTTCATGAGAGTCATTGTGGATATCTGTGGGTAGGTAGTCATGGACTAGTCAATGTCATGATGTTCAACTGGTCCCCGACTAGTCTATGGGCTAGCTGCCAGACTCCCGGTCAGGATCAACTAATAGCAGCGCAAATTCAACACGATGAAGTTGAGATAAGCTTCGAAACTATCTATGTACGTCGAACCTCGCTTAGCATTTTTAGTGTAATTTGCCAAATACACCAGCACGATTGTGCTCAGATGAGCACGGCTCCCGGTTGCCGACGAGGGTAGAATCTTTTTCCTCGGGTCTTGGCCGATTTCGGTCGGTGCGCTCCGCAACCTTATCGCCCCCCGGCCGCTCCCCCGACTCGGCCGATTGCGGGTCACTAGCATTGTTACTCTCTGTCTAGGTGCAATTGGCAGGTTGCAGTACTGTATGGGATACTTGTCAGCCATTGGCATTTCGAAAAAGAGTCAACGCCATGCGCAACTTGGCACAGAGTGAGGTTGAGCAGCATATGCTACGCTGCCCCACCGTGGATAATTTGAAGCATTTCTCCAAGACCTACAGCGCAAAGCCTCATCTTGCTGGGGACTTGGAACATGCCGAAGCGATCCGAGACCTGTGGCAATCATACGGTGTGAAGACCGATCTGGTGCGCTACGATGTTTTGCAAAACTTTCCCATCAAGTCTTCCCTGTGCCTGCTCTCTAGCGACCAAAGTACAGTAGCATTTGAGGCGAGCTTGACAGAAGTCGTCGTCCTAGAGGACCCAACATCATCCCCGGAAAATGGTCTTCCTGCTTTCCATGGATTCAGTGCCAATGGCACAGTCACTGCTGAGCTGGTATATGCGAATTTTGGAACGCATGAAGACTTGAAGCTCTTAGAAACTAAAGGCATCTCTGTTCAGGGAAAAGTGGTCATTTGCAAGTATAGTAAAATATTTCGAGGCTTGAAAGTACGCGCAGCTCAGAAATTTGGGGCTGCAGCAGTGCTCATATACAACGACCCACAAGAAGACGGCGAGCTCACGGTCGCGAATGGACACAAGCCATATCCACACGGACCGGCGCGTCACCCATTGAGTATACAGCGAGGCAGTGTGGATTTCTTCTCCGTCGCCGTGGGTGACCCTACTACGCCCGGATATCCCAGTCTTCCAGGTGATGATACCGAGCGCCAAGACCCGGGTAATGCGATCCCAAGCATCCCATCGCTGCCAATTTCCTATGCAGACGCATTGCCTTTTCTCAAGGCACTTGACGGTTATGGCCTGTCACCAGAAGATATGGGAGATTCGGATTGGCGAGGAGCGTTACCTGGCGTGGGCTATTGGACGGGTCCGTCGACGACCAAAGTCTCAATGATGAACCAGGGCGAGTACCGCTACTCGCCAATCTACAACGTAATTGGCTCGATACCGGGACAGACGGAGGAAATCGTCATGTTGGGAAACCACCACGATTCCTGGTGTTGCGGTGCTGTCGATCCAGTGAGCGGGAGTGCTGCCATGAATGAAGTGGTCCGGGGACTGGGGAGTCTGGTCAAGGCCGGCTGGCAGCCGTATCGCAAGCTGTGAGTCTTCAGTCTCGTACACAGTCGGAGCAACGCTGACATAGGTGTACAGCATCCTCGCATCTTGGGATAATGAAGAATACGGACTGGTGGGCTCCACGGAGTTCGGAGAGGAGTACGAAAAGGAGCTCAGTGAGCATTGCGTTGCGTGTAAGTCGAGTGCTGTCTATATCCATGATCTTCTTCATCACGACTAATACGCCTCAGATATCAATGTGGACGAATCTACAAATGGTGGAAAAATACTAGGCGCGACGGGTAGCCCACTACTAGCAGACGCGCTGTCACATGTTATGAGACTTGTCCCCTCCCCGCTCAAAGCCGACAGCACAGTCTTTGACGATTGGCAAGACTGGGCGAGTACAAACAACGGCGCGTCCTTGCTGGCACCCATGGGCACTGGAAGCGATTACACGGTCTTCTTTCACCACATGGGTATTCCTTCACTTGACCTCGTGTTCAACAAGTGTGGAACTGCAGTGTACCCCTATCATTCGAATTACGACAGTTATTTCTGGATCGAGAAATTCGGCGATCCAGGGTTTCACAAGCACCTCGCAATGACAAGACTGTGGGGTGTGCTAGCGGTAAGATTAGCGGGCATCCCTCTTCTCGGCTTCAATGCATACGACTATGCGACAACACTGGAGAAACATGTCCTCGACCTCCAATCGAGGTCTATCCTTGGACTAGAACTCGACGCTCTCAAAGGTGCGATCGCAAAGTTTGCAGAGGCGACAGCATCCTTGGACGAGCTGGCTCGAGGTTGTGATTTGGCAAAAGTCCAATCGCAAACAATGAGCCGTAGCCAACTCGGCATTGCAGAGATCAATAGACGGTACCGAGAGATCGAGAAAAGCTTCATTATCAAATCTTCGAAGGGTCTACCCGGACGACCATGGTATAAGCATTTGGTGAGTTCCAGTACTCAACGTTGGGTGTCTTGTAATTGACAGTATCACCAGGTCTTCGCGCCAGGCCTGTGGGCTGGATATGACGGCGTTGTCTTCCCTGGCATTTTGGAGGCTATTGAGGATGGCGATATCGACGGAGCCAACAAATGGGTAGGGCACATTGCCCGGCATATCGAGAGAGCATCTATGATTGCAGATGGAGGATAGATTGTGCTATTTTCCATTGTTTAATAGTAACTATGAGCTGTAGCGCAAAATCGCGCCTGGCCCTGTCCAACGCCTGCACAGATTGGTTTACTGGCCATCCAAGAAGAGCCTTGCCTTCGCTACAGCGGCACACGCCTCTTCTTTGGTGCCAAGAACCGGATATGTCAGGAAAAAATCGTGCGGCATGCCCTGCGAAGTATTGAAGAGAACCCGGTTGCCTCTGACATCTGCCATTTGCTTGGCAAAAGTGCTGATAGACTCGTAGAACCCCTCCAGACTGCCCGAATCGATGAAGAGGGGTGTCTCAATCCGGAAGGGATGGTTGAGCGGCGACACATATGCCACTTCTTGGTCACTCAACGACTTTTCTCTGGGTCTGATCGACTCGACGCCCCATTCCAAAAGTGGCACGTCGAGAATGTCGTATCGGACGTGATGTGAGCGACTGTACTTCTGCACGGCTTCCGCAGTGACCTCGACCCATGGCGAGAATACTACAGCACCACCTGTTTGCCATGATCCTGTTAGTTCATCAATCACAGGACCGTGAGTTTAGCGGCACCCACCTGGTTGAGGTAGCCCTTCCTCAACTAGATAGCGAAGAAGACCTAGCACAATATTTGCGCCCGCTGAATCGCCCATGACGACCATCTCCGCGGGCGAGACACCAAGGTCGAGCACATGCTGATAGATGGTGAACAGGTCCTGCACTGCAGCAGGAAATGGATTCTGCTCTGAGGCCAGCCGGTATTGCATGTACAGGACATTGGTGCTTCCGAAATGCTCGGCAGTCACGGCCGACACGCTTTCGGCATTTTGCTCAGGGTCGTATCCTGTAACCAGTGCGCCGCCACCTGCGTAGATGATGACTTTACGCTTGGGATCCGAACTTCCCTGTTCAACGGGCGCTGGGTGCCACACGGCTCCAACGGGCGCGGGCCTCGTGGTCGCTGGCGGGTTACTCAACACGCCTCGAATCAACGAGGGCTCTGGCGGTGAAATGAGGATAAAGCGGCCTTGGGACTTGGGCGTGGGACTCAATTGGGGAGGCTGTTGAAAGCGGATTTTTGCGAGATAGCGGAAGTAGGCGCGCAGTATGGCGGCACCCATGCTGATCTTGTAGCTCCATTGTGGCACAGCGCGTAGAGGAGCGATTGCGTATTTCAGTGACAGAAAGAGCAGATGGGGGATATTGACGCCCCAGAACCACAAGTCGTAGATACCCTTCAAAGGCTGTGACGACCAGACAGAGACAGCCATTATGGGCGCAATGTGTGTGAATTTGTCAATCAACAATTGGGAAACAAGAATAGGCTACATTGTACGGGCATTTTATTGTACACTAAGAAAAGCAAAGTGCAGAAGCAACTGATGTTGGTCTGACAGAGGGTACCAGCAATACTCGTGCATGCAGATGCAAGGGATTCTACAGACTAGGATACATGGATATCATTTCTCGATCAAGAAAATAGCATGCACCCCACAGCGATGCTTACAATGTGTATAAACTCGCATGCACCGTTATTTGTTGGAGAGGACCACATCTTGCCCGACTTTAGGGCCCTGTAGCGCCTACTCTGTACGCTAAGGACCCATCCCCAGTGTCCCGCACCGCCCCATGGATACCTGAATGCACATTTCTACCAACATTTCTTGTGCATTGCATGAAAAGCGTTATGGTGTCGGTAACATGGTTACACTCTTAGCGGGTGGTTTTAGTTTCCTGGCGATGTTTCTCCATGTCTTTGCCGAGTTTTCCAAGTAGCAAAACCCCGACGCCTTGTGCTGCAGCGAAAGCAGATACCGTTGCGAATCCAACCTTGAAGAGGGGCGCTTGCGTGCCCGTATTGAAAATAAATAGCGGGACCCAGGCACTAAAGGCAGCGCCCAGAGCTTGAGCAATACCCATGATCAAAGCACGCTCGTCAGCCGATGACGAGAAGATCTCATTCATATATGACTGCACGATATGTCAGTGGCTAATGCGATGATATATCAGGCACTTGTTCTTACAATGATGACCGGCCCATATGCATATGTGGCCGCATTGATCATGTACCCGAAGAAAATGGTGGCTTTCGACGCTGCTGCAGCCAGCAGTGCGTTGGAGACAACATTAACAGCCGTGATGGCTAGCGCAATCCAAATGCGCGTATTAAGGCGATCCGACAGGACACCCCAGATGATTGTACCAACCAAGCCGACCGCGGATGCGCCGGTTGGAATTCTGTTCATGATCAGATAAGCCACGATACTATGGAGGTATTTCGACCTACAGATTGATCTGTTGCACCGTGTATGTACCCAATGACTTCAAGTATATAGCAAAGAACAGCAAGGAATAAGTGTCGAGACAGAAGAAACTGTGTCAGAACATGTCAATTCTCAAGAGTCTCAATTCGCAATCTGATGAAACATACATGTAATTGAGAACGAAAACCCATACAAGTGGCCTACGTAATGTCGTACGAAAGGTTTGAATGGTAATGCCATTGAATGGCTTCCGCTCAAGTCGGTCCATTCGGGCTTTTGCAATCTCGGTCTCCTTCTCGCTCAGGTAGAAGACTCGGGTGTTGTACGGACTATCAGGTACAGCAACAAAGCCCCACAGCGCTCCAGGAACGTTGATGACTCCGCACATGATGAAGAGCCATCTCCAACCAGCAAGGCCGTAGCGGCCGTCCAGTCCCGTGTAGACGCCCGCTTGAAGATACCCGGAGAACATGGTGGCAGCAAATGAGGCCGAGTAGAAGATACCGGCCCTCGTAGCTAACTCTAAATACGCAATGTCAATCGATCTTTTCTTCAACAGGGTCGTAAAAGGATGACAAACCTTTCGGAGTGTACCAATTGCCAAGAAGTGTCATGACACCAATGTAAAACGGCGCCTCTGCCAATCCGATCAAGAAGCGCATCGCGTAGATGGTCTTAGCATTTTGCACAGTAGCGAAGCAGAAGGTGAGAACAGCCCAGATCACCTCACAAATGGGTATCCACACGGACGGTCGAACATATGAAGTGATGACCTGGCTGGGAATCATGCCGAATGTATAACCGATTGTCCAAAACGTGGAGAACAAGTTAAATTCATCTGAGTAGAGGTTCAGGTCCTGAGATATCTCGATTAGTATGAGCATTGACAATAGACAGCAGTCGTCTCAATGATTACTCGCCTCCTTCATGTCCGATACGTAGGCGTTAGCTGAACGATGTACCTAGTCAACGACATGTTTTGATGACTGCGGAGTGGGATCTTACTCATATTCGTGGTATCTAAGAGTCTCAAAAAGTAGCCGAAGCAAGCCCAGCTTCTGGAGAAGTATTAGCAGCCATCTCTAGATACAGTGTTGACAGTCAACATCGGGACATTACTCACAGGATGAAGAAATCCAACTTTAGCAGCAATTTCTTCTCTTCCGAATCATGACCTCGTTTCCACCACGAGACTTGTTGAGCCTCATTATCAAGACCAGTTTCGAGGACATCGTGAGCATTAGTATTGGGCGGCGCGGCCACCGCCGCTTTGTCCTTGGTATCGTTGACCACTTGCACGGAAGCCATTGCTTGAGACAAATTTCCACCAGACCTTGGCGATATGCAGGTAGAAAGTTTCCCAAGAGCACTCAAGGGTGTGAACATGAAGAGAAAGTAAGTATAACAACCCTCGTCACAGCCTGTCACGCAATCCCGATATCAACGTATGCAACTGCTCGAGCCGCGTATGCAATGGCCTCTTCTTGTACCTCACTTCCGGTCTAGGGGTAACGTGAAACCGTCCCACTCCACAAGGCCATTGGTTCTGAACATGACGATTGAAGAATTATTGGTTCAATATCCTAATGTTGCTAAGAGATCGACTCGTGAGCTTTGGCGAACCCCACACTCGGCGTTTGTGACACCAGGAACGTCATCAAATGCCACTATGGCATCATTTCGAGTCCCTTTCTGCATGACAAGTTAAGCGAGACTCCCAGAGGTACCCAACGCAACCGAACATACATATCTGCTTGCGCGACCCGAATAATTATATGCATGTGAAATTAGACCTTGGAAAACACATTATTGAAAATTCACGCTCGATAGGATTCAAGCACCTCAAATCAATCTGTGACTTCGACGTCCCAGCGAATTTGTGATCAAATGGCGACTGCAACACCATTACCCTATGAGCTCTACTCGGACGCGCCAGGCATTCTCTTCAACAAGCCTGAATGGGATGCAGTCAATGCGGCACACCCTCGGGGTACCGACTTTGGCACCGTGCCAAAAGGATGGCCCACTGAGCTGGAGGGCCCGCAGGTCTGGACAGGATCGTATCTGAGCCAGAATCGTAGGCGCCATACTCACACCGACTGCGATTGGCCCGTACTGACGCGTGGACAGCCGAATTGTACATCCGCAAGATCACTTCGGAGGAAGTAGCGGAGGTCAACGCTGCGATACAGGTAAGCATCGGATTACACAAACTGGCAAGACTGTTAAGCGTGAACTGATCGAGAAGATAGTTTTGGAAGCACCTTGAGCTTCCTCTGTCAGACCTCAACCGGGAACGCTTCCCTCTCCCAACCTTCGGGCGTGTCCTGGAAGATGTAGCGCAGAAGATCTATCGCGGGGTGGGAGTGCAGGTGCTTCGAGGATTCCCGATCCAGTCACACAGCAAGGAAGATCAGATCATTGCCTTCCTGGGCATCAACTCGTGGATCGGAGACGAGAGGCTCAACCAAGGTGCCGATAGAGGCCTCTGCCATATAAAGGTGGGTGCGGTGTTCGATTGGTGGCTGTAACCCGACAGACATGCGCACGTTGCTGACATCGTACAGAGCATTAGCCATATCGACCCCGCGGACCGAGGCAAGATTTATGTTTCCGCGCAGGACACTAACGCCCAGATGTACCACAGTGATGCTGGCGGTGAAGTTGTCAGTCTCATGGCTGTCAGCCTCTCTGGTACGGGCGGCGCATCGACAGTCGTGAGCTCCTGGCAGGTGTATAGTCATTTGGCTAAGCACAGACCGGATATTCTCAGGATATTAGCGGAGAGAAAGTTTCGCTGGCAGGCGTAGGTACCGTCATGACAGAACTTTGGAAGAGTCGGGGAACTAACAGATTCATCGCAGTAACGGCATTCCAGATGAAGGAGTCAAGCTGATTCATTATATTGACGGGCAACTCTTTCTCAATTTCTCTACGCGAACATTCATTGGTTATGGAGAAGTATTACTTTCCTTTTCCAATCCATGCATGCGACTGATCAATCCTAGCTCCCCGATAGGGATTCCCGGTACCCTGCTCTGACGTTCGAGGAAAGGGAGGCCTTTGGTGGTTGGCAGTGGGTAGCAGACCAATACAGCCTCGAGACCGAGCTCGAGATAGGTGATATTGAATGGTGAGTGATCCACCGGAATTTTCAAGGTGTAGACCGTTATGTTGATGGGGGTCTCAGGGTGAACAATCTACACCTCCAGCACGCTCGACGAGGATTTACGGAAGACGTTGCTAAACCACGTCATTTGCTACGCGTCTGGCTTCGAAATGCTGAACTATCGCCTCCTAATCTACCCCTCGACATGAAGCGAAAGTTTGACGCCATGTTTGGCCAAGCCCCTACTTTCTATCCGAGGGACGAAATCGAAGAAGATGAGCGAAGAAGGGCCACGGGTATATTCACCGGCTCATGCAAGACGGAAGATGCAAAGGAGCGGTTGGCTCAGGGAAAGTGATCAATGTTAAGTGGATGCTTTAGAAGAGAGATTGCAATGGGGTATATGGTCAGACTTTGAATGACAGCTAACTAGTCCTGTGAAAGTAACTTATTTGACAATTATTGTTCTTAAGCATGACCGTATCTCTTTATCATTTTTTTCTTTAAATTGCGTGACCGCCTCGGCATGCATAAAGCCATGCAAGTAGGCACCACCTACCAATTTGTACTGATTATTCCCATCTCCACTGATCTGTCGAAAGATCAGGGGAATTCGGGAACCAGGAAGTACCCATATTGAGTCTCCGACAGCCATGCATTCGGTGCCCAGTCCAAGATATCCACTTTCTGTCCTAAAGAGCCGGAGATGCCTGGAATGGCGAAAGACGGTACCAAAATTTTCAGCTTGTTCGCCGCTGTCTATGCTCAGGGCAGAGATAAACCATTCAGAACGCATCAACTCTGCTATTTGCGCAGATTGTCCTGCCCTAGCTTGCAGCCACCTGGCGAATGAAGTAGCGAGCGGTGAGTCTTTCGGCGTAATTTCGCCCTTGTCTCCTGATGTATTACAGATCAAAGTTCTCCAGAATGCTTCGTAGCGGCTCTCTTCGCCATCGGTCAAACTACTCGCAGGATACGTGTCTGGTAGCGACGCCAAAATCTCAAGCCACCCAGGAAACTGCTGGCCGGGATCTGCAACCTCGTGCTTGGCCTCGCCGACCATAGTGACCTCGTCCAATTGTATACCCTGGAGTGTCAATGTCAAGTTTTCTGCGTCGATGACGGGCTCCTGTATCAGGTCGCCCGACGCCCAGTATCTCTCATAGCCAGTCCTCCGCAGGCCAAGGGGGCTGTCGCAGCTCCAATCTGGCACCCATGACGGCATTCCTTTGGTCAATTGGAACTTTTCGCCTTCAACGCATGACAGTAGCAAAAGATCGCCTCGACTCTCCGTCAAGATAGTGATGGCGGCGTCAATGTATGTCTTTGAGATCCCTTGATACGTTGGAATCAGGCGCGGCTTGTCTTTGATATGCTCCTGTACAAGTCCGAGGAGGGAATAGACCTTGTCTTCGGGTTGGGTCGCCTTGAAGTCTCGCGCGCGGATCAGCGCATGGAGCAGTGTCCGGGTCCAGGTGCTGGCGCCGCGTCTGCGGTCGGCACTGATGGCCCTCAAAATTGTGGGGAAGCCGTAGAATGACTTGAGCTTCTCCTGCTGAGCGCGCTCGCCGGGGTAATGGTGCTGCGCGACAAACCGATTCAATGTGTGCATCAGCTCTGTCTTGGTAATGTGGTGTGATGCGTTGACAAGAACCTGCCAGTCGATGGAATAGGGCCCGCACATGACCATGACTTCGCCACTATCGCTGCCTAGAATAACCTCCTGGATGACCCACGTCCTGCTAAAGTATGTTCGTTGGAACACCATACCAACCGGCACCCATTTCTCATCAGCTCTTTTGTGTAGGTACTTCTCGGTGCCCAGCTCGCGAATCATGGCAAAGCCCGTCGAAGTATACTCGTCGTCCTCCCCCAGCCATAGAAGAACGGTCTTGGCGCGGCTGTATATTTTGGTCATGAGCTGGATTTGTGCAGCCTTCTCCTCACTGTCATCTTGATTGATGCATACCGCATCTACCCAGAATCTTCGGAGGCACAGTGACGGGTCTCCTTGGGCCTGTCTCAGGAACCCCAGCAGATTCTCCGTGACGTAGATCGTGTGCTTCTCGTTGCAGAGCACCGGAAACTTCTTTTCATCTGTCACGTCCCTGAATTTCCCATAGTCGGCCGCTCTTCCCCACGTGTAGGACAAGGCAAAGTACTCAGGCGGTGCTGACTCCAGATCGTCGGATCGGACGACTTCAAGATTGCAGTGGATCTCCGATTCCGACTTGTCGCCGTCTGGTGCTTGGCTGAGACTCAGAAGACGAATTTGACCAGCCTGTAGCCGGCCCCCAAGTTCTTCGTACAATGCCATTGCATCCACCAGCTGTGGACTTTGACGCGGCCAAGAAACACTATCCTCGACAACAGGAGTGGATGGTGGTTGGCAATGTTGCAATAGGTAAGGGATGCACTGCTGTTGATTGGGACGAGCCGGGTTCGGCAATTGCGCAAGGACAACCAAAATGTCGCAATACTTCAATCAAACGACGATGAAGCCGTAACAATTCTCTTCACGAAAGCAATTGACAGCTCGTGAGGGGTTTATCTCCCATTAGTGTTCGGTAGCATGGCTGGGGTTGGGTGAGGCCATCGTCACGTGATAAAGTCCTACAGATCTGTAAAATCTGCAGTGAGGCAGTGCCATAAGTACCTGGTCAATTGACACACAGCCGCTGAACAAGAAGCGGATGCGACATTGTTATTGATGCAGTCAATAAACGGTCTAGTCCTCAGCCCTTCGAGCCAAAGAATAAGGGCCTGACACCCCTGTCAGCAGCGAAATAACAACTGTACTAACTGAACCATTACTGCGGGGGAGCCGCAGACAGCCCCATAAATCGACGACCCCTCTATGCCTGTCGCAATCCCTGGCTCCTCAAAGACTGCCTTGGGACAAAGCAACCCAGCTCAGCCTTATCATCGTCAGCATTTTTAGGCTACCAGACAGATACTAGGCAGGTATATACGCGACAGTCTCTCAACTTCTCCTCTCCTCTGCCGCCATCTTATTGACAGTATCGCCATTCTGTCGATGCCATGGAGCGCCAATACAAATTTACCGCGATTCCTGGCGTGTTCGAGGACCACGCCGAAATTGCCAAGAGTGCACCGGACAAGATGGTGAGAACCCAACCAAATTTGGGCCTTTTGCACCAAACCTATGCGTCAGATTCTTCAGACCACGCCCAGAACAGCCAGTGGAAGAAATTTGCCAGATACTTGGCGCTTCTCAATAAGAGTTGCCCTGACGACACCTCGTACAAGCTCATCTACCTCATACGCCATGGAAGCAGTGTCCACAACGAGGTCATGAAGGTCGTAGGCGACGACTGGAGGGTACGTGTGCACTCTATCGACCACATCTTCTCGCGACAGAGCGTCTGACTGATTATGCGCAGAGAACGGGACCGAAATGGGCCTTCCAGGAGGGAGGAGATATTCCGGGAATGGGCAAGGTCACGTGGGTGGACGCAAAGCTCGTCAAAGCAGGGGTGGCGCATGCCGAAGCATTGTCAAAGTTCCTGCTCCAAGCGACGAAGCATGAAGATATGCCGCTACCTGGCACCATATACACGAGTCCCCTGGCCCGGGGCCTCGAGACCACCAAGCTGACCTACAAGGACGTCATGGGTGCGCACCAGCAGCCTTTCCAGCCCGTCATCAAGGAATTCCTCCGAGAACGACTGACTGGGCACACTTGCGACAAGAGAAGCTCGAGAACTTGGATCGCGGAGAACTACCCCGACTATATCATTGAGGACGGCTTCGAGGAGAGCGACAGGCTGTGGGAGGAGAAGAGGAATCCAGCCGAGGAGCCAAGCGAGGTCACCGCTCGAGAGCAACGGTTGCTAGAGGATATATTCGCCAACGACAGTTCACAGGTTATCTCATTGACAACGCACTCTTATTCTATATCGGGTATCCAGGAGGCGATTGGCAGTAAGAGTTATCGCGTTGGCGAAGGCGTCATGGTGCCGCTGTTGGTGCAGGCAGTCAAGCTTTGAGCTGCAGTACTGCGCGACAAAGCAGCGGCTGGAGTTTCCATTTAGCGTAGTTCTTTATTATATTTGAAGCGCTTTACAATAGTCAAATATTTGATGTTATACCACGACACGCTCGTGGACTCGAGCACACAAATCTCTGCTGCGTTGCTTGGCAAGGATATACGGTGATCTATAAAACGCAGCCTACTACATCAAAATGTCGTCACAACGAGACTCAGATATCAAACTATCTTAAAATCCAAGAGAATGTATCAAACGGATCAACAATTCTTGTTCAACTTGTGCTTGTTCTCTGGCATGAACTTCAGCGTGCATGGCGCCACTTCTGGTCCTTGATCCATTTATGTATGGACCACAACTGTACGGATTACCACAAAGCGTCCCGGCGAACTTTTTTTCTTCAATTTAGTACATATGCTTCCCGCCTCAAAAGATTCCGGAGATTTCTTTCGTTTTGATCGCCGAGTCTCGGAATTTGATCCGGGTAGTCTGGAAGCCAGACAAAATTGTATTCTGCGGCAACCTCAGCTCTCAGTTCTTTCAAGGTCGTTGCTTTGCAATGACATGCGACCCGGTCTAAATGACTGTACATGTCACGTTCATTGTAATTTGACATCGACCTCCCGAGGACAAGCGATTTCAGATACTCAAGAAGCATGAGTTGTATCGATTCTTCTTTTTGCGAATCTGAGTTGTTGAAGTAGTGGTATGCCGGCGTTGTTGGCGCAGGGCCTGACATATGGCGGAAGGCCAGAAGTTCCGGAGCATCTGAATCGCTGGGCACAGGTACAAGACCCATGATGTCTGTTATCAATTTCTCTGGAATTCGCAACCACGCTTCGACATGCTTATGTTGTGGAAATAAGCTCAGAGCCAGCCACGGGAGATATCCCGGAGTCGTCCTGAATACCAGGCCACAACGCAGGTTATTGTCAAGGTAATCCAGTGAATTAGGTATTCCCTGAAGCAAGCCATCACTTGCAAACCCGGTATCGCAAATGGAGAAGATCATCTTCCGATTTACCTCAGCTCCACTTTCGAGAAAGAGTGAAATGATGCCAAGTACAGACAAAAGGCATTTGCGCCGGGGTTTTCGGTAAAGATTCAGGATCAATACGGACACGGGTGTATCGAGATGATAGCACGAAGAATTCAACTCTTCGGATGTAAGCTCTCTTAGACTAGAGGTCGAAAGTCCTCTGATGTTGATATCTGCACCGTTCTCGATGAGGCATTTTATAACTGATTCGATGTCAATTATCAATTGCTCCACGGACCGCATCTCGACGCCCCATGTCCATGACGGATGTAGAGGAATAATATTGCAGATACACAGGACAAGATATCCAAGATATTCGGGCGTGATCAATGAATAGAGTTTCGTGAGATAGATGGGCACCAACCCCAGCAAATATGTCTGGCTCAGAACCATGATGAAATCGGGTGGTTTAGAGCCAAGAATGGTGGAAACTCTGGAGTCCGTGTAGAACGCAAAGAAGTCACCGCTTCGAGATCCTGCGTTCGTGTAGATGTATCCTCCTAGCGCAGCCAATAATTGACGGTGGCTATCCGAAAGTACATACGTATTTTCGCGAAATCCGTAGCCTAATGTTCTATCCAAGAATTTGGTAATCGTGAGACACGACCATGAGTCATCCTCAAGCCGGAATGAAAAGCCCCATAATCTGGCTACAGCCACATCTACTTGGCAAAGAAGTGCCAGTCGATTTTCATAGGTTGAAGTATCCTTCTCCAGAATCTGGAGGCCTTCTGGGGTAGATTGCAGATATTCCAATGCTGATCTGTGGATAAATTGGATTCGAAGCTTGTGAAAACGTGTCTGATTTGCGATCTCGCACCCCTTTCGTGGCACGCAATCGAGGTCAACTTCATAGCATTCCAGAAATCCGGCGCATCGAGTCTCGAGATTCCTAATGACAGCGTCGCATCGCCTATCAATCTGTTCAGGACTTACATCTTTTCCATCAAAGACATCCTGCCGGAAATCGTGGTCAGTTGCCAGCATCATATCTGCAACAGTTATGATTCCTCCTGCATCCCGCTGTAACGGCCATATGCGTCCCTTTGCCGTATCAACAAGGCGGAAGTAGGTGGCTGCTGTTGAGATATAATCTGTTAACTCAGCGTCTTGCCCCAATCGACTCCACATGTCGTTGAACAGGTCATGGAGCTCTTTTGGCATCTGTTCAAGACGCTCGTTCAATGCGGCGATGCTGTCTCCGTTCACAAGCCCTTTTAGTAGTCTACCCAGGACCAGGCGAACCCAAAGGAAAACACCATCAGATCGTTCACATATCAGTCGGACAAATTCTTCGCGATCGAATGGTGTCGCGTTGTTCTGAGCAGGTAGAATCCAAGACGTCCAGAAGTGTCTCGCATAGGTCTGAATATCACCCTGTGTCAAAGTATGAATTCGTAGTTTGGGCACCTTATCAAACCGCATCTGGAACATTGGTTCTGGGCGGCTGGACAGACAGATTTTGACCTGCGAGAAAGATTGCAAACTTGCAAGAAGGTTCCAAAGGATATCGTCGATCTCCGATGGTATAACTTCGTCCAATCCGTCGATGAAAATGCATGTTGGCTTTGTCGAAGCCTCGAGGATTACTTCTAGCGCCTCTTCCAGATCTCTTCCCTTCCAATCGCTCGGATCGTCCTTTGATAAAATCTTTGGAGCTTTTTGGGTTAAAATAGATAACAGTAACCCGTTTTCTCCGAGATCGTCCTCCAGGATCTGATGAAGTAGAGAGCAGTAAATCCCTTTTACACTTCGTTGCAAGTCGGGGCCGGAACTGAGCAAGAAGTGGCTAAGTATGCGCGTATTCGGTCTCTTCTTGTCGAGGAGGGTCTTAGTGCGAGCATCCTGGAGGAGAAATAGCATGAAGGTGCTCTTCCCAGAGCCAGGCTTGCCTGATACCCAGTAGACCTGGTCGTCAGATTGAAGCCATGCGATAAAGTCGTCCCATGGGGGTAGCGCATGGTCTTCTGAAGTCTTCGCTCCTCCGTCCTCATTGATTGCCTCTTCAATAGCATTGAGACTGGCCGTCTCGGTTTCGAAAACATCTGAATACGTAATGGAATGATCTGAAACGTAGTCTAATTCGATATCCAATGATTCATTATCTCCCAAGTGATCATCTGGAATTTGACCACGGAATATCCACTCGAAAGTCTTTCGATGGGGCTTTTTGATCGTATTCCGGCGATGATTGATTCCTTCGTACTTGAGGCTCCTCAATACACGCCTTTTTGTTCCTTCGTCTAGAATTGCGAGAAACCCATTTCCAACTCGTGTGTCGACGCTTTGTATCAGCTGAAAAGCGTAGACTTGGTTTTTTGAAAGTCCACCAATGAAGTGCTGCAGGTTCGTGTTGAGGTTTTTGAAGTCTTCTCGATTGTGAAGTGCTGCAGCCTCACTCGCCTTACTGTACGCAAATGTTTTAGCATAAACTCGACAGTCGCATTGGTAAGATAGGGATTCCAACTATATCCTAATTAACAGGCCCGAGTCCAATATCCTTTGGTAGCCTTCAATCTCTTCTTGCAAATGACGCAGATCGCTAGCTTTCCTCAAATACTTTGACACTGCAATTATGGTCTTACCGAACCTCCCTTGGCTGCGGGATGTTCCAATTTCGTTCAATTGAACAGACAGACTACTCACGGCGTTGAGGCATTTCTTTGCCAGCGCCTGGACTTCTACCGTTGCCTGATCAGGAGGGACTTCGGACGTGGGCATATGCAACGACTCGTCGAGGCACCGGACGAGGACACGCAAAGTCTTGGCGTTTTCTTCGAGGCCTGGATCTGCCGAACCGCGCTTGTAGACGTGCTTGCATAATGTGATGGTTTCGCCGGCGAAGCTGATGACTTGCATCAAGTTGCAAGCAATACCTAATGCCGCGAGAGCATCCATGACTGAAAAGCCTGCGACGCATCAGTCGTTCTGAAGGCATTCTAGGTGCCGAATGAACTCCGCTAGGAGAATCAAGTCGGAAGCGGGGAAAGACCCATCAGGCTGTGCTGCGGTGTCCACGTCAGGCAGACAAGCATGATGACATAATCTTTAGGGCTGATTCAGCGAGCTGCGGCTTTTCGATCATCTGTGAGACACTGATCATTCAAGGCAGCTCGGTAGGGGGCGTAATTACGAGATCTCGCATCAATTTGCGGACATAAATGCTTGTCTTCAGTTGTACCCGGACCGTAAGCGGGTTTCCAAAATTGCGTTCCCTGCCCAAACTAAGAATGCGCGCGTGAGTTGACGGATCTAGGCTTAGCTGCAGCGACCGTCCCCAGGATCATCAAGACCCTTAGAGACGGACCCCGTGGCAGAATGGATTTAGCACCAGAACGCTGACTACTGGATGATCAGACGTTTTCCGCATTTCGTCCTGAAGCACGAACGGAATTTCTTTGCATAAAAAGTCTTCCATATTTCAGGTTCCGTATCGGTGCTTAGCTATGTCGATGCATGATTCATGTAAGAAATCCCCTGTTTTCACACTTCATAGCGTGTTGCAGTGGCACGCAATGCGCTAACGGAGCAGTATCCCCCAGGGCCCTTTTGTTTGTAGAAGTTGCCCAGCCAGGTTCATCCAATGCTGCGGCGGGTGCGCGACGAGCTGCGCGGTCGCATGCGGCAAAATCGGGACACGCCAAAACGAGACGGCAGCGTGTGCGCGACTACCAGGAACGCACAAGGCAGGCGACCGATTGCAAATTTGATTCGACAGTACACCAAGAGACATCGATCTCAATTCTCAGATCGCCGCCGTGGAGGCTCTCAGGCGCCGGCCTCGTGAGCACTGCGCTTTCCAGTCGGAAAGATCCGTTCGATTCTTGCTGTCGGACGCTTTCGCCCTTCGAGCATCGGCTCTTTGATCATTGTATGCATTTCCCCACAACGTCCCTCCCACGGTCTTTGGCCCAGAGAAGCTGAATCGCTCAAATCACACCAAGACATTCGGATTGTCGTCCCATTCGAGACGCGCCACAGCCACCAATTCACAAACCCCGGGTCATACAAACACAGTATCGCGACACAATGGGTTCCCACGGCCAGGGCAGATCCAGGCATGCTAAGTGGAGTCTTGCTCTATGCCTGTCGCAGTCTTTACATCTTGACATCGGATCAACGGTACTATGAGCTCGCGCTCCACTACAAGCTAGACTGTCTGCGGCTGTTGCAAGAAACCATTTCTCTATTGACCATGGACGCCGCTATCGTCGATGCAATTATACCCAGAGCCCTTCAGCTGGCTTCTGATGAGGTTTGACACTCTTCTGGCCCCCATAGTTTAATGGGTACCAGTTTTCTGACACCCAAACATAGCTTGCACTTGGAGATGTGTCCACTTGCAAGAGCCACATGGATGCCGTCGTACGCATGGTGGTCTTGAAGGGCGGAATGGAAAAGATCGATGCATTGCATGGCTTCCTCAGACAAATGGTGTCGGTGTTTGCCTGTTCGGAGCAACTACAGGCCGCAGATAGGGCAATACAAGAGGCATGAGTGAGCCCTTTGACTAGCATCATGTTCCTACACTAAACTATCACTGGGAAACCTGTCAAATATTAGCAGTAACTTAGGCCAAAGGGTGGAGCCAAGAACATTGAATACAAATGCCAAGCTTTGCATTGACTGTTTAGGGACAAGCGTCACCCTAGATGATGCATGATTGGTTGACTGGCATGGCTTTCTGCTGTCCAGGTAGTTCCAGCTTTCGATGATGACTGCAAGTTGAGGCGCAAAAGTGAGGATTCCAAGAGTGACGTGAATTGTTAATGAATAGCTAGTGTTTCTGAGTCTCGTACTCGTGTATAAATACGTTGAATCTGCCGGACAAAAAACAGTAGACGCGATACCTGAGAACGTTCATGTTCATGTAAATATCCTGTAACTTGCACACTCAACTCGTTCCATACCCCCAGTCAGGCCTTACATCATCTTCCAGATTGCTCTCTTCTTGAAAGACATGTCCAAATACGTCGAATCGCACAGGAAGCCCAATGGCCCAGGCGATGCACGCCCTACGGCCATGCAGATTGTGGAGGACGAAGACCGACGTGGGTCGATGACGGACAAGGTAAACATCCATGTTTGACAATCAATCATAGCGAGTAGCCATCAAATTTTGACAGTCGAATAGGTCATACTGGTGACTGGCGCCTCATCCGGCATCGGCATCGAAACAGCCCGCGCCATGGCCGCGACAGGCGCAAAAGTCTTTCTCGCGGTGCGATCTTTGGAAAAGGGGCAAATTGCGTGCAGCCATTTCCTGGGGTCCGGCCGCGTGGAACTTCTTGAATGTGACGTGAGCTCTTTGGAATCTGTCAGAAAGGCAGCAGTAGCATTTCTTGCCAAGTCCCAGATTCTCAACGTCTTGATCTGCAACGCCGGCATCATGATGGTTCCCCAGCGCGAGGAGTCTGCTGATGGCTTTGAGAGCCAGCTCGCAACCAACTACCTCGGTCATTTTCTCCTTTTCTGGCTTTTGCGTGATGCCATGATTAAAGGGTCCAAACCTCAGTTCAACTCACGTGTAGTCAATGTTTCGAGCAGAGGGCATCACATCTCGGAGATTCAATTTGACGATGTCAACCTGGTGCAGGACGGCGCATATGATGCTTCTAAGGCATATGGTCAGAGTAAACTTGCCCAGATATACATGTCCAACTACATTGACCGTGTATACGGTCCTCACGGCATCCATGCCCTCAGCGTCATGCCTGGAGGCATCTTGACCAATCTTCAGCAACACATGCCCGAGTCTGCCAAGGCGAGCTGGACTGGAAATGAGTTGCTGATGAAGTGGATGAAAAGCTCGGAGCAGGGGGCCGCCACGACTGTTCTCGCTGCTCTCGGTCGCGAATTGGAGGGCAGAGGTGGGAAATATCTGGAAGATTGCGAGGTTGCGGCTTTCTCTCCCCTAGTCCCTGGTGTCAAAGGTGTACGGGAGTATGCTTATGACGAAGCCAAGGAAGAAAGGCTCTTCCATATGACTCTTGAACTATTGGACCTGGAGGAAACATTGTGATATTAGAGAGCATCCCACAAATATGGAATCATTTTAAGTTTGCGCAAGTTTGTTCAAATGTTGGACATGATTCATACAGAAACACGACTGACTTAGCTTTTGAGGTAACTCGTTACGTCGTTCATGTGTTTGTGTACTGTCATACATTTCATGAATCTTCACGTCCTACAAAGGACAACAATGCCTCGTTGTGATCTCCCGTCTGATCTCTTGTTCATTTCAGATGAACTTGACAGACTCTGTCCGTTGATATGTCTCTAGTGTGCCCGTCTCGCGATCATCTTGTCACCATTCGTCATCGTCGTCATTGTGTTCGACATAACCCCATTGCGTCAAGGATAACCTTGACCATGCCGTCGACGACAAACCTTACGATGCCCTCTTCGCCGACCATCTGTGGTCTTGTGGCCAACCCCAGCAAACCCGGGTTCCTTCCGCTTGATTCCACAGCGCAGCTGCACTTGCAGCTCAGCTTCAACCTATCTGACACCTGCTTGAGCCCTAACTTTCGGCTGGCCACGCGGGTCCCTGATGCCACATCTTTTTCACCTTGCCCTACCAGCCCTGCACTTTTTGTTGTTTCCACTTCTTCCCTCCAGATACGACCAGAACCTTTCGATTCCATCAGCAAGTAGTATCACCAGTGTCATCTTCCAGCATTATTTTCTCTTCGAACAGTTCATCGCCGCCATCAGAACTAAGCAATCCTCACAAGTCCGAAAGCTGGACCATTCAACCCAAATTCGATCGATACAAGCTCGTCTCTGCCGCTCCTAGACCTTCATCTTTTCCACGACCATCATCAATACCATAAGTCTCCCTGCTCAGTATTCTGCAACAGAAGCCAGTCAAAGCACTCCTCCTCAACCGCAGCCATGGGAGTCGTACACGATATTGCCAACGCCGTCGTCTACAACGCCAACGGCGCCAACTCTTTGCGTCCTGGGTTCCGTTTGGTTTCAGCAGAGCTGCACCCCAACTGGGGTCGCCCGAATCCGTATCCTGGATTCAATGGATGGTTCTTGGCTGGTGACGAGTTTACGGCGCTTGTGGTCGCCCCGGGGGCCGTAGACCCCTTCAGCCAGCATGATCGTCGCTCTGCCGCTGCTGAATACCATTACGGAGGCGTTGAGGGTCCTGTTGCCGCTTCGCCTGCTCTTGGTGGTGCTGTTCTTGCTGTAAGTGTGCTATTTTCTGTTCTCATTTCGATTCAGTCACTGGTTCTTGGTAAACACAATGTTCTTTCCACAATTTTTATATTCTACTGAGCTCCTTCAACAACTTCATGTCTTTGATTTTTACTCAAGATTTCCGTTTTCTTTATTCTGGTGGTGTTCACGTCCGGTCTCTTTGCCGTCCTCACCCGGACAACCACAAGAGACGGTAGCCAAGTGGCATGTCTAGCTAGTCACTCGCCAGCGCTATACCAGCACGACACCCACCCTCTTTCGTCCCATGTCGACGAGAAGAAATTCGATGTCAGTATACTAGCCGGCAGAATCGACTTTCTGCCATAGCCTGACCTATTGACCGCCTTAGCGCCCGGCTGCGTGGTGTTTCACCGCCCGGCACGACGCTGGCGGTGTCGCGTTTGCAAGCTGCCTGCGTTTGGCTCTCAACTATTTAATGGTGTTGACGCGGCCGGCAATCTTCGCCTCTTTTTTTTATTTTTTCCCCTTCTCTCCCCGCGCGACACACATATCATTCTTTCAATATTTGAAAGACACACACCTCATTCCGCAATTCCCTGCAACCGAACAACCTACCTGAGAATGTACCGAATTCCTCGCAACATGGAATTCCGTCTTCAAGACGAAGACGATGGCCAGCTGATTGGCGGGTGGATGACGTTCGAAGAAGCCATCATTCGCGCACGAGAGCGTGCTATCTCTATTCAGGACTTCGACCTGATGGAACCTCTCTTCCTGATCCACAGCGTGATCGAAGCACAGGTTGCTTGCCCCCATTTTCATATTTCTTGTGCGATTTCACGGGCGCGTTGAGACCACCAGAACTTTTCCTTTACCCTCTTTCCTGCTTCCTGAGTTGGAGACATGCAGTCTCTACTCTCTACAGATCAAACGCTAATACATTTCCATTTTAAGAATGACGACGATGCCGATGTCGCTCGTGCTGCTGCTCCTGCTGCCGCTGGTCCCGCCACTGCCGCTCCCGCCGACGACGCAGCAGCCGGTCCCGCTGCCAGTCCCGTCGCCAGTCCCGTCGCTCCCGTCGGCCCTGCTGCCCCTGACGCCCCTGCCGCCCTCGCAGACCCCGCCGACCCCGACGACTCCGTGGCCCCCGTTGCCTCCGCCAACGGCATCACTGGGACCAGGGCCGCCCGCAAGCCCCTGGTCCCATGTGCGGGGTGCGAAGGTCGCGTCGATAATCGCGACCTTCGGCACCGGGCCAGCCACCTCCTCCGGTGCGTGGTCCCGGGGTGCCCGGACGGCAACCCCGCCTACGAGGGGAAGCAGGCCGCCAGCCTGATTGGCAGGCACCTCCTGGAGCGCCACAACGGTGGCAACGGAATCGGGCTTTGCGGCTGGCAGGAGTGCAAGGGCCCCAGCGCCGACGAGCGCGACAGCGACTTCTTGTGTAAGTACCTTCTTCTTAAGTTTCTTTCTATTTTTTCTGTCTCTCTCTCTCTTTTTCTTTTCTCTCTGAGGGAAGAAAACGCGAGAGAAAGTAGTATAGAAATTGCTTCTTCAACACCAGAAAATCGTTCGACTAACATTCATCTTTTAGTGCATCTTCGGATGCACAACTACGAGTTGACGCTGGAGTAGGAGGGCGAGGAGGAGGAGGAGAACGACGACGACGACGAGAATGAGGAGTAGGGTGGAGGAGTTGGGGGTGGGGTTCGAGTCCCCGGAGGACGTTACAGTTGCGCTGGGCTCTGGGGTTCGAGCCCCCAGATGAAGATGTTTTTGCGCTCGGTGGCGTCTGTTTTTTGTTTCTTTGGGCGTTGGTTCTGGTTTTGTTTTTTGCGGTTGTTCACGATGATACCCCGCCGCGGCCATGGGCCACCCGATAATTGCAATTCTTTTCTTTTCTTCCTCCAAAATCGTGAGATGGACTATGACTGTGACTGTTCTTCGCCATAAAATGGGACTTGAGATGATCCATTAATATCAACAGCAATTCATACAGTTCTATCTGAACTTTTTTCTTCTGTTCAAAAACAGGAAAACGCTAAGATGTGAACAATTTCAGTGCAACACGTACTTGGTCTCACTTCTTAATGGAGTCTTTCTGGTTGCCAATACGGGTTGCAAGCTTCACGACAGCTGAAGTCGCTGATCATCTATGCACAGGGCGCCTGAAATTCCGATTATCTCAGAGCGCAAGATTGATGAGACTGCGGCAGGAACTCTGTGGTCAGAAGAGTGTCCAGCAGCTCCCCCTGCGAGAAAGGTCTCGACGATGGTATGTCATAGCAGCGTCCGCAATCCTTATCTATTTTCTCTGCTTCACCCTTAGACTGCTCCAAGATACCATCGTACTTTCCCCCAGGATGTACTGAATCATCATATACCAATATTCGAATTCGACGATATGTAGAGAGTATCCACACGTGAAAAGAATAACTGATCCTGGGTAGCCACGAACACTCCATAGACAGGAGTTACCTCGCTTTGGAAGCGCCCTGTCCGATCTCTGGTTGTCTCAGCGATGGATGGTGGCTGAAATCTCTGCAACTTCCGCGATCTGGTTGGCAGAGCCCACGACAGAGCCAAGAAGCTTGCTTTCTCTCATCAAGGCCATAATTAATCAACAGGTTCGAAAATACCGAGTTGCCCACCGCTCCTCATGCCCAAGGAAGCCACCCCTTCCGGATTAACGGTCTGAGGCCATGTTTTGGATTTGGACGCGGACGGCGACAGTGAATTTCAACATACCTTTTTGACGCGCATTACTACATTTATGAACGGTACCACATAAGTAAAATGGACGTTATATGATGCTTTGTACAAAGAACCAACGATGGACAACATCATATCCCTTAGAACGGACCTCCTCCACCTCCTGAGTTATGGGCACCCGCTGCCCTGCCCCACAAGCCTGTGCTGGCTGGAGCAGACGCTTGTTACACTTGCAAGGAGCATCATCATGACAGCTGGTACCATTATACACCATACCATTGGATCATTAGGTAAATCGCATCCACGTGAATCAAGAGTATCATTATGTCAACCACGACGGTGGGACCGTTGGAGACCTTGTCATAAAACTGTGTTCATTACTACAGAGTTCCTCTTTTTGCTGACTAGAATCCGACTCTTTTTACTCGAAGTCTCTTTGTCTGGAATCTACTTCGTGCGCACAACAAGGGTAGAGTGCCATCGTACGCAGCTGCTCAGAGACTCCTAAATGGTTGTGCTTCTGTAAGCTGGAGTTATATGCTTGCCCCGCTTTTTTACATAGCACTTCACGCGTCCCCTGAGTAGCAGAGCGCCTAACCCTGAGCATGTAAACCTTAAATCGACCGACACTGAGCCCTTGGCAGATATGCAGATCGCATCGATCATCCTCTCTCCACCATCAGCGCAGTGTCTCGAATTCAGTGAATTATCATTCTATCAAAATTACAACTTTTCTTATCTTGATTCATTTCTAGTTTCAATCTCCATATAACATATTAGATTTCGCGGCCTAACAGGTCGTGATTATTCGAGCTTTTGGACACCTGTGTCTCGTATGTTTCTTCAATCCCAAAGCACTGGGCTCATCCAGGCGACTGTCCATGTTCCTTCTTCCTCTCTTAGGTAGAACTGGGCATTGCTGACTTAAGGGTGACCAGGCAGAGATAAAAGTTACTTTGTATATCACTATGCGGTCCCATGATCATTGTCTTCGCAACATCTGTTCTTAGTTCTAATTCCATGTTCAGTTTGTCGATGCTTCTTTTAGCTCAACGTCTCGCGCTCACATGTGTGATGTTGCACCAACTCACATAGCAAGAAGCTATCCTGATAGGAAGAGTTAAGTGACGAGACAGTCGGGAGAATCTACCGATGGAACACTTGACGAGCACTGCAAACCGACAAAGGTGATCGATTTGTAACTTCACCTTGAATGTTGACCTGGTTCAAACAATTATTCGCCGTGTTTGTTTGAAGATGTCGATTAGTCCATGACGTTGTGTTGAGTGAATATTAGAAGACGCTCGTTTTGTGAATGAAATCATTGAAATTATCATCCTTCATCGCAGGCCATCAAATAAACACAACATAAACAATACTTGTGTTATGCACGTCAATGCGGAAGACAATCCTCAAAGGAAAATTGCATTACCGGACGATAGCATAACGCCATTCAGGCCTCATATAACTTCCCGACTGGCACTATGGAAGCGCTGGGTGCCCTGGAAACAGAAAGAAATTCGCCGCAATGGAAATTCTGCCATTCACCGCCTGACAACTGCGCCGACGCGCACCTCACCGCCCGCCCAGGCGCTGTGATAGCTTCACTTGCAATCTGCCGGCCCCACCTCAAAGAACTATTTAAAGGTGGACGACGATGGCAACTGCATCACTATTTTTCCTTTCTTGCAAGCTGCGCATATCGAGATATTCCATACAACACGCAGCGATCACAGTTCCAAAGTATAAGATGGATCATCCAGTGCCCAATAATGGCACTCAGCAGGTGAATATCCCATCTCTACTCTTGCTTAACTCCATTCCCCTCAATTTCCTTTTTTCAATTTATTTTCTTTAGATCATTGACTGACATACTATCTCTCCTCTATTTAGTCGACAGCTGCAACCGCTACTATGCGCCGGCGACGAAACAAGAATCCGTGCCCGGTTCCTCATTGCTCGGGGGATGCATCCGAGCGACACGTTGCGATCCATACCCTGGAGTGCCGCGTTCCCAACTGTGACCAGCAGGGTCACACTTTCGACACGGGTGCTGACCTTGCCCGACACCTCGTAGAGGTCCATAACGAAGGCTCGATGCTCTACTGCCACTGGCCCGGCTGCACGCCGAACAGACGTCGTGCTAGAGACCATCACAAACGTAAGTATAGTCTCCTTCGTAATGACTCGCACCGCTTAAGGTACGGTCCTCATACTAATACCATGATTGCTAATCCTATGAATATGATAGTCCACTTGCGGCTGCATAACCACCGCCTGCCCCCGGTCCTGGTCGACGACGACAACGACGAAAACGAGGAGGGCGAAGACGAGAACAATGATTAATCTCAAAGCATCGATTACTCGAGAAAAGATGCAGTGGTTTTCAGTGGCGTTCCGTGGCGTTGGGCTGTATTTTCCTTCCTCCTAGACCATGCAATAAAAGGATTCGGACAATAATATGATAATTCTTTGCAATATACCTGTGCCAATGTATTCCGCTAATCCCATGAATCATAGCTCATCAGCTTTGTTAATACATAATACTGTAACCCATACTTGGCATAGACCACTTGAAGGTGTGAAGCCGTGACACGAGCTACTCAGGGAACGCATCCGACCAATACGTCACAACTAAACCCTCGATTATCGACTTCCTAGCCCGGAGAAAACCCGACATTTTGACTAGGCACCATGGCACTGGAACAGCACCTTCTCAATAAGCATAATAATGGAGCCACCAAATGGCTGTGACTGGTGGCCTTGCGCTTCACGAGACGGGCTCCCGGGGACCACGCATGCATGTCAATCCACTCTGTTTTCTCTTTCTTTCCTTTTTGTTCGAGTATCTTATTCTTCTACTGATACGTTTTATCAACTTCGAACTTCTTACTTGAGTCTATTGTCACTAGGCAGGCGTAATCAGGATTCCAATCATCTCACTACTGGAGTGCACCTTCGCCTACACAAGCATGCTCTTCCGCCTGTCCCAGACAATAATGAGGAGTCCGAGAAACTGATCACAGGGCATGATGATTCATCGAAGAATACTAAACAGCACGGAGACGAGAAAAAAGTGTCAGATCGTGCCAGTTGATCGTTGCTCGTCCCTAATACATTTGACACAATGGATCACATGTCATGACATGACATGTCTTCGTCTTTTCACCCAGACTTCTCAACAATTTTGGCATCTTGGGACACTTTGCTTTCAGCTTTGTTCTGGTCATGAAATGCAAACACACTTTTACCTTTTTCTGTGGTCAATTGATGGACAACAGTAGTGTATGTTGTAGGCAGCTGATGCAACTCGATGAAGGCGCAATCCGATCGCTTGTTCTGTCGCTGGACACCATGGTGATACTCATATTGAATTATTGTGGTGCTCAGGCAGCGATGGATTTTGTGCCGTTTTCGTGATCTCTTATGCAAATACAGAAAACGTCAATGAAGATGTAACAATTCTTTACGACTACGTTGGGCTGATATGTTACGAGGCAAGATACAAACTTATACACTTCTGGGGCGACGTTGTACGAATGAAGATCTGACATGCTTCCTACTTACTATGTCATTGATTTTCTGATGTTCAATCAAAAATCATGACGCTATTGACCTGCCCCCCGGGAGATGAATAAGGATGCATAACCTGGCGTGCCATGGTTGCAAAATGTCTTCTTGACGAACCGCGCAATCTCTTTCACATGGTGTCATGACCTTCACACTTCTTCACGACAACGACCACGACCAATCGTCCTGAAAGAGACGAAATTCGTTGCCTCTAGAATTCTGCCATTCACAGCCTACAGCTGTACTGAAACGTACTCCACCGCCTACAGCCGTACCGAAACGAACTTCACCGCCGACCGGGCGCAGTGATAGCTTCATTTGCAATTTGCCAGCCCCACTTTCAAGAACTATTTATTGCACGACGACAACGGCAATTACGTTTCTTTTTTTTTCCCCGGCAAAGCAGCCTTCTTGTAATGTCAGACTACAACGACATTTGTGTCAACCATTAATCGCAACCTGTTTTCAAACCGTTCCAAGGAAACAGCCAATTACAACGCAACAGCATGGCTAGTACGAACAGTCACCAGAACGGCAACAGTAACGCCCCTCAGCAGGTAAATATCTTGTTCCTATTCTTGCATACCTCTATTCCCTGAGTGACTTCCCTTGGGTTGATTCCTTGTGACCTTTGACTAATAACTACAACTATTTTTCTCTTTAGTTGGCCGCTGCTACCAATACAACCCGCCGACGCAGAAATGAAAAACCCTGTCCCGTGCCCGGATGCACGGGTGACGCTTCTGAGCGTCACGCCACTGTCCATACGCTCGATTGTCGAGTCCACTACTGCGAGCAACAGGGTCACGTCTTTGAGTGCGTCGCTGACCTCGGCCGCCACCTGGTCGAGGTTCACAATGAGGGAGACATGGATGGCTGCCATTGGCCGGGCTGCACGTCCAATGGACCTCGCAAATCTCGGACCAACAATACACGTATGTAACTGTTCTTTGTTGCTTGTCCTTTTAATTTCCGATATGCTCACCCATTTCAATGATTGCTAATGTTACAAATATTGTAGTGCATTTGAGACTACATAACCACCGCCTCCCCCCGGCTGTGGGTACCGAAGACGAGGAGGTCGGCGAGGATGACGCCGAGGAGAACGTGGAGGATTCCAACTAAGACTGAGGCACCAGTATTTAATTTATTGGGGCATAGATGCAATAGCATTTGCAGGGATTGGCTCGTGCGGTTTCAACCAATGCATTCTTGGAACCGGAATTTATAATACAGGAGAATTCGGCAATTTTCTGTGACTGACTTGTCCTGATCGTTTCTGTTGCCCGCGAATGCCAATTGATACCAACTGACTAACTTTGACCATCGAGCTTCTGTGAGAGATAAGAGATGACATGAAAGTGTTTTCTGCAAACGAATCCCTCGAAGGTTGAGCATTTGATTCACACGCTTGATTGTCGATTCCCCGACTGCGAACAACAGGGTCATATCTTTGAGAGCATTACTGATCTCCGCCGCCACCTGGTCGAGGCTCATAATCAGGGTTCTATGGACGCATGCCACTTGCCTGGATGTACGTCCAACGGACGTCGTAAGTCTAAGGCCAACCACAAATATATATGAATTCTCTTGGTTACCTATCCTTTGCGTTTCCTACGTGGTTATCTCAATCATTCCATTAATCGCTAATGTTACATATACCATAGTTCACCTGAGGCTCCATAATCACCGCCTTCCCCCGGTCGTAGCTGCTGGAGACGAACAGGACAGCGAGAAGTCAACCCAAGACTGAGATACGAGGAAAGGTATTCACTAAGGACGAGATGTAATGAAATTCTCAGGGACTTCTTCGTGTGGTTTTCCTCCTATGCATTCTTCCCACTCTATACCTCATACCTAATACAATATAATTTGGCAAATTTCTGTGACTGGCTGTCCTAAGCGTTTCTGTAACCCCGCGAATGCCAATTAAACCAAATGGCCAACATTGAGCGCCAAGCTTCCATGATCAACTTTCATAAAATAAGAGATGCTGTGGAAGCGTTTTTTGCAAATGATTTCCTTGCATATCCAGCATCTGATTGAGATCATAACAGTTACGGTGGATGGCCTGGACACCTGGCTGGCTGGCAGCCAACCCCACCTGATGGCCCGTGTGTCAAAACACCAAGTATTTGACCGCGATTCGTAGCTCCATGGATTTCAGAGACTTCGTCTTTGTTTACAACAATGACAGTACCCATATGGTAGATGCACCGCCGTCTATTTGACCACTCGTGACAATAGCGTTATTACTTTGATTTCTGGAAGATGACTAGGATGCACTAGCTGTCTCATATCACTAGTACATTGTATACAGTGCACGGACCATATGAACGTCCAAACTGCAGATATATAGGGTACTCAAAGTTTAATTGCAGCTGGCTCATCCAGCCTGCATGACCTTTCTTCTGCGTCTTCAGTATCACCATATTTACGACCCACACAGTTTGAATCAACTCTCCGCCTGAAATTCCCGTGCACAAGGAATGACCATCTCTTATCCTGTTTTGAGGCACTGCCCATTTATGTTCTACGAGATCATATGTATCAGCAGATTGACTACCATGATCGCATTAATATCAATGCTGAATCACAAATACTACAGTGCATCTTTATCTCATAATTACTGAAATTGACATGATGATACAGTATTGCTTTGTAATTGACTTGTGCCAATAAATCTTGACCATTCTGTATATGTTAATTACCACAACTTGATTCTAATGGAGGACGCATTTATTACGGTGCACTTGTGCCGCGGAGCCATATATTTCACCCTGTTCACGCCAAAGACGATGCCCATGAAGAGGCCACCATCGATGCGAACTGACGATTCAAAAAGGGCAGTTGAACATGCCTACCCCAACTCATTGGGTCGGCCAAGGCACTCCAGTTGTCGAGGAGACTGACGACAGTAGTCCATGGTCCCTAGGCTAGAGGTTCAACACAATCGATATCAAGCTACTGCCTCCGCAAAATCAGCTCTTTTAATTTGATTAATATAACATGTGTGAACCTGTTTTTTCTTAAAAGGAGTATTCAAGGTACGAATCCTTTTGATCGATAAGCATAACTGTACAATACCACCCCTGAAAGGCAGAACGTCTGGCAAACCTGAAATCCGTAAGATTTTGAATTCAATGTTTACACAAGTGATGTCCCTGCTCAAAGTCCCTGGCTATGGCACGAATTCATCTCTGCGAATTTTTCCTTGTCTCTCGATCGACCTTCATTGGCTTTTATGAAAGTCAACGGAAATACTGCAGGCTTACAATCTACATTCATCCCCACAATGACATGCTGACCTTTGCGTGGACAACAACGAGAATAAAACGTGATCATGGTGAAGTACCATAAGTCAGGTTCTTGACACACGTTGGTTGTCTTCACGTTACCTCCATGGACGTCCTATGATTGATTGTTACAAAGATACAAGTCGCCCCCTCCGTTTACCATATTTAGCTGTCCCTAAAGGCAGGACAAAGATGCACAGCATGTCCGGTTGAAGTCACCCGCCGAATAAAGTCTGAATACGGTGAGTAAACCAAAATAATAAGATGCAACAGGCAATCTCTTTTGCTTTTAGTCGTTTTGACATGTGAGCATTTAATCTCTGCACATCAGCTTTTTCGACCGCTTCAAATGGCCTTCTAAGGCCTTTCCTTGATCTATGATTAAAGCTGTCTCCCATCTACTCAGCCTCAAGATGCTAGCAGCCACGTATCTATAAATGACAAGATTTACCGTCTGGCCAGTTGCAGTGGCGATGAATCAGACCATCACACGACATTGTGTACCCTATAACATCAGATTGTCGTCCGATTCAACGGCTATCCTTACTTCACTTACACCAAGACGCCTGGACGGCACAAGCCTTTGTAGTCCGTTACCACAATCATGTATCGAATTATGAGACACATGTAGTACTATCTTTAAAATGAAGATGTTGGCCAGCTAATCGGTGGCTGGATCGTCTTCGACGAGGCGGTGATTCGTGCCCGCGAGCGTGCTATATCCATTCAAGACTTTGATTTATCGGTGAATCTTGGTCTAGTTCACGCCGTTATAGCAGAATAGGTTGATCTGCTACTTTTTCGTTTCTTATCTCTATCCTTCTCCCTCTGCTCAAGCCCCCGCTAGTCAGCAGGCATAGTCGCTGCCTCTCGTCGACAATGAAAGCCAGCACACTCATTCACGACAACCGGTAAAGGGCCCAAAATCTCTAATATTGATAAATATGTATGTTTCAAAACTTATTGGAAACTACTATCCAACCCTATTGGTATGTAGTTAGATAATCACTAGAACAATATCAAGACATCAACCAAGTGACGTCTTGAATCAATGAATGACATTAGACTTGAAGAGAAACAAATTGGTTTTAGGATCTTCTGTACTACATATGAGATACAAATTCTGGAGATACTCGTTTAAAACACATCAAAATTGTAAAGTACAGTGATATACGAGTTAATTGCGAGTGAATGCGGTGGATCTATTGTTCGAACAAAGTAGCGACGACAAGAAACAAGAGTCTAGGCGAGCCTTCAATAAAGTGATCACTAGTGATCGGCGGAGAACTGAGGTCCAGGGATACAGTAGATTTTATGCCCGTCTCTAGATCTCTATGTAGTTATCGTAGAAGCACCTATCGACGTCACTGACTCAGGTTACATTCGCCGCTGGTCATCTATTAGATAACTTCTCACAAACTTCTTTTCTCTGATTCGAATAGGCTCAACTACTGTATTTTTATGACGATCCATTCACCACATCTCACCCTTCACAATAATCAGGCAGAACTCCGCGCAGGCACGCAGCTTCCAATAAATGGACCCCCCGACACAATTAGTCTAGCTCTCGTTCCAACCTACTCAGTCTCAACTCGTCGTCGACTGAGGTCATTTTCTGCAGCTGACCTTCCAGACTCTTTGGACCGGATTATGGGATCTATGTAGCCCATTGTCTCTCGTATACTATTATCTACACTCAACAGTTACAACCAAGATCAGTCTGAATAGGCTGAGATACTTGATTTCAAACCACGCAACAGCAGTGGATGCTGACTTCATTTATTCTAGTCCCAACGCAAGGTTTGAAGTCGTGGAAGTAATAAATCAGTAGAATAACTTTCTCGTTTTGTGATCCGTGTAAATGTAACCACTACCCTTCTCGCACTTTGTGGAAGTGGCAGCATTGCCAGGCTGGATTCGTATCGCTCTAATAGCTTTGCCTCAACCAAGTGCTGTTCTGATTCGAGTTACAATAGTATCACAAATGACTAATTAGTATCTGCTCTCCGCTCTGAGTCATTCTATTATCCCATGGCCTTCCTGCCTGTAGTAGAGATCACAAAGGGTCGCAAGAATGGCACAGATTGTCAGCCATAGATTGTCAGAGCAAGGCTGATTTCTACTGGCTTCCACGCAAAGAATCGATAATCAAATTGCATCGGTCCAATAATCAAACTGGATCCTCGCGCGCGAACCGAATAACCCAGTCAGATGTCGTAATCAAGTCTGCAGCTGGTGAACTGGATCAAAGCCATTGGACCAGCCCCGCGCTAGCTTCTGGAATTTGTCTATTTATTTGAAGTCTTTTTCGAAATTCTCACCTTCCCACCTTCTTCTGACAACAACTTTACCTTCCTTTTGCCCTCACGGTACCAAAAGGTTGTCAACTCCAATCTGCTCCAAACCACCCTAACATCTCACCATTGCCATCTTCAAACATGGCTGTGGTCAAGAATCGTGGAGCATCTGGCTCTGGCTCAGGAGGACGCAAGGGTCGTGTAAGTATTGTCTCCTTCTGTCTTCTTCGTCACGATTATCTGACCATCCCCCTTCCTTGACAGAAGCCCATGATTCCCCAGCCTATCAAGCCCAAGCCCAAGAACCGTCTGCGCTCGAACAAGAAGTGCCCCTACCCGAAGTGCAACGGCCAGGGTGACGAGCGCCACATAATGAAGCATACATTGCGTTGCAATGTTGCTGGTTGCGCAGCTGGAAATCCCTGGTTCTCGAATGCCGAAGCCCTCGGTAACCATCTCGTTGTCATTCATAACAACGGCAACATGAAGAAGTGTGATTGGCCCAATTGCTCGATTTCGGGCGAGAAGGCCAAGAACAACCACAAGGGTAAGTAATGATCTCTTTTCTATTCTCTCTGCTCCTCTTCTTTCAATAACACTACTAACCCACACTGCTAGTTCATCTGCGACTTCATAACTTTCGAATCAATCCTGTCAACACCTTTCTTGACATCGTAGTTCAGCATGCTGATAACGCTGATGCCGACATCAACAGCTACTACGACGCCATTCTCGACCGCATGCATGTTGGTCGTGACAAGGTTGCTGGTCAGGATGCTGATGGCATGAATCTTGATTGAAGCCTGGAGGTTCGCTGGAAGAAGACAGCAATGACATGATGATAAGACTTGATGCAAGCATAGGAGCTTGCCAATGATACCTCCATAGGGAAATTTGATCACGAGAAAATTGATCACTGACGCAATTCGTGGTTTTCGGTTTTCATGTGCATGATGTTTTACAAATGTGACTTGCGTGAAAATACTATTCTGCAATGTACTGCAGTGACGTTTGTCGTTGCAATGGATTGAAAGCATGACAAGAATCGCTTCTCATTTTTAATTCTGTAATTTTGAGCAGAACCTGGAGTCTGTCGAGCATGACGTTGAGAGGTGGTCATGCCAAATACAATAGGGCTTCGGGGGATCTTGTGAATAATGGCAGCTCAATGACCGGGCTGGGATAGGGCGAACAAAGGCATATCACAAAGCTGTTCATTCTGCTGCATAAAGGTCTCACTGTTTGTACTGTCAAACTCTGATCCTGCTCAGAAGGCTGCAAAAATGTAGTTCAGTGATTGTAGGTCTAGTCAGATGTTGGAATCCAAAGGTGAGCAGTATGAAAAAGCCTTCTTGCATGTTGGCCCAGTGATGCGCCGTGGTAGCCCCCTGGGTCGCTCCGGGTAACCAGCGTCGACGTTGAAAGCAACTAAATTAAACGCGCGACGACAGAAATTCACAACAGCTCACAACACAGTCAAACTGACATCGCCGCCCGTTGAAATATTCACATCATGGATTGCGACAGAAGTGATCATCCAATCGTAAGCAGAGTTTCTCTCCAAATCTCTACACTCTACATTTTACTTGGATCAATGTCTCTCCAAACATTTTTGGGGTTCTGAATAGCTGCTTACAGCTTCTTTGTGTCAGGACGGAGACCTTCTCCTCCAGCTCGCAGCTCTCCTCGCAGAGGTAGCTGAGCACCAACAGCAACAGCACCAGGAGCAGCACCAGGAGAACAGTCAGAGCGACCAGAACCCCCACCCGCAGCAGCAGCAGAACGAGCAGAACGAGCAGAACCACCACCACCAGCAGCAGCAGCAGCAGAACGAGCAGAACCACCAGCAGAATCAGCAGCAGCAACAGCAACAGCAGCAACAGACCCGTGTTCCCCGATGCCGTGAGCCTTGCCCTTTCCCGGGCTGTGAGAAGGACGGGTCTGAGCGACACCAGGCCACACACACCCTTAACTGTCGCGTTGTGGGTTGTCCAAATGACAACCCTGTCTTTACAACTGTGAATCAGCTCGGCCTGCATCTCGTAGCCGAGCATAACGCTGGAGCCATGGATGCGTGCAACTGGCCCGGCTGCACCAGTTATGGTGCTACAAGACATGATACGCACATGTGTGAGTTGTGACCTGTCGCCTTCCTTGTTGATGTGATCATTTCTCTTTGTTTTCAGGATCGATGCTAACTCGTTCTCACAGTGCACCTCCGATTGCACAACCACCGTTTGCCCACCGTGGCCAATGTTCACAACGCCAATACTGTTGCAGTTCAGAATGATGATGTGGAAGACGAGGAACAGGAGGAAGACGAGAACACAAACGAGTAAAGACACAAACACGAACTCAATACAATAAAGAATACGTCCTGATTTACTTTTTCTGAAATGCCCTGAGAGACGGAATGCACGGCTCAGATGTTGCTGTGCAAATGTAGCCCGCCTGGGCAGCTTCATTCAGTGAAACTATGTGACACGCCGATGAGTCCCAATGATACGAGGCCAGTGATAGTAGATGAAAATTTGGACAAACACCTACATGGCTGTGCGTGGCACCAGTTCAGCACAGACCACCTACTTTTGCTATTTGGCCGGACAATACCTATTGACATACATTGGACGAACGTTGAACCGCATAGTCGACCCACATTTTCCCCTTGACCAATCAGACAACTCCTGGCCTCCTTTGTGTTCCCAACCCCATGCCGTCGGGTCGTTAGCGCGGTTCGCAACAAAGGGAGACAACACATAGCATATACGAGCATAATATTTACGTCAAGAGGAACTTCGATGAACTCAGCAATTACATTGCGATTATACCGACCACCACTGCTATAATACATTAAAGAGAGTAAACTGCAATTGGTTGATATTGATCGAGTGTTAGAAGTGGAGTTCCGTAGGTTGCCCGGCCACGAACAAGTCAATGGAATAACGCTGGGAAGCTGGAAAAAAAACGAGTCACCGCCCGCCAACGGTGACTGCCTAGCCTTGCCGGCCGGCCGCCGTGACGGGGTAGCAGGGCTGGGCATGTGGAATAATCACTCACATGTGGAGTCATCTGGCAGCCTAAATGGGTGGGCGACGGAGTACCAGGTATTCCGGAACATAGGGTAATTCGGAGTACTCATGAATACGGGGTTCGATGAGTATGGAGTATGGGGTCTGGCAGTATGGAAACGTAGTGTAATGAGCTCCGTACAAACATCATCATGGCCTCAAAACAGAATTACTTTCACGTCTTATGAATTTTGTAATGTAGCAGTGTTAAATGTTATATAAAGTCTTCCAACCTACATCAGAGATAAGCGTAAAGCCTCGAACGGAAAGACAAAATGAAGCCTGCGGCTTGAATGGAATAATCACTCGCCGCCGCCATGCCGCCCGCAGATTAGTCGTCCCCGGCCACGGTGGAGGCCACTACGGTTGCAATTCTATTTAAGCCCTTAGCTATTCGACTTGGTCCGTTCGCCAACTGCGCCGATTTTTGACTTAGTAACTGGAAATCGCACACCTGTCTTTTACACGACCTTCCCAAGCTTTTAGTCTTTGATTCGGTGATTACACAGATTTTCCTGCATACATTCCTAGATCGACTCTTCTCACTCATCTTTTTGCGTGACGTATAATACAATCCGGTCACGTGATTGTATACAGCCAAACCTGCTAAGTCTCTTGACTACATTGAGTACCGACGCTATTCACGACATTTGCCCATCATGCCGAACTACAGCCACTTGTACGACATGGATGACAATGGTTTCTTGGAGCTGGACGATAATGGAGAGCTCATTCGACTGGACGAACATGGCGATCCAATCATCGGATCTCCGGTCACTCAGACTGATGAGCAGGTAAGAGACATTTCTGTTTCTCATACTTAAGACAGTGCGATTATCTTTATTCTCCTATGATGCCATCTCCTGCTTTGGTTCGGATACTTACCTGATGTTTTCTTCCTTTCTTTACAGATTGACCACCAGGACGAGGATGCATCTGCCGGCAACACGGACCTTGATGATGACAGTCAAGATGTTACCATGGTCGATGCTACTCAGATCCTTGACGATTCTAGTGACCCAAGCGACTTGAACGACCTCGGCAATCTTGACGATGTCGAAATGGGGGCACCCGAGGTCGAAGCGGCAGAGAGCCATTCGGCCTCTGCCGTCGAGGATACCACGGCTGACGAGGGGCAAGATGGCCCTGAGCACGACACTGATGGCGAGCAAGAAGCCACTCCGCGCGGAGGCCGCCGGTCACGAAAGGGCGAGCCAAGATCCGATAAGCCTTGCCCAGTTCAAGGTTGCAAAGGTGACGCCTCAGAGCGTCACCAAGTCTGTCACGAACGACAGTGCCGAGTGGCAGGTTGCAAGTGCGGAAACACTACATTTCCGAATGTTACAGCTTTGGGAAAGCACCTTGTGTTAGAGCACAACCGTGGGAAGATGGACGCGTGCCATTGGCCTGCTTGCTCTCATCGACACGAACGCGCAAGCAGCAACCATGTGTGTGAGTTGTAGTCTTTATCCTTTGTTCTCCTTATTTCATTGTCATCTCTCTAATCGCCTTCCAGTGCACTTGCGCCTACACAACTATCGTCTCCCGGTACCGCAGAACGCTCAAACAGTACAGGGCAGCCAAGTTTCCCAGACTGATCCTAATGCTCAGAATGGTCAGACCATCGCAGAGGGTAGCAACAGTCACACAGGTCAAAGCGGACAGGACGTTACCAACGAGTCTGAGAATCCGACAAGTCACGCCGAAGTTGACACGACATCCGAATACACTCCCTCCGAGACAGAAGAGGACGAAGACGACGAAGAGCAGGATTGCTAGTTCTCCCCAACCTTACCACTAAGGGATGTGCTTCACTATGCGAGAAGAAGCTGTCTCACGAACTCTCATCAGCACGTTGAGCTGTACAGTCCGTTGGCTAAAATGACAACCGATTTCCTTTATGTTTTCCTTTCTGATTTATGTATGATCCCAAGAGTGGGACGACCGGCTTTTCTCATGGCCTACGTTGAAGCCTGAGTAATGTTTTGAGGCATGGCTTGGTATGTGTTTTCGAGGATCGCGACAAGGAATGTTTTGAGAATGGTCTGGCAAATGTTCTTGAGGAATGCGATAAGCAATGTTCTAGAGGAATGCGCTGAGTATGGTTTGAGGAATGACGTATGGAATGCTTTCAGAAGTGCGCAAATCAGTTGTTCATGAGATGGTTCGAGAACCGTCTATTCAGAGCATAGTCACAACTACGTATGCTGCCGCTAATACAACATCGATTTCACTGCGAACCCATATTCTTCTGTGATGCTACCAGAGCCAGTCCATGAATCTAATTCTAGTCAGCAGGAAGTTTGAGATCACACTGATTCGAAACTCACCTCTCGTATCTGGAGCTAGGCTTCACGTAGCTTAGCGATCTCTCATGAGCTTCTACTTCAGCGAGCCCGGTCTGGAAATCCATGTTCTCAGGCTTGATGAACGGAGCACGCTTGGCGATTTTCCACGACACATAGATCACGACTTTGTATCGTTAGCGCCAGAAAGCAGCACCGGCAAGGTTGAAATTTGGGTGGACGTACCAAAGAAGACAATAGTGAAGTAAGCACTGAAGAAGTCTGCGAAGCTCCAGTGGCCGTCAATAAAAACTCCTGTGCAATGTCAGCAGATATCAAAAGTGAGGAGCAAGTTGGAGCTAGTACTGACCATATCCATTGGTAAGAAGGATCAAGGTCACCCAGAATATTGCGAAGTAGTTGGAGTATGCTGTTCTCAAATCGTCAATACTGCGGAGCTACATTCAAGAACATCCTCTTTGACTGACGGGTGAGTCTGCTTCTGAACGGCAGCACGGAGGTGTCAATTCCCTGCACCTTCATGCCCTTGTGGAATCGCAAATTGGCAACCTGGGGATATCATCAGCAATGAAACAGCAGAGAAGGGCAATCTCCTTACCATCATCAAGATATATGCAATCATGATGGCCGTAGAGCCTAGGTTGATAAACCAGTTCAGGACAACCGCCGATGCAGTGTTGCAAGTCATGAACGCTAGAGACGACACGGCAATGGAGAGTACGAGAGCCGGCAAGGGAACGCCACTCTTGGTCGTCTTGGCTAGGATCTTGGGTGCCCGCCCATTCTTCGCAAGACCAAAGACTGTTCGTGAGGCTTGGAATAAGAGGCAATTGGTGCAGCTCCACGCAGAGGTGATCCTGGGTTATTCGATCAGCGTATTTGACGACTTGTTTCTGTTTCGATTTGCTTACACAAGTGCATTGCAAAGATCAGGCAAAAATGGATTGTCTAGCCTATTCATGGCGATGATGAAAGGCGACTTGGCTACTCCGTTGCCAGTAGCGATTGCAGTCACTGAAAATGTGTCAGCCAAGAGGCCAAAGTTCCCGAACTATTGCGACCTACACATGACAGGGTCATCGTAAGGAACAAGCAATCCGACAGCAAAGACGGAGAGGATGAAAAAGAATATCAGGCGGTAAATTACACGTCTGACTGCCTTCGAGATGTTCCTTCGTGGATTGACTGCTTCGGGGGCACAGTTGGCAATAAAGTCGGGACCTCCAATGGCGAATGCTGCAGTATTGAAAACTCCCCATATCGCCAGAAATCGACCAGCATTTCCGCCGACGTATTGTGTATTGAAGGCGCCAGGGTCGTACCAATATCGGAATCCGATGCGATCATGCTGGGGGTTTCCTCCCACTACCACGATAAAAGCGAACAGAAGAAAACCTATCACCAGAAAGACTTTGAAGATGGATGCGCAAAACTCGACTTCCCCAAAGTATTTGACGGCAAGACAGTTGAGGACGAAGACGACGGATAGAGTGCAAGCGACCCATACACCAGGATTGATGTCCGGAAACCAGTAGGACCAGAGACCACTCAGCGCTGTACAATCGGCTGCGACGAAGATCCTGAACAATATTGTCAGACGAGCTCGAGTGGGAAGAGACCGTCAATCTCAACTTACATCCTGGCCATTAAAGATTAGTGATATGTTCCCAATCAAGTTGGGAGTTCAAACTTACATGCTGTACGCATAGACCCATCCCATAGCCACACTCGAACTTTCGTCGATAAATGACCGATATCTATGCTTCACTCAGCATTGCGACAGCTTCGAACATGTATCACCCTTACGCGTAACGAAAGACCCTGGGACGGGGAGAAATGCAGACATTTCTCCCATCGCATGAGCTACACAGAGAAGCAGAATGCACCTATGTTGTCACAAAACCTACGTTAGTACAATACACCTGATGCTCGTGAATCCATTCAATCTCGTACCAGACAGAATAGCCGATGAGCAAGCCCGCTGGCCCCGCACTATTCAAGACGCTCGAAGTACCGACGAACAATCCCGTGCCAATGACTCCGGAAATCGCCAGGAGCTGGATATGGTGCGACTTCAGGCCTCGGCGGATACCGTACGGGTTGCTCGATTCCGTGGTCGACTCAAGAGACACCTTCACATAGGTCTGTCAGTAAAGTGGCATAGTCTCTAGAATACGACGCTTACCCCATCATGCACACTTATACCATCCGGTACCGCGCCGACGTGCTGTTTCTCGCCGGCTCCCATAGTGTTTAAAAATTGACGTGCACCGCGATTATCGTAAGATATAAGCTCCGCTAACTTCTACAAAAAGGAGTGATGTTGCATCACATCTTATAGCCAATTTCTTTCTCCCAGCACCCAAGGAAGTCCTCTAGAGCAAGCATCATGCTCTTGTAGATTACGAGTCGGTTGAAGAAATAGCCAAACCAAATCTGGCTTAGATCTCCAGCGATGAAGGCGCGCTTATCAGCCGTCCCCATAGATTGCTATACACAGTGGGTCTCAATGTATGAGAGTAACGGGAACATGCCGACAGTGCGGGGTACGTAAGGCGCGCTTATCGTCGATATCGTCGATAGAATGTGACTTGCAGATGCGGGATTCTAGTCGGTATTATGGATATTGGTGGAATACAATGCCGGCATCGACCTGCACGATCACCCACATCTTTGCTAGGTTGGGGGGTGGTAAACCGCATCCTTTGCGTGGGGTTGTCGCCGAAAGGCGCGCTTATCATTTGCCCAGAGGTGGGAGTGCTAGTCGCTGGCAACTTGTTAGACAGGAGGATCTGTTGGGTGCAAAGACTTATAATATCATCGAGTGATGAAGTAAACTCTTAGTACACCAAAGTGAAGGACACAGCACTTCTCTGCTGTTCAGTTCCTCAACCATGTCGCTCTTCCATCTGGGAAGGTTTCCTGTTGACATGGACCTTCCATACGTCCCGTGTGCTTTGTTGGTGATAATACTTGCTGCCTTATCGCTGCTTAGTCAAGCAAAGCGAAAAGCAAACATCGACAAAGCCCCTAGTGCTGGTGTGTTCTACCTTGTTCGGCAATCTCTACATGCGCGACCGCTGACAAGCTGTTGAGAACCATGGCAGTACCCCGAGCCGACGCCAGACCTGGCCTTCGACTTGGAGAACACGGAACCTCCTCGATTTCGAGCGTTTCGATACCACTACAAGCGCCAGTACGCACTCCTGCATTGACGTATCGAAGGTCGCCAGGCTGAGTTCAGGAATATAGCGTTGTCGATGTGCGGAAGTTGGATAAGGACTCGTGGGTCATGGTAAGTGGTTTTCAATCACCGATATTGAATCACATTGCAGTCAATGGTTACAGACGCTTACTTTGAATCACCAGTTAGACAATGAGTGGCCCATGTATCACCGAGTAAAAGTACAACGACTAGCCGATCGGGGTGACAAGATTGTACAGACAATGCCTCAGGCTCATGAAGCAGCCTGGGAACTCTGTCAGGACATGTGCGAGTTTCTTTACAGAAGATATCCCCAAGTCTACAAGATCCGACGCTCCGAGAAAGACGACGTCGGCTGGTATGGCTTGGGTTCGGTGGCCAGTATTGAGATGCCATCGTTGGGTGCCTCTTACGATCTCACCAGAGAGGACCCGTTGACAGTGAGTGGAGAGACCGAAGGGGCAAGGGAAGTGCTAATATTTATCAGGTGGCTGGGCTCATACAGCCAGCGGATCTCAATATCCTGATGATGGGTGATGATGGGCAATATCATCTAGTCGCAATGATGCTCGGTATTGGTGGTAAGTACCAGTTCAAAGCGCATTAAAATTTCGAAAGCTGAGAGGATTGTTCAGGTGGCCAGAGAATCAAGGACAAATGTGAGTGCAGCCAAAGAGTCTTACTTGATGAAAACTAAATTGTCTGCAGTGGGCAAATCTCTCGCAGACCTCCATTTCAGCGGCCATGTTCCTCACTATGCAGATCAATTGCAAAGGCCCCTCGACCGTTTCCTAGGCAAGCTCCAAGTCGAAGCGCCTTTCCAGCGAAATAGTAAGGGCAACACCGATTCCGAATCGAGGCGGTCGAATTTTTGCTGACAGTTTATAGCAACCGGTATCAGTACACATGGTGAGCAGCCAAGTTTGTCGATGCACTTTGATTTGGCTAAGATTTCAAGATGCATTCCACTGGCCGACCGAGACAATGGGGCCCGAAGATGACTGGGATCCAAAGATTCAGGGTCCGGGCGTTGACACCCCGAGCTATGGCAAGTGGAAGCCACAGGGTCCCATCAGCGACGTCTCGCAACTGTGGTTCCGTCAAGAGCGTCAGGTTCTCCGACGACTGCCCAAGTCGCGGGCGATTGTGTGGTGCGTCCATACGTACATTGAGCCCATGGAAACGGTGGCTCGTGAGCCCGGCGTTCCGGGTCGGCTGGCGTCGCTTGTGAGAAGCTGGGATCCGATCATGGCCAAGTATGTTTGGCTTGTCTTCCCCTCCAATCCTATGGTGAGCTGATTCCAGACCAGGCATAAGGGTCGACACAACTATGAGCATGTTTTGCTCCCATATCTGGACAAACTACACAAAGAACAAGTAGAAAATGGTGAGTGCGAAGATGGAGAGCTCCCAAGCAAGTTTCCCTGGTAGTTGTACGACGATCGTATAGCGAGATAAGGACAGGTCCCTTCCCACTGGAGGAAGAGCGCTAGAGTCGGATTTGGCTTGGAAAGACCGAAAAATGTTGGCTCCTGCAACCTAGCATGGGAACAGATAGCATAATAGGACGAGGACACCATGTTCATATATCTCAAAGTACAGTAGTATCTAAATGACTTTAAGTGCTTTCGCTATTCTTTTTCCCGTATGACATGTGTTTTCAAGCATATAACAACCGAAGGAAAAGCGCAACGTAGCGTAGCTGCAAATCCTGTGTCTGCCCAGGTCTTTGGCGATTGCAACGCCTACACGGGTACCTAGGTAGGTATGCTCCAGCGCTTGATACGCTAGCGGCCATCGCTGATAAGAACCCTCCAGGCTGGCTAGTCCACTATCTATCTATCACTGGACTCACTAGCAGCTACCGCTAAGTGATTCAAATACAGGGCAACAACCTGGCCTACAGAGTGGATGCCATTGCGACATCCCCGCCCTTGCGTCAATTGTCTATCGTTATCCTTCCACCACTCCATGAGATCTAGAGGACTGTTTCATGGCAGGCGTAAGGTAGCAAATACTGGCCGGTCATCGCGGACCATTTGATAAACGCTGGGCAGGATAACCGACAAAAAATCCTAAAATTGACATTGCAGTATCACCCTCAAGACCGAGCACCCAAAGCCGGTAGCTATGGGTGCTCCGGGGCAAAAGACAGTGACCGGCTGCATAGGATGCAGGCTACGCCGCAAGAAATGCGACGAAGCGAGACCACAATGTCTAGGTTGCGCGCGCAATGGCATTTTGTGTGTCTTTCCAGAGCCCGGCAACGAGGAACATGCGCGCCTTTTGAGGCGCACAAATTGCACTCGCAGGCAGCTGGTGAAGCCTCCATTGGACCCAAACAGCTTGAGGACTTCAGCCCGCATCGACGAGCCACCCTGTCCATCAATGCTTGGACCGACCCCATGCATTACTCCTGGAAGCCAATATCTCAGACAGCCAACTTCTCAAAGATTACTGCACCACTATGTCCATCGTACGAGCAAGGCCATGGCTACTTGTCGTGACATGAAGTCACCCTTTCTCACGGAATTAATACCTGTGGCAATGGCCAACGACGAGCTAGTTTTGAATGCTATTCTGGCTTGCAGCGGCATCCACCTATCTGCCCTATCAGGATACGCCGTTGATGCAACGACTTGGATACATTACGGTCAAGCAGTTCAGGGGCAAAAGTTTGCGCTCACGCGACTCGTCCAGGGAAGCAGTGAGCCTCTTGTTTCGGCCACCATTGCTGCGATCATGCTGTGCATCGCAGAGGTAGGTACGCCCGTGCCGCAAAGCCTATAAGTCGGTGCTGACATGTTGAGAAGACTTTCATAGCTGGGGTTGGTAAGCAAGCAATAAATCACCTGAAGGCAGCGCAAGCGATGATGCGGCAGATCCTACAACTTCCCAAAGAGAAGCTTGAACATGGGATTAGGACCTTTCTTATCGAACGTGTCAGCTACATGATAACGCTTGCGCAAGTCAGTGTGGGCGGCATTTCCAACCACCTGGTGCTTGACGACACGGCAATACTGTTCTCGTCGATTGTTACTTTGTCAGTCAGCGAAGGTAGCTCAAGTTGTGGGTGTGTGCATGACCTCTTTTGTCTGATACCACGGATTTCGGCTGCTGTCCATCGCGGATCAAACGAGATTGAATCAGTAGCACAATTCACTCCAGAGACAGTCGCCGAATACGAAAGTCTTCTTTGTTTGATCTCTTCCTGGAGATCGAGCGCAAATGACGACGTCTACAATTTATGTGGCAAAGTTTATCAACAAGCCTTACTCGTATACCTGACTTCAGTCTTTGACATTGAGTCGCTGTCACATCCTCCCACCACGGAAGCCTACCCTCCCGTTACTCGTGAAGCTTTCGATTGCATCAAAGATTTGCTCAACGCGATCACCCTCGATGCAGCACCTATCGCCACGACATTGTGCTGGCCGCTGGCCATTTTCGGGTCATGTGCTAGAACTCACCTTGACCAAGATTTCATTGATAAGAAGCTTTCTCTGCTAGTTGACATATACGCATCACAAAGCGTCCGGGACACTCAAGACTTACTTCGAAGGCTCTGGGAGTCTGCGAGTCCACGGACTTACAACCCGTTGGAACTAGCACGGCTTATGCGAGAAGATGATGTTATGATATTGTTTCTTTGAACGATCAGAAATGCAAAGAAAACAAGACAGATTGAGCATGAAATGTTTTTGGTATTTTTGCATGAAATTTCGACGCCACTCTGGCACACCACTGACCGACCACGCAAGAGCTAACTTGATCATTCGACTCAATTCCTCAGGCTCGTATTAGACCACGTACTGGAGAGGCTCAAGCTTCAGAGTAGAATACAAATAATCTGATTTTGCCTCACTGATCACTGCCCATGTCATTGGATGTCAAAGTCTTGCATTTGTATGATCGGAACGCCAGGTTGATCATCGTGGTCAATGACCGGGATTTTTGAGAACTTCTCTCCGCCATGGCCGTTATGCTCGGTTGCCTCACGGCCAAGATCCTGGAAACTTTGGTGAGTAGGAGGAAATGTCGCAAGGTCTCGCCATTGCTTTTCCTGCACAAAAGTCAGCAGTGATTACTCGTCGAATTCTGGAATAGTCGAACAGGAGTCAGAGCTTGTTCTTACTTGTTCAAGGTCTTTTACATAGGCATCTCCCATAAGTCTCCATGAGTCACCCTGTTGTCTCAAAACAAACGGCACAGCGCCTCCGTTGAAAACACACACCTGATCTCCTAGGAGTGTAGTGAGAGGGCCTAATCCAAACCTCCCCCGCTTTGTAATCAAAAAGCTTCTTTGGATAGGCTTTGTACGTCGGAATGCCCGTTCCATAGCTTTACGGAAATGCCTGTCTGTTCCGTCACGAGTTCCGTTCAGTTCAATATGGCGACGCTGGCCATCTTCCAAGCCCTTGATGTTCGTTTGCAAATGGTCCTCATTCTTGGCGTACAACCCAGCAGCCACGACGTTGGCCACAGAGCGGCGCAGGATGAACCTAGGGAGCGGCTCAGTCAGATCCGGGCCCCTCTGCTGCGTGGATGAAGTAGCATTCGTGGAGTCGACTGTTGTTGAAAGCCGCGATGCTATAATTGAGGATCGAATCGCGGAAATCTGATTGATGAACGGCATGTGCGCGAAACTAGGATCGGAATCTAATGCCGAAACAACTGCTACCTCATCGAACACAGCACCCTTGAGCCTCAATTTCTTCCATTCTGTATCAAGTGGTAACTCATGTAGTCTGTCAAACCAGTGGCCACTATCGCTGAAAGTTTCGAACTGGGGCCGCAAGGGATATACAGTGGCCATCTTCCCTCTGTCGAGTCTCATGGTCCATGACGGAAAGTCACTGTTTTGTCCGTCTTCAGACAGTGTAGCAGCAATTTGTAATGGCTCCAGGGATTGACTGAGGATGATGCTCTGCACTGTAACACGGGCATACAGATCATGCAGGGAACAGCTGTAATCTATAACTGTTGGGACAGGCCTGCATTCCTCTTTGTTAAGACCAAGTACTCCATACACCATGTCTCTAGGATCACTTGCACTGTAAGCAAGGGCGGCCTTGATAATCGGGAAAAACTGTCCTTTTTGGGATAGAGACTTGATGTTTTGTCTTTCTTCAACAAGTTTCATTCCACGAGAAACTTTTGTCAGAGATTTAGGCATGCGATTGAACAGGCGACGCGTCAAGGCAGTAGCAACGATTGTGATTTCGTAAAGTGGTATTGTGCTGCCCCCAAGGATGCACCATGCTCTCTTTGCGAGACCGCTCTCTTGAATCGTCCACACTCGCTGGAACCAGGATGAATTGTAAATGACGCCAACGGACTCGATGAACTTAATATCTTCCCTAGATGATGTGTCCGTTTCCATGACATATAGCGATGTGAATTCAGAATCAACGGATGAGCTGGGGTTGAATTCGTCCCTAGATGCATGTGGGACATCGGGAAGCTTCATGTCCTGACCATCATACGCATGCATGCATAATTCATACGCATCATGGAGAGAACTAATGGCTGCTTTGGACGTTTCTGGTGAGGCATGATCACCAAGACAAATCATGACTGCCGCAGCTCGCGAATAGATCGTCGTCATGCAGGAAACCTGCTTAGCTCGTTCTTTGTTGTCTGACTGGTTGATACAAATGGCGTCGATCCAGATCCGGAAATCCTTGGTCTGGTCTGCACCTGCGTGTAGCTTTGGTAGTGTGCTAAAAACACTTTCCACCGCCTTCGCAGTGTTGACCGGAACCATTAGTTCCTGGCCGTCAATTTTGGGGGGGGGCTTCTTTGCGACTCATCACCCCATACCTGAAATGAGTGATATCAGTTTCGCTCGTGCCTATCAATGGGGAAGTCACTTGATATATGTCGTTGTGTTTGTCTCTTAATCCCTTCGGAACATTCTGATAGCAAAACGGCCGAAGCAATCTAGTAACTTACGTATGATACTGCATAATATTCTGGAACCTGAGAAGTATCTATTCTCTCAACTTCCAGTTCATATTCCGTCGCATGGTCCTGATCCCCGTGTGCGTCGGACTTAACCCGCAGAATGCGGATTTCGTCATTGTCTGGATTCAACTTTCCGTAGCAAAATGTGTCAGCCATTGACAGAAAGATTCAGGCTGCAAAACAAGAGGTTGTAGGAAAATCAATAAAGGACAATCATATAATTCAGAGGCTCTTGTTCGCTGGCTATCTGGCACGACAATTGTTATATTATAAGTTCAACATCAAGGCAACTCAGTCTTACATGTTTAGCTACGGAAAGAATGCTTTGATGTGGCCTAAATGCAATCTGTTGAGCGCTCACATGCCAATGAGCAGACCATATTATAATTACAAATGCAAGGCGGGCTGTGTATCAAGCCTCCCCAATTAACTTTCTCCACGTTGGGACTGTACGCCTCATTTGGGCGAACCAGAAGGCTGCGCCTCAACAGTTTGCTTAGCGACCCGAATGCCGGTTCTCACGTAAGACGAGTTTTTCCAGATATACGCGATTTATGTTTCATTCTTGACTTCAGCAAAAGTTTGAGCATGTAGATAAATTTGGAATTGATGCACTCATGCTGTCTTTACCAATAGACCCAGCGAAAAATCAGGAGAACGCTGATTCCACGTTGGCTTCACGAATAGAGATTGCGCAATGCATGAAATTGATAATCGCCTCAAGGCCCCAAGTAGCTGTCATAGTATTGAACCCATCCTCTCTTTGCTTCAAGGCTTCCGTCCTGTGACAGCATACTTGGTAGTAGCCAAATAAGCACCCTTGCGCGTCTCCTCCACGGCCAACGGCACCAACCTCCTAACCTCATCCCCCATTTCGCTGTTCCCCATCTTGCGCGCAATGAGCTCGTGCATGATGAGCCCGCACTCGTGCATCAGGTACGCCCAGTGCGGCGGCGTAGTGTGCACGTCGGCGTCGACGTCGACGAGGCCGCGGTCCGCAAAGATGCCCGCCAGATCCGGGACCCAGGTCGGGTTCAGGCGCGGGTCCTGCGACTTTAGGAGCGTCATCAGCGCTTCAATGTTGGTCTTTTGGTTCTCAGGCTTGGTCAGTTCGCCGTGCACGGTTTGGTTGTCGGGTTCTACCCATTGGAGGTAGCCGCCGGGTTCTTTCATGCGGTGTCAGTACTGTGTCAAGGTGGAAGTCGCCGGTGCGTAGTGTTGGGCGAGTTCAAGGGTTGGATGCGAACTCACTTAGCATCTGCATGAACTTGTCCACGACGACCGGGACTTCATCCTTGAACACGACGAAAATCATGAAGCGGACATTAATAATGTCAAACGCGCCGACCAGGTCCTCGGGGACTGGGTCGCGTAAATCCCATTTCTGAAATTGAATGTTGGCAGGAAACGTCTCAGGCGGTGGCGTGGCATCAAAAGATATGTCTAGGCCCGTGAGCTGTGTTGATGGCGGGAGTCGATCGTATGCATCGAGCAGCCATATCCTTCAAGGTAGCGTATCGGTCAGTGGCTGTCGGTGTCTTGACATACTGCATGCAATTGACTCACCCTGTACCACAGCCTATATCTGCGACCTTGATATTGTCTCCCGTGGTGGGAATTCTTGGGTGGATGAGGTAGCCAAAGTCCTTGACCCAATGATGATGCATCAAATTGAGACTTCAAGGAGTAACGCTCAGTCAGCACATTCATTCGTCGACAAACTCTTCACTGTTAACAAAAGGCACGAACCGACTGTTGTCGAGGAGATCTCGAGTGAAAACGTAGTCATCATTTGAAGCCATTTTCGCTGCTTGAGATGGAGATCCTTCGAGCGATACTGGGGTCACTCAGTAGAAGATAATCAAGAGATGTATTCTACTGAGGTCTTACGGGAACGAGTATTCATTGAGATTGGAGATGTTTGCTTCGGCAGCTTACTTGTCGGCCTTATAAATCAAAGCCGCGCATGTATTCAATCACCAACACACTACATGCATGCATGTTGGGTCATTGCGCATACATACGTAGGTAATGGTATCCTTGATGGACCCACGGGCTGTCGGTCACTGGTCACATGAGTGTCCTGTCAATGTAACGCATTTAGCATGGATTATAAGTATTAACACTATGCAACTATCGAAAAATCAACGCTCCGCCAATAATGCAATTACACTTCCGTTTCAATGCCGGCATCTTTTTCGGAATGCGAAAACACCTTCTCCAAACTACCCTTGACTCTGCTCATCTTGCCTCCCAGGTGGTCAACCTCTCGTGCTGCGCGCCATTGCATAATGCCGCGGTGCTTGCGATGAAGCTGTTTGTGATGATCCTTGTAGTCTCGCAACTGGTTTCTGAGGCCTCGTGAGCCATCGTCCGCATCATTGTGGCCGGGCGCCAGTACAGAGGTGGCGGTATCGATAACGCCTTCAACCGGGTTGCGTAGAATGTTCTTGGCCTTTTTCAATCCGCTGAGTGAAACGGTTGATGACGACCGCGAATGGCCCTCGTCTTCAGAAGACGATTCGGACGAGGAGTCATTAGTGTGGACCCTGAGTTTCTTCTTGGCTTGGCTGTCATTCTGAGAATCAGAGTCAGAGTCGCTGTCATCTGAGCTGTCGAATTCTCCTTCGTCTTGGTGCAAGTTCTCGTCCGTTGCCGTATCCAAGCACTCCATGACTTGTCGCATGTCTCCGTTCTTGGCTTTGGCCGCGTAGCTTTTGTGGAATCCAGACAGTCCACGCCAAAACTTGAGTGGGACCTCGATTTCACCGAGTGGTTGCTCATTTTCCTCAAGCCCTTGGTAGCCGTAACATGATGACGCTCTTCTCAAGTTCTTCTTTCCGCCCTTCCAAACCTTCAAGGTGCGGACCTCATCTTCTTCATCAACCAGCTCCTGAAGCCATAGAACGGCAAAAGCTGGCGTTGAATCAGGACCAACCTTGGATGAACGAAATTCAATAATTAATGGTGACGCATATCTCTTGCGAACGGCAAAGAATGCGCTCTCGTTCTCGTCTTTGCCTTTCAACTTCCATATGCTGCCTGCATCCTCGTACTTGTGCTTGCCCATGTTGGTTCGGACCTTGAGCCTGTTCTCGGCAATGCCGTCCGAGAGGCCGGACTTGGCTTTGATTGTACCTCTCACCTCCAGAGTACCATAATCCCAGCCGAGGAGGTTTCGTGGCAGCTTGGCTTCGATGCTTCGCCAAACCATGCTGATGCGAGCGCGGCCATATCCAACTCCACCTACAAGTGGGTAGTTCTCCATCACTTGGGTTTTGTCCTTGAAGATCTTCGCAATGGGTAGATACACCATGCCGATGAGCGGATCGTCTTCCCGCTCACGAGCATCTCGAACACTGACAATGACTTCGGTAGTCCGCCAGTCACGAATGAATCGTTCCGTCCCGGCATTGAAGAACGGCTTCGAGTTCTTTGGCTTCGTGCGTGTCTTGTAAATCTTCTTGTGGTTGAGGATGATTGTACAGTAGCTGTCAGGCATATCGTCATGATGCTCTGCTTCTTCGTCGTTGTCTTCTTTTCCTTTACCAGTATTGTCCCTCCTTCTGAGTTTGGAGATTTCAAGTCCAGTGATGTTATGAATTTGAACGCTGAGAATTCCCGAGGGAAACTCATCCGAAGGTGGAGCTGAAATGATCATTGCGTCCTCCAATTCCCTATAGTCTTGTGCCTTTTGTTGGTGCAGCTCGTCGTCGTCGGGAGCCTTGCCTGCTTCTCTCAGCTTGTGGGTCGAAAGTTCGGAGACATGATCTTTGAGTTGTTCTTTCGTCCTGATTTGCTCATTCACTGTCTGCTTCTCGAGTTGATATGGTTGAATCCTGGTCTTGGAGAAGTACCCGACACTCCAAGTCAACGACCCTGCCATCTTCTCCTCTGGATCCTGTCCTGTGAAGCGATCTTCACGTTTCTGTACGCGGTTATGCGAATCTGGGTTGCCTATGAGCGACTTCAAGTCCAACTCAACTCGTCCGAGATCGTCATCTGCAGTGTACTTATCCGAATCCCACAATTGGACGCGCAGCTTTTCCTCAGCGTTGAGTTCCTCAGGAGTGACCAGAATCGTCGAATATTCATGCCAGTCGGGGTTTTGTTCGTTCATGATCACTCGTGTAGAGGCCACAGGTTTGCCAAACTTGCCCCAAGACACGGTTACATAAGCGTCGCTGGCACCCTGCATTGGACCAATACCGCCGTCGCCTTGCTTGAAACCGCTGGCTCTCTTGATGAAAACCAAAACGACACCACGACTGACAGTATCCTTCTTGAAGTCATCTCCGACCAACATGTCCTTGAGGTTCAAGGTCAGACTCTTGGGTGCCACATATTCTGCTAGTGCAGCATCAATAGCAGATTGCACAAATGACGAGATCAGTGGCACATCCATGAGGTTGAGACTGTGTTTCGACAGAGGCACGCAAGAAAGCGAAGCCTTAGGCTGTCCGAGAAAAGTCAAGGTGCAGAGACTGATGAACGGTGGATCGGGCTACGAACAAGTCAGCATATGCAGACATCTGGATTTTATGGGTCGTGATGAACTTACCGTAAGCTGTAGCCTTAGGCGCATGACTCCAACGATCCCGCGCAGCTCGACCCAGACAGGAACCGCGACGCCTCCAGGGAGGTAGAACTTCAGATACATGTGAGCACTCTTGGCTTTGGACGCGATTGATTTGCCGGAAGATCGAGCTCGGTACGAAAATGCCAACTCTAAGTTGATGAAGTCGCCCTCCTCTGCCTCCATTCCCTCACGGATGGCACTTTGCTCTTGCTCCTGTTGTTTGTCCCCGCCGCTCTCGTCCTGATCCTTGCCGCTTTCCATCTTGTCATTGTCATCTTGCTCTTGTTCATTTTGAGGATCTGTGCGGTCACTCTGTGACTTTTTGTTCGGATTCTCCAGTTTACCGTCCGAGTCTACTGTCTTACCAGCAGCACCCGTCGGTAGCCATCGCACGCCCAGTATACGGATAGACTCATTACCCTGACCCATGTCGTCAACGCTTACCATTTTGATGACCTTGGGTAAGGAAGCTTGCATGACATCCTCGATCATGTCAATCAGAGAGGAGAATAGATCCGGGTTTACTAGTGGCCAGATAGAAGCAAAGAGACGGTTGAGCCATTGCACGGACTCTGGAAGCTCTGTGTCAGAGTCGAGTGCTTCTTCTTCTTGGACTCGAGCAGCATCCCAGGTCTCGTCCGTAAATGCCTCTTCGACTTTCTTGTTGACCCAATGACCCATACCGATGGCCGTACCGCCTGCGACAGCCACGAAGCCCAAAAAGCGAAGCACCGTGGAAAATTGAGGATAGAGGCGCCCGCTAATTGCTGGTAGCATAAACATCAAAGCGCCAAAGCTTCCAGTAATTGCTAGACCCCAATACACAGCCTGTTGGTAGATGTTGGCCAGTTCCTTGCGCAGACTATCAAAGTCAGGAGGTGGAAAGAGCCTTTGCGTGCCATTGAAGCCTCTCTGGATGTAGGCTTGCTCGCGATCCAGATCCTCATCTGATTTGGCAGCATTTTGCGGTCCAGTCGCAGTGGTATGGGTTGTGCCAGGCTCTGCGATGTTCTCGGGCGCTGACTTGAGATCCTTGTCTGTTTGATCGTGAATGACGATTGGCAAATGAGTGACTGGATCGGTGACTTCGCGCCCTCCTCCGTGGCGTTTAGCCTTTTTCATGACTTTCCGCTTCTCCTTGGGATCAATGGTCCTAGCGGCCGCCTCCGTCGCAGTCTCTTCCTGTTTCTTGTCATCTTTTCCTGAAGACTTTGGCCGCGACTCTGGAGACGATGGTTGCTGCTGTTGTTGTTGTTGCTGTTGCTGTTGCTGCTGTTGTGCCTGGTAATTGGGCTGGTCGTTTTGCTGTGTAAAGTCTCGGCCGTCCTGGTCTGGCGGCGTAGCGTAGTTCCGATTTGTGGATGGATACGTTTGGTGCTGTGACTTTGGCGCATCTTCATCTTTAAAGATGGCTTTCACAGAGTTATAGGCACGCTTTGGCCTCGAATCATCGGCAGGTTCATGCTGTGCTGCCTCCTCCTGCTCTGTCCTGTTGTCGAGCTCCTTTCGATGTTCCCGGTAGCCCTGAATGGTGGGGATGGGATGTCTTCCGGAGTGAGGGCCAATGTAGTTTCTCCGGACGGCGTCCTCTTCCATGTCATTATGTTCAGACGACATCTTTGCTAGCGATGTGCAATGTCCGGCTCAGAGAATCAACAGCAATCAGGTGATCGAATGATCTTGATGTCGACAAGGGAGCGACCAGGGTTTATAATGGTAACAATCATGCAGTTCCGTCGTTGTTCAGTCAAGGAGACTACTGGGATGATGAGGAGAAAAGAAGTTCCCTGGTCAAGTAATTCCTCGAGACATGTCTTTAAACCACTTGCACTGTTATTTCCATATGTAGGATCAGAAATTGGAGCTTGGTAGCTCTTGGCTCTTCTGTGCTGGTCCGGAGCTTTTCAAACAACAAGGCGTGTGTCGCTATGGCTCTAGGCGGCTCAACCCCACAATTGGCCGTGTTATGATGCAGCTTGCGAAGCCAAAAACCGGTCTGGCTTGTGCCGCGAGCCGTCCTCGCCCTATCACACGGCCGGGACAAGTGGAGAGGTGTCAATTCCAGTGTGATCGTACCACGGGGAGCAATGCCAATTGCTGCAAGGCACCGCTGGCTATGGCTGGTTTTTGCTGTGAGCAGCATCTGGATACAATGAGGTCATCGGTAGTTCTGAAACGGCAGCTTTTCCAGGGCCTGTCGTTCAAATTCCACCCCTGTTGGCCCTGCCATTTAGTGTGCACATCCACTGCCGTGTTGCCGAACAGACCATTTAGTGACAAGCTTCCAGGCCCTGTCCAGCCTGTCCAGTGCCTTTTTGCCAAATGTAGCCCTGCCACGATTGCCAATTGTGGGCCTATTGCATCGAAATCGATAGAACATCAACTCTGATCTACAAAGGTCTCGCCAGTTGGACGACTCATTTATATTACGTGTTATTTCTGTGATCAAATCAATTCTTTTACCATACAGACTTCTTGACAGACTTAGGGATGTCACAGCAGCATGTGTCGGTGCTATAACCATGGAACTCCCGTATTTGGCACGGTCCAACACTGGCAACGTCATTGTCAGCGAATGCGTTGACCTCGACCGGGGATTGACTTTTGATCACTGGTTCGGCCGATATTGTTAAAGTGAAAAAAACTACCGACCCCACATTCCCCGCAATGGTTGAAAGTCGCTGATGACCATGCCAAGTTTGGCAGCCTGGATAAAAATAAAGTCTTGTCTTGTGTTTGCGGACTAGAATGATTGACACGAGGATCACGCTCCAGAGTAATCTTCACTGCTGCCATAGGTAGATGTCAAGATAGTTCTGGACATTGTTTCCCTTAGACATATAGTGGAAGATGTCTGGTTAGTTCAAGTGCCCTACACAATCTGCACCGTAGGGGATATGAGCCGGGTGATGTCTTGAGATCGCATCTACTGTTCATGCTCAAGTGACGAATGTGAAGTAGCATAACCTAAAATTGATTTTAAGCTTCCAAGCCAGGCATAATTAAACGATTAGAGATGATGTATACCTGAATCATCATGACAATTTAAGGCTACTCATACTCAACCGCTCTGCCCTAGCACAGCTCCAAAGCACAGGAATACCAACGTTTGGATACAGAAATCATGAAGGAATCATGCCAAGAATCACTACGAGAGCATTATTGAGTATATCCAACTTGACGAACCCCCGGAACAGAGAAACAGTCTACACGCGGTCGAGTGGTCTTGTCATGCATTCCAGACTGGTCTTTGGTAATGACTAAGTGCATTCGAACATGTAGTACTTGATTTTTTTAAGGTCATGATGCTTTTTTTACAGCTACTTGGAAGTGCTCCTGCTGACTTACTCATACATATCATTTGGAACGATCGACACATAAACTAACAATATATGCTGGTATAAAATGAATCTCAAAGTCTTGGTCCTGCATCGTTTCCCCTTCTCCAATATACTCATAGCCGCATAATAATGTGTTTGCAGTTTATACTGGTAACCGCGGATATATTCCGTCTTGACATGAAGGGCGTAAGGCGTGTGAAAGATGCATGGCTAAATTGCTGAATTCGTCTATATTTGTGGGGCAATTCGTTCTGGTTGATAGATAGATAACATGCGAATCGGACGTCCATCGGCGGTCTTGATATCACAAACGTTGAGTCAAACGGGAAGGGATAAGAGAGTAGAAAAACAGATTTCGCTTGTTTTTATTCTGGTTCACTGCACCTTCCTAGTTTGTCCCAGTGCCAACCGACCATCTCGACAAGTGGACTCCTTGCATGTTTTGTCGCTCAACACTGCGGACCTTCTATACAACCACCAGCCGAAAGTCAGTCTCAGCCAGTTTCTGGACATATAGACAAATCAGCACCACCGCAAACGTCAAGATGAGTGAAGGAGCGCTTCCGCCGGGCTCGGCCCCATCCTCGCCCACGCACCACAAGATCGTGGCGCTCGAGACCCTCTTCGTGCCGCTGCCATCCAAGTTGTCCATGCCCGAGGGCCACACGTACGAGCTGGCCGAGTACTCGCGGACCAAGCCAGGAGAGGTGGCCGAGCGCATCCGCGACGCCGATATTGTCGTCATGACCATTTGCCCCGTGACGGCGTCGGACATCGCCGGGGCGGCCAACCTCAAGATGATTAGCGTCGTGGCCTCGGGGACCGACACGGTGGACCTGGCCGCCTGCCGCGAGCGCGGCATTCACGTCGCCAACTCGCCCAACTGCAATGAAGGGTCCGTCGCCGAGCATGTGATTGCCCTCTACTTTTCGGTCCGGCGCTCGGTGCCCCTAGTCAATGCGCTCGTGCGCGCGGGAGAGTGGCAGGCGCGGGGTTTCCTGGGAAGGACGCTCGACGGCCCTCACGGCAAGCCGCCCATGACGTGCAACGCCGAGGTCATGGGCATCATCGGGTACGGCTCCGTGGGCAAGAGGGTAGAGGCCATTGCCAAAGCGCTCGGCATGGCCGTGCTGGTCGCCGGGCGCAAGGGCCAGAAGGAGGTGGCCGAGGATCGCGTGCCCTTTGACACGGTGATTCGTGGCTCGTCGGTTCTGGTGCTCTGCCTACCGCGGTCGCCCGAGACGCTCAATACCATTGGCGCGCCCGAGCTGGATGCCATGCCGCGGTACTCGGTCCTCGTAAACGTCTCGCGTGGCGGCATCGTGGACGAAGACGCATTGGTGGAAGCCTTGAAAGCCAAAAAGATTGCGGGCGCAGCAACCGATGTCTTCATGAGCGAGCCAGCCAGCCCGAGTAGCAGCCCGCTTCTCGCCCCAGGCACAGAAGAGCTCAATTTGGTAACTACACCTCACGTCGCATGGTGCGCAGAAGATACAAATTACAACTACAATCAGACTCTGAAAAAGAACATCTTCTCTTGGTTAGAAGGTCGACCCACCAACACGGTGGTTTTGAGCACCTCTACATAGACCAAAGACAAATATATCAAGTCACGCCACATCAGTAATGCGGTATCTCGAATCCACCGCTCAATTTATGTAAATCACAGCAAGATGCAGAAATTCTTCAACATATAGCGCAGACATTCACAGAAACAGATACAAAAGATTCTCAAGTACAAACGGAAACTCGCGTTTGATTATCAGTTGGGATCATCCTATCCTTATGTTTTGCTCTTGCCTGAGCAGTGAGTGGCCGAATCGTACACGTGACACGCCATGACATCCTCGATCGATTCCCTTTCGATTTCCGTGAGCGGATGCCAGCCAGAATAGAGTTGAGAGAAACTTTTCATTGTTCCCTTTTGTCCATGCAAACTGCCAAGCCAAACGAGGGCCCCAAAAAAAAAGTTAACCATAAGGCCAAATGAGCCTTGTATCAATGCCGATGTCGTGGTTCAATTATCATCTTTACTTTCGTTCGTGTTCGGCCCAATGCCGGGAAAAAAACAAGTGTTAGACTCCGTCCTCATCAATGGCCGTTTATACAAAGTAGAAACGCCGGGTAGCTGTGGAATGCTACTCCGCAATTACTGGTAGTTGCTGCCCCAACCACGGCCGTAGTTGCCACCAAATCCTTGGTTGCCGCCGTAGTTGCCGTAGGCACCTCCATAGTTGTTGTGGCCCTGGCCAAATCCGCTGTTACCGGTCTGGTTGCCGTGGAGGTTGTGTCCCTGAAGATGGCTCGGGTATCCACCATAGCCGCCCATGCCCTGGCCGCTAGACTGGGGCGGGGGAAGGCCAGATTGGCCGGGAGTGGTGTTCGTAGCAGAACCAGGGCGAGCACCGCTGGTCAATGAAGGGCTGGGGCCACCAGCAGCCTTGGACTCGCCGTAAGGCTTGAGGTCATCATTGGCCGAGCCGGACTGGGCGTTCGGGCCGTTGAAACCTTGACCGGCCTGGGACTGGTACGAAGAGCCGGCACGGTTGAAAGCGTCATGAGCACCTCCAAAGCCGCTGTTTCCAAGACCCTGGGCACCAGACTGGGCAGAGCCAGCGCGACCATAGTTGTCAATGCTAGATCCAAGGCCACTGTCACGGCCACCGATGGCAGCTTGACCAAAACCAGAAGTGGCTGGAGAAGAGCTGTGCTCGTATGGCGAGTGCTGGTATCCATGAGGCTGACCGTAGACGCCTCCCTTTCCGTACGGGGCGCCACCATATCCGCCCTGGCCGTATCCGCCGTAAAAGTTCATGTACTGGGAGTAGAAAGGACTGTTGTTGTAAGGGTGCTGCTGGTAGCCAGGGAAGCCGGGAGCTTGCTGCTGGTGCAGATTCGACTGGGGGGCATTACTCTGGCCAGAAGGCTGTGCCTGAGCAGGGCCCGTAGGGTTCGGGGTGTTGTGACCACTGTTGTGCGCATCAGTGGCCGAGTTGGCACCGTATCGCGACTGACCGGCGCTCTGGGGGTACTGGCTGAGGTTATCGCTGTTCTGCGATGCGTTGTAGCCGCCGAAGGATCGCTGGTGAGTGCTGGGTCCCTCATTGTGACCTTGGCCGGCTTGCTGTTGACCATAGCCCTGTCCGTAGTAGCTATTGTAAAGGCCACGGCTGTGGTCGGCGGTGTAGTAAGAGGAGTAATCGCTAGGAGCGGAGCTAAAGGCGTTGCTCGGGGGTTGAGATGCGGGAGCGGGGAAGCTGTCGAAGCCAGCACCGGTTGTAGCTGCGGGCTGCTGGGAGAAGTTGTCGTATGGTTTGGGAGGGAAGGATTGATCCTGGGCGCCAGCCTGTCCGAATCGGCTGTATTGCTGGTTGAAGGAGGATTCTGGGCTTGGGTTAGTTTGTGATACATGTGCTTGAGGATACTGCGACATACGATGCGCGGCAACACCAGCGGCTGGGCCAGTAGGAGGGGCAACGGGTGTCGCTGTGTATAAGTCAGCACGGGCATCTTGCTTGCTGTAGATCTGGAAGGGATTCGTACCAGCAGCGCTGACTGGTTGGGGAAGAGTGGCGGCAGGCTTTTGGGTGGCGGCCGAGGGGAAGGCCTCGGGAACAGCAGGCTGAGTGGGCTGCGCGGCCAGAGGGGGCAAAGAAGCCCTCGGCTGGATAGGAGAGTCAGAGGGAGGTTGAGCTCTAGTCTCAGCCTCCTCGCGATCGCCATCAATGTCATCCTCGGCGCCGCTCAAGCTGAATGCACCGAATTGGACAGCTGCGCGATCGACCTCGCGGTTGCCAGGCAGGCGAACAGCCTCTTCTTGTTCAAGTACCCGTCGTTGGTAGCTAGGCACGCGGACAGGTCTCTCAGTGGCCTTGAGTGCGGAAGCAGCGAAGCCGCTGGCGGCGGGGCGGGCAGCTTGTGCCTGGTGTTGAGCCTGGGCGGCAGACAGAGGAGTGGCAGTAGCACTCTGAGGAGCAGCCTGGCGAGGGTCCCATGAGTCGGCAGTAGTGCTGGCAACAGTGGCGGTAGCAGGAGGATGAGACTCGTCGGGCAGCTGTTCAAGGTTGGTCTTGGTCAAATCGACCTCAGAAGGAGGCAGAGCGACCTCTGGCTCGACGATCTTAGGAGCCTCCTCAACAACAGGCTCTGGGGTAGGCTCCTCGACAACAGGTTCGGGGGTCTGTTCAGTGACAGGCTCAGGTTCAGCGGCGACAGGTTCGGCGGGAGGTTCTGGTTCGGTGGGCTCGACGGGCTTCTGGACGGTGGGTTCTGGAGCCTTGGGTGCTGGCTTGGGTGCAGTCGACTGTCGCAACATGGATGCCCAGGTCTTGGGCTTGGGGGCAGCAGGTTCGGTGGGGGCGGTAGTAGTAGTAGCAGTAGAAGTCTGAGCAGGAGCGGCAGTCGTAGCCGTCTCCTTCGTGGTATCGGTGGCGCCCCAGCCAGTGGTGCCCCATTCGTTGTTAGTCGAGTCGTCTGTGGTAGTACCAGCACCCCAAGCGGAAGCCTCTGCGGTAGGAACGGAGAGCTCTGCGTTCTCCTTGATTCGGTGACCATTTGTAGCAGGCTGCGAAGAAGCGCCTCTGCCACGACCACCTCGGGCCCGATCACTGCCACGTCCACCACGACCACCCCGAGCATCAGCGCGACCACCACGAGTAGGTCTTCCAGCAGATGTATCAATTGGACCAGTCGAGGGAGCTGTGTCCTTGGTCTTAGGCTTGCTGACCTTCTTGGGCTTCGATACCTCACCCCACTGGGAGATGCTGCCTGTAATTTGCAAATCGAGTCAGTGTCGTGAGAAACTTCAATGGGTGAAAGGGACAAATGCACGAGCGAAAGTGTTTGTGTAGGAGAGAGCTGGGCGTACCTTCAGAAATGCGAGTAGCGACGACCTCTACGTCGCCATCATTCTCCTGCAGAGCATAGAGGATATCGGCGTCTGACCAGTCGGGGAAAATAGCCTTAATAGTCTCGAGATGCTCGCCAAACTGTTGCCTGAGTTGGCCAACATCACCGTCCTCGTCGACGGAGTCTGACTTGTCACCATTGGTGCGTCTGGTGTTGGTCGATCGGGCATCGTTACGACCAGCGAAGCCACCTCTTCCTCCACGACCGCCACCTCTGCCGCGAGCGGCAGGCTGGGATCGAGACTGTACCTCAGACATTGCTGAGTGTAGATGTGTGTGATGTGTTTTGGGGGTGGGGAGTGAGGAAATGGCGATGCAATCCCCCTTTGCCAATGCAAGGTTGGGAAAAAAGGGAAACAGACAGCCGACGACAACAAAATGTGGTCAAAAAGAAGAGATGAACCAAGGGAAAGCGACGTCGCTGTCGAGGGAAGGTGGGTAGATGAATTAAGGTAGCCTGAGATGGTTGGTCAGGTCGAATGATGCACAAGTGAGAAAACCGTGAGCCAAACTGCTAGGCTCAGATTTGAGGCTGATGCTCTCGCTCTCCTCTGGTCTGGAGAATCGATTGACGGGCAAAGAGGGTAAGGCGTCAGGTAGCGCGGCGCAGTGCGGGTTCACCTTGGCAGCGTTCTGCTTAGCGGTCGGTAGCGCCGTAAGAGTGCTGTGCAGGGCCAGTTCAATGCCCCCTGTCAGTGCGGTAATGTCGCCAGGTATAAATCTACCGTACCTGTCTACAGTGCAGCAGCAGTTGCTCGGCAGCCCGTTAACGTGGTGAGGGAACTGCGTGTCTGACAATTTTCCAATGATCTTCCGCGTTGGGGACGTGTCAGCAGCTGCAGCCGGTTGTGAGCTTGGAACTTTTCACCCCTTCTTCTTTTTCGCCTCTCGTCTCCAATCGTGTGGTGCAGTCAGGATCGGCCCAGAGCCAATGAGAGATTCCTGACAGTAACAATGTGCAAGCAACAGGTATTCACTATCGGCAAGTACCGTTCGCCTTGGCCTGAACTGTTATGTCTCTGGTCAGAGATATGACTTAAATCTGGCGTAGTAGAACGAGAATACAAAAAGCAGTGTAAACCACTCCAATATTACAGAGCTTCGAATTGAATTGAATGAATTATGGGAATGGTCACGTCTCAATCTGTTGTTGCTTGTTCGTCACTCTTCATACCTACATGCTGCTAGGTAAAGTGAATTGCCCTTTTAGCACCTAAAGCAGAGGAGCTGTTTGCCTTCTCAAGAATTTTTCAGCTTTCTGGCCAATGAAAACGACTGTAACCCCAAGAATGCACTAAAAAGGGTCGCGACGGCTCCACACTAGAGCTCCCCAATTGGAACCTAAAGTGGGTGTGAAAGGGAAAGCCGCAGGCCAAGCAAGGCACTCCCTCAATGGCATGAACAGGAGGATTGTGAACGCGACACAAGACTGGTTGCAGTAAAAGGGCCGTTCGAGTCAATTGCTTGCAAATAAACTTCCATTGGGAGGTAGCCAATTGCGACAGAAGCAACAAACAAGCCGGGCATGTCAATGCCGCAATGCAACACCTAGAATTAGTCACTTGATGACTCCCTTGAGCTGGTATCGTGACCAGAGGCTCAAACGTAGCTTGTGAATTTCCGGGGTTCGGCTGTCCATCGTCGTCATTCCCTAGCAGAGATCTGATAATTTACCTGCATCGCATCAGGTACGTCCCCACTAATTACCCAGGTGTCAGTGGTGCAACTTCCAAGGTTGTGCCTACCCAGGCGTCGGTCTACAGTACCGGTACCCTACCTGTCTAGCGCATACCCATCGGCTCGGAACAACCTTGCGAGCTTGGTCAAATCGTGGGGTTCCATGGACCCATGCAAGCACTTGAGCCGCGAATGGATCTCTATCAGCCAGACGTCAGTCGATTCACTGATGACTGATCGCATGTGCATCGTCGTATGTGCATTTGATTGCATCCACTGTCGAACGCTTGAGGATACGGGTACTGTTTCGTCCTATTCGTATTCTTCCAGATCATAGAATCATCCCACGACTGACAGGCTTGATCCCGAACAAGCACTGGTCAAGCCTAAATTGCATCATCACCCGTCGACCGCATTTGAAATCGACTATTACACACCTCGTGCATTCGGCCGCTCGGAGCTCGATGCTCTCCTATAGATCGCAATCATGGTAGCCCGTACGCCCCCGATGGCTTCTCTCAAGAAGGGGCTCAAAAAGAGCATACTACCTCAGATTCATCAACCACTGCCTCTCAATAAGAGAGAGTCCCAGAAGTTACTCGATTCCATCACGTCCTCTTTCCGAAAGAACCTAGACAAGGAGCATCCATGGCAGCATCAAGAGGCCTTCGACCCTGCGCTCAAAGCTATGTCGGTGCTGGCTGAAGATTTGCCACGTACGGAAGCGCCACAGAAGCATCGACCGACGGACAGGCATCTGGACTCGATTCTTACCAATCCTCTCTTTGCTCAAGGGACTGCTGCTGGCACGATAACCACCGCCGCCCTACAACAGCATCATGATATCTTCGATTCGGCGGCTTCAAAAGGCATGATGACGGCTCGCCGAGCTGCCGGTTATCTTGCCATGGTTCGCAAAGCGGCCCAGTTCTCGGGTCCGACGGCTTTGGCTGCTTCAGGAGCCGGGCTGCGTGTCGTGCAATGGCTCCGGTCTTCGGGCGCGGAGAACTCTCTGGAATTTATATCCGATCAAATGCTGATGCCCCTCTTGGTTCGCTTCATGTTTGTCGAGGGACTGGAAGAGGTTGCTTGGACGTGGCTTTCACGGTTAGGGGCGCAGCTGCAAGCTTTACCGAAAGACAGCCAAACCCAACATTCTCTTGTCTTTCTCCTCCAGGTCATACGTTTGGCCCAGGTGGACAAGGACCGTGCCTTGGCATTTTCTCAACCATCCCTTGATCCATCATATTCATCATTTTTGAGAGCGAATCAGACCCTGACAGTAGACGATCCGAGTGTTGCGAAGGGCCTGCAGAGATATTGGCGCAGTCTGTCCTGGGCATCTACAGTCCACGCGTCCCGTTATCAAACACCGTCCGCGCCCTTGTTTGAGATGTTTACAGACATTGGTCGACCTTGGAAGAAATCGTTGGATATTGCGCATCTTGAACTACACCACCCTTCGAAACCCGATCATTCCTCTGCAGTCACTTACTTGCATGACGATCGCGTACGACTCAACGCTGACAAATTGAAGAACTCTGCAAACTACGTTGAGAGAATGATCAGCCTCGGTACTGATACCGTCGACAGGCTCCAGGTCGTCGGCGATCAGCAAGAGGCGTCATGGGTTTCTGAATTCATGACCAGAACTTTTTTCGCCTGGAATCTTCGGCCTGACGGGAAATGATCGGAGTTTGTAAAGTTAAGTTTAAACAGCACATATATTGGGATGCTGTATGATGTTGGTTTGGGATCAGATCTCAAGACCTCGAAGCATCCTAGGAGTACTCTGGCGTTTGATTTTTAAGGATACCACCGTGGGAAATGGCGTTGGGGTTTAGTCATTGTTATTAAGCTACGAATTATGCTCTCCAATCGAACATTATTTTGTCGAGACGACATTGTCAAAGGCAAAGAACCGGTCATCATCAAGCGCATGCCAGAAACCATAGTGAACGTATGGATGAACGATGTTTCAAGCATTTCTCGTGGCAGTACCAAACTTCGTGTGAGCACCAGCTAGTCGAGACTGCAGAGTGATGTCTCTTCTTCATGTCCGCAATTTGAGTTTCCACTTTCTCATCTTTCCCTCGAGTCTCATACCCTACATCCATTGGCTTCGCTGCCCAGTCGAACAAATGCCACCGAATAAGAACATGCCAAAGATCCAAAATGTTACAAGCTCTCAGCAAAATCTCAACCTGTTTCTACAGGAGAGCCCTACTTGAGTTTGTCCACCACACCCCGTTCATACACCCGGATACAAAGGATCAACAACCTCGACGGTTTTGATCTTCGCCGCCCGGGCCGGCCCGAGCTTTACGGAAATGTACTGAGAGACGTCGACGGCGCCCCTGCCGGCGTTGACACTGTCGCACTGGCAGAGCTTGTTGCTGATGCTGCCCCGCGCCGAAGAAGGCCGCCGGGAGGGTGGCGGCGGCTTGAGCATATCCGGTTCGTACAGCTTATCCAAGCGGCGGTGCTCAGCGACAAAGTCCGAAAACAAGATGAAGCCGGCGTCGTGGTGGTGACCCCTGGTGACCTTGTCCGGGGAGATCTTCCACCGCGACAGCGCGCCGTGGCGACACGTCTTCTTTTGCGGGCGCTTGACAATGTAGAGCGTCTCGAGGCTCGTCATGGCGTCGAGCGCCTTCATAAAGCTGGCGGCGGCGCTCCAGGTGACAAAGTAGCCGGGCCTGTCGGGCGGGGGGTAGTAGGCCGCGTGGCGGATGCGCTCGACCCAGGACCCGTGCATCTTGCCCAGGTTCATGGTGGTGCGGGTGAGGGGCACGGTGAGGAACTGGAACGGGCTCTGGTTGTGCGCCACGACGTTTTGAAAGAGGAAGACGTCGCGGGCAAAGTTGACGTGGGCGCAGACGGGATTGCTCTTCTTCTTGGACCAGATGCTGCTTTTCAGATCCCACAGGTCGTGTAGGGGCGTCGCCAATAGCGGGGTCTTGACCTTGCCCGAGAACCGGATCTTGTGGAAGACGGTTTCGGTGGTGGCGGCGTCGATGCGAATGGCCGCGGGCCCTTGGTGTGCGGTCAGGCTGTTGGTCAGGACGCGATTACTTGGGTTGACAGCCACGTAGGAGCGGGCGGACTTGTCGGCGAAGAAGTAGTGCCGGGTGATGGGCTTGGAGCCTTCCCAATACCGCCAGACCATTTCCTGGATTTCTCGCGGAAGTCTGGGAAAGTAGCGGAATTCAGAGAGGAAGGCCATTCTGAGAGACAGCAAGTCTTGGGATTTGATTAATGATTCTTGGAATGATGACACGAGTTTGAGACGAAGAAATAATTTGCGCAAGGCCTGCAGATGTTATATATCAAGCATTGATAGCATTCTTTGGCTGACTATTTGATGCCTTGACGTGATGTGATAATTGTCTGTAATATGTCGAGGAGGACATAATTGGAGCCTTACTCGAGCATGAGACTGAGGACACAACTATGTCATGTTAATGAAAGAAATACTCGGAACCTCTGAAAATCGGTCTTCTTTGACAGATTCGTTGTAGACTGTAACCATATTGAATCATTGCTTTGACACGTGGTAGTCCGTGCAACACAAAAATTGGGAATAAATTTAGTTTTCAGGACTCGAATTATTTTGACAGAATTCATATCTATGATTCGAGCACAAAGTGGAAGAAGATAGAGTTTGGGAGATGGAGTTTTGTGAATTTCTGAGCTGGGTATAGTACAGTAGGCAACAACATGACACATTTTCCCATCATGGACCGGTCACTTCTTGTGTTGGGTTACATCAAACCCCCAGAACGTTATCAAAATTCTGCATCCCGGACCAACCAAAGCTAACTTTCTGTATATCATTCCGAACAAGTTGCATCGAAACATGTGTCGAACACCGCAAGTACTCGAGCCTTGTGCCATATCACGGGAAAGTTCCTCGAGAAGCGGTGTAGGAGCTGATGCTGCCAATACCGAAACTGCCGCAGGAAAATTGTATTGCTCTCCTTAGATGCAAGCGCATGTTCATAGAAAGATTCCAACATCACGAAGCCAAAGGCATCCCGAGGCATCTCTCTGGCGCGCTTCATGATATCCTGGCCCTCTTGCCGGTGGGCATGGGGCCGCACAACAAGATAGACCGTTTCAAGGTGAGGCCACTGGTCGTATAGCTCAAAGTTGGGCCATGTGTATCGAATTACTGAGAAATTTGGCCCGCTGATGTCGGTTGGGATGGGGATTGCCAGGTGCCGAGCTTGTGACAATCCCAAAGGCATCCAGCAACTGGGCGGGAGGTCTTTGATGAGAGCCCATTCTTTATTTGCGAGAACTGTGGGTGGGTCGTCGTGGATGTTTTCAAGGTACAACAGGTCGCGCTCCAGATCAACATACACGAAGGATGTTGATTGTCTTGCTGGAAGACTTGCTTCTTGGATGCGCTTCAAATATTTCACCACTTCCGGCTCTGGGCGCGTGTCCGAGGTCCAGGATGCGGGATCAATGTCCGGATTTGACAGCTGAATCTTGTTGAACTTGTACTTGCAGAAAGGATCGAGGCGCATTTCTTCCGGGTCTCCCTCAACTGCTATGTTCGATATGAATCGACTTTGTGAGACATCCACAGTCGTGTGTGTTATCTTGCTGTAGCCAACGGTGAACTTGTGGCGCATGCCAGGGCAAGACTCGTAGACATCCCATATAATCAACTGGATATCACGTGGCAGAAGAGGGAATAGATGAAAGTTTATCTGTTCAGCCATTATGATCAAATTTCGAAAAGAAGAAAATCGCTCGATGGCTGTGAAGAGGCATTCGGTCGAGGAGGAGGTCAAGGAAACGAGAGTCATGGGATTCGCATCGTTGCGAGGCGGTCTAGAGACCGGCGGCTTAAGCGCCGGCAATCCTTAGTTAGTATCTGCGGGAGCACTGGAGTGGTAATTGTGCCGTAATACATGTTACACGTGGGGTAATTGGCGTATTCCATCAGAGAGAAAGGTATTTGTTTTGATGAGTGAGATGTTGATACTCTTAATGTTTCTCTGCGATCCGTTAAGACGTTCTGGGTCATGACTAAGAACCGTGAGCTATAGCAGCAGCAGTGAACTTTGTTGGTTGAAGGGGTACACTAACGTAGCAAAAACCTCCGTGTTTATAAATATAGTAAACGTAGCTATTTCTTGCCTTTACTCTTTTTTATAGGGTAAGAATAATAGATATAGAGATAGCAAATTATCGAGGGAAAATCAATCTCTCTCGTAAATTTATTTTTCTTCACTAAAAGAGGATATTATGGAGATCGGATGTACGGAGACTTTTGCTAGCCAAGCTTGCATGCATAAGGTTCAGAGTCGTATAGGGGGATCCTGTATTAAGATAATCATATCCTACATTCGTTGGTATTTATGTACACAAAAAAGCAAAGGATATCTCATTCCATCGTGTTCGCGTCAAGAAGAGATGCAATTGTGCGGTACTGTTGCGCCTCTCATCAGTCCTCCCTAGCATTAACCACCCGCAAGGCCCGCCTTGGTCCCATGACAACACTGAAGAAATTGGGCTCCCTTCCTTCCAGGAGCCCTTCCACGGACCCACCGCTTGCCGTACTGCGCGTCGCATTGCTCTTCATCCTGTTCACGCCAGCACCAGCCATGGCGTTCTCGCTCCAGCCCCAAGGATAGCGATCCTCGCTGGGCCTCGGCCGTCCGTTGGAGCTGCCGCCGGTACCGGAGCCTGGAGACGGCTCGTCGCTGGTCGTCAGCCATTTGGGCTCGCTCAGCCCGCCCATTTGCCCGACCCAGCCAAATTGTTCGGCGCTCTCGGCGCTGGAGCTGCCGCGACGGTGCTTGCGCAGCTTCTCGCGCATACCCGCGGCTCCGGCCATAAGTCCCACCTCATCGCCTGCGTCGGCTCCAGTGTACCGGTTGGCTACGGCCATGTGCTTCTTGTATGCGTCGACTTGGCGTCTGTAGAGCCATGCGCAGAAGCCCAAGTACAGTGCGAGAAGTCCGAAGAGGCCGGCGATGACGCCAGCCGCAATGAGGCCTCCGTTTGGCTCCGAGCTAGCGCTGCTCTCTGACGGGTTCGAAGGTGCCGAGTTGGTGACGGTCGCTGCACTTCCCGAAGCTGTAATTGTAAAGACTGGGGGCTTTCCTGTCAAGAAGGGGCCTCCAGTTGCTGGACCGACTGCGGGTGTCGTGGCTGTCGCGCCGCCATCCGAGCTGCCACCGATCACACTCTGGACCACATCAGGAACTTGATAACCGTAACTGCCGGCGAGGATGGTATTGTCCGAATCCAAATCGGCGGCATGGTCATATGCCGTGAATGAATCTTTCCACTCCAGACTCGAGGCATCAAAGTTGTGAATGCCGGGGGTGTCACAGTCCGTCGTATTGCCAATGTATCCACCAATCACTATGATCTGGCCGTCTCTTGGATGGCATGTATGACCAGCTCTAGCGGCTGGTTCGTTGGATGAGTCTATATCGACTTTGATCCACGTGAAGGAAGGAACAGTGAGAATGTACATATCCGTGTACTGTGTCTGGCCTGCCACTGGTAACAAATTCTGGCCACCATACATGTAAATGTTGAAGGAGCTAGCGTCGGGAGCCGAGAATATGACGGCGCATGGGTTGACGCGGACGTTGGGCGTGTCTCCAGACGTCTGTTGGTGGTACCATTCACTGGATTCGATATCGTACACATCAATGGTAGACATGCTCGCGAATTGGTCTGCAGTGTCGTTGTTCTCGGTGCTTCCGCCACCAAGACCAAGCAGAATACCGCTCGAACCCCAGCCGGGAACGAATACCAAAGCTCCATCTGCCCTCTCGGAGAACCCTGATTGATCCTGAATGCCTCCTTCGGTAATGTTTCGGTACGCTCCGCCGTCTGGTGCGCCAGCTGCTTGGAGAGAGTAGACACCATTGTTGGCATATCCAGGATGGGTAAACTCTAGCAGACTTCTCAGGTATACGCGGGCAACGAGGTCAGACCAACCTGGGGTCGTGGCTTCGTCGAGGTGACCGCCAAAGTACCAGCTGCGCCCTAGTTCGGGAACAGAAATCCCAGCACCTTCAGCAGCACGTTGTACAGCGATACCTGACTCTGTTGAGTAGTTGCCAGATGATGTTAGCGGGTTCTGGAACTCGGTCCACGAAGACGAAGCGGGAGAGTATTGCCAGGTCGATACTGCAGCTGGCGATGCCCGAGGATTGTCTGCAAATTCACCGCCGTAGAGATACAAGTTGTTGTAGTCGTTCCACAGATAGCCCAGCGCAACAGCAGGCGGGCCGGATGGTTGTGTTAAACCCGTTAGAGGTGGTGAGCTGGTCGACCATGATTTGGTGAGGTCCAGGGTTAGAAAGTTATTATCTGACAGGTGGGTCAGTTCTGTTCGCATGGTATACTACGGCAAAACCTACTCCATGTGTCGGTATCCTGGTCGCCAGTCGACTTTGCTTCGCCGCCATAGATGTAGACGGTACCATTCAGAATTGCGGCTGCATGGCCCATAATTAGTGGAAGGTTCAGTAGCTGTGCAATAATAGAAACTCACATTGCTGTGCCCAGCGAAGGCATACATCGATCGGGCTATCTGCACGATCCTCGAGTACTATTGCAGGAGGGTGTGAGATGACACCTGCGTCGACGCCGCTGTTGTCTATTTTCTGGCGACCATGGGTGTAGCTAATGGTAGGCAGAATGACGGCTATTAGTAGGGCGATTGTCGTTAACCTGTGTAGGCTAGAAGTGCTCGGTGGTGGTGCCGACGAGCCTGCCTTGATCCGTGGGCGTTTTACCTGTGTCAATATTGATGCCCATCTTCTCGGTGTCCTCGACTCGTCGGAATCGCATGTTGTCTCTGTGTTGGTGCCAGTGGGAGATGCCGGCTCATCCAAGGACACACCAGTGACTTCGCCGAATTCCTTCTCGTATGAACTGTCTAGAGACTTTTTGATGTCCTCGGTCCAGTCGTCCACCAAACCAATTTCCCTGAAAACCGACTTCCGTCCCTTTTTGATACTGCTGCCACCCATTGGCGAAGAGGGTAAAACGACAGAGCCTTCTCTCAATCGATCCGAAGTAATGTTGGAGTCGAACCTGGGTCGTCGTGGTACTGCTTCTTTTTCCGAGTTATGAAACTCTGATTTTTCTGAAGGAAGCGTGCTAGAACTCATGATGGGTGAGCGGGTCGATATTTAGGGCATTATCAGACGCGTTGGATGTCTCGTATCTGCCAGTGCAGCATAGGGGTGCCACACTCGGAGGAAAGAGAAGGTGGAGAGGAGCATATTTTGGACCCCTTCGCATGGGGATGAGGTCACAGAGCAGCATATAAAGATTAATGGAGACGGGCCGGGCGCTTCAAAGGGACCTTGGAAGACCCTACGGAGGCAAATGCCGGGTTACATTCACGTTACGTCTGGAGAAGGTCCGTTTGCTCGCCATGTTATGCCCTGCCATAACCAACGCGTCCTCGATCGAAGGCTCGATCTCTGGTAGCTTGGGTAGCCCATACGTGGACGTGTCTGGTCAGTGGTGTCAGAAAAGACAACCGCGACAACGAACCCCTGTTCCACTACATCATGGCAGCGAATATGGTGGGTGAAATTGCATCAAACGGTTGCTCCAGGGTCCGGAGACAACCAAACAGAGCAATAGTCGAAAACTTGAATTGGAGACCTTTGTTGGTTTCCCTTGTCGCTCACTTCCCGTCCTGAGCTGTCAACCGAGAGCTGTGTGGTAGTGATTGGACTAGCCCCGTCCAGGATGAGTGAGGTATGACGACATTTGGAAAATCAGGTTCCGGGACGGGATTAATGCTGTATCCAAGGCACTCCATCCAGCCTTTCAATCAACGCAGTTCACCATCATGGAGAAGCCATGGTAAGGTTGATCATAAGCTTCATTTTGGAAAACACCATGATGGAGTCAGACCCAAGTGCTGGACCTGCAGTCGGGGCGCGCTGGAAACATCTTATTAGCAGCTCTTTCTGACACCCCGCAGAGTTGTGAATCGTGCTTGCGACCCCGAGTATTTCGCGATCAAGGAGGCAGCCTTTGCCAATATAGGGTAAGGCAAAACAGAACAGAAATAGATCAATAGTTCGTCAATACCTTGGAAATAGTACAACCTCAAGGTTTAGCATAAAGTTTGGTGTTGTACTAAAACTTCATCTCTAGGGTAGGCGTGTGCGACCGGCGCTCGAACTGGCTCTAGGCGCCACACGCGCCGCCACATCTACCAGGACGGATGTGGCTTGACCCGAGTCACAGATGAGAATGCGGGGCATCGCTCAGCCCAATGCCAAAGTGCTCAGTGCTCTCCCCACATCCACACCGGGCTATGCATGCAAGTGTTGTGCATCTGTTCTAGTGCCCCAGTTTGCCGAATCCTTCACGAATACATAGACTCTTCTAAATGGTATTGGAGAGTCGTAACAATCGCATATTACTCTCTTGTCCTCGGTAACTAGCGAGTAGGCAACTTCAGGTAGCTTTTATGACGGTATATGCAATAGGTGTACTGAAGTCTTTGAATTATGGGCACCATACAGATTATGGTACGCCCTAGATGGGTACCTAGATAGGTAGTGCGGAGTACACGAGCTTGATTAAAGATTTCATAACTTAGGCTTGCCATCATTCAAGGTTAATGAGTATAGTCGCAATCTGTGTAATAACCAGACTCCAATCTGCACTTGAATGCCGCATTGCCCAGTTTCACGAAGTTCCTCTCCCAAGACTCCTGCCTTGCGAACGCTACTACGAATAGATGCCTAACCTTAGGGAGCTGCATGTCGATTACAGAACCCCCTGGCATCCATGGGGCTGAGACTGACGTGCTAGGCTTTCTGTAGGTATTTCTTTACGGCAAATGCATCCGTTGACACTCAAACCCGTGCCGGCAACTCCAAAAAGGCGATACACTCCAGACTCAAACTCGTCATGTATAGTTCACGCATTAAAACAAATGTTATGGCACCTCAAAAGAGGTCGCAGCCTTACTGGGAGTGTGGTTAATGAAAAGTCTCGTTACCTTCTCAAGGGGCTGTCTCTGATTTGCAGTGCCCCCGAAATGACTTTGTTCTTTGGACTCAGCCGCAGAGCACAGCCTGCTGCCTGAGTACCTAGGTAGTGTTGTCCACGTAGCAGCCGCCACTGTCGCGGTCGTGGACACCCTAAGCTTACACACCCAGCCTACGCCATTCTCGCGTCTTGCGCAGTTTTCACTTTTTCTCTTTCTCATTTGCATGCCTCCAGACAGGTTGACGATGGAGCTGTCTGGAGCCACCTCCCAGGATGAATCGCCTCTCAATCCCCGAAAGAGACGAGAGGTCGAAGATGATCTCGATGAGCAAGATGCCAACAAAAGATTATGCGTCTCGCCAATGTTGCCTTGGATGCACGATACGGCCTTGGAAACCACTGTCCCAAACATTTTCGCAGGCAATCCTGAGGTTTCATTGGTCCCTACTAATTGGTGGGACTCTACAGCCTTTGATAATACTTCGCCCCTCCAAGTTGATAGTCTGAACTCAATACAGCTGTCTTGGGCTTCAGCGGCCAACTTTTTGCCTGTTGAAGATTGGTCTGCTGATAACTACGCTCAGGATGAAGGACAGTATATGTCACTTTGGGATGGCCAATACGATGACTCGACACTTGTCCCTACACCATTCCAAGTGGCAAATCTTCATGGAAACTTTGAAAACGATCCGGTGTCCATGATCGCATCATATCATGGCTCAGATCAAGTGACGCCATATACGATCTCCGATGCCTCTTTGCTGCAAACCACCAATTCCGTAGTTGACTCTGCTGAAACAAGTGCTAATGAAGCCGACGAACCCCAAGAAACTTCAGTGAGCCCAGAGAGTTCAACCCCGGATTGTGATACTTGTCTGGGAGTAGTAAGTCGTGATTACTGTCGTACGGTAACTCGCTAATTGGAGTAGATTGTCTCAAAGACGATAGCTTCTTGGGCCGATACTGAAGGCGGGAGAACCGTGCCCGTGGACGTTGTTCCTTTTGGCAACATTTTGAAGCTTTGTTTCCAGGACACCACCAAGTCATATGCCGGTATCCTGCCCCAATCAATTCTTCGTAAAATCCTGGACGGGTTTACCATCTCCTACAAAGCCACGTTGAGTCAACCCAACACTTCTGGAAAAAGAAATACCGGCAAAAAGAAGGACTCAAGATACTCTTCTAAATACGAAGACTCCGAATGTGAAATTCGTTTAGTCGTGTTTGGCCTGGAGACGGAGAGGATTTCTGTAGGACGGCTCCTGTCGGATTCGGATCTGTTTCTGCAGCCACCTTCCAACGCAGAGTGTCCTGAAGATTTCCACTACAGTAATCCTCATTATCTGGTTCAACCAGGAACGGAGATGCCAAAATTGGAAAACTTGACCATCGACGTGAGCGAACCTGAAAAGCGAAGAGAGATAGATGATTTAAGAATGAGCTGGCTACAACACATATTCGACTCGAGCGACGCAGAGGAAAACGTTTCGATGGTTGATGTAGATCCCAGCCCTCGCTTGAAAACGGCCTTGTTGAGGTACGTACTCATTGGTTGGATATAAATGCATCTGATACTGATACATGGAGAAGACACCAGCAAACTGCAACAATCATGATGTTGAACAGGGAGAAAGGCGCCGTAGGAGCCACCACTTTTCCATCGCTCTGGAGCCAAATGTCCAGAAAATCATCTATTGGAAAGTAAGTCCAGTTATAATCCACCCAAATCCTCGGGCACTTACACAATTCGCTAGATACCGAAATGTTATCACCGGCGAAATACGAGACAAACCAAGTCCAATACGTGGCGGCGTTCTTGCTGATGTAAGACTTATTCAAGTCTCAACTACCAATTGGTTTACTGACATTTACGTACCGATGGCAGGAGATGGGACTTGGGAAAACATTGACTGTTTTGGGCCTCATTTGTTATTCCCTCGATTCCCGTGGTCAAGGGGTCCAGAGTGTCGAAAAAGCAAGATATACATCTACCTTGATAATCTCCCCTAAATCCAGTTCGTCCGAGATGTCCTTGAAGCCCTGGAAGTTGGCTAATATTTGTAGCTCTTCCTGGATGGCAAAAGCAAATTTCCGAGTACGACAATGCCCCTGCCCACCATTTTGTCTGATTCGAACCTTTCTAATCAATAATTACAGACACCTTCATCCAGAATACCTGAAAGAAACTCTCTATTATGGTTCCACCCGGAATAATATGCGATCAAATCTCATTGACTACGATGTTATAATGACTACCTATGAGACACTCAGATCTGAGTACAAGACTAAAGGGCCATTGTTCTCCCACAGGTGGCTCCGCGTTGTATTAGATGAAGGTAAGATCAGCATTTCTCCTGGTCTATTTTCTGTTGCATTCCGACGAACAAAGCACTACAGCCCGAAGAAAGTTGCTCACAAGACTACAGCTCACCACATCCGTAATCGTACTACTCAGATTTTTCAAGCAGCATGCGCGTTGCAGTCATCTCATCGTTGGTGCCTCACCGGTACACCTATTCACAACTCGCTTGACGACTATGGTGCACTACTTACCTTCATTGGTGCGGAGCCCTTCCACATGAAGTCATCTTTTGATTCTTGGATAGTTTCACCTTTCATGGAGATGCGACCAAATCATATGGAAAACCTGAAAAGCTTGGTACATGGTACTTGTATTCGACGGACGAAAGCTTCGTCATCCGTGACAATCACATTGCCACAAGTGAACGAAAGGATCGAAAACATCGAACTCTTTGAAGCAGACCAGGTTATATACGACTTCTTCAAGAAAAGGACTGCTGAGATTGCTTCGAGTGTCCACAGCAAATCCGAGGCTGGCGTACAATTGAAGAACAAGAAGGGAGCGAATATTTTAGGTCTGATGAGCTCGCTGCGGCTTATCTGCGACCATGGGAAGGATCTGTTACCTGACTCTGCGCTGAAATTGTGGCAATCGTGGGATAAGCAGCGCTTAGATGCGAACTCGATGTTGGAAAACCAAGTTTACTGTGAGTCATGTGGAGATGTGCTCGAAAGCAGATTTGGCGCAAAGTCAAGGTCGCGCGATTCCAAACACCCAGTGCCCTATCTCCTATGTCCAACTTGCCATGGTTCTGCAGAAGACGACAGAGTGGAAACAGATGCTATGCCGAAATTAATATCACAAGAGATTATTCCTGGCAGTGTTGTGTCGTCACCAGCCACGGGCAGAGTCACAACCCCGTCAGCTAAAGTCTCTGCACTGCTGAGGAATATACGCGAAGACCGGTCAAGAGAGGATCGAAATAATCCATCAAAAAGGTATAAGAGTCTCTAAAATCGTACGTCTAGTTTTCGAAGCTGATCGTTCACAGTGTTATCTTTAGTTGTTGGTCTAGAATGCTGGACCTACTCGAGCCTGCCTTGGAAGCTCAAGGCATCACTTTTCAAAGAATAGACGGCCAAACAAGTCTCTCCGCCAGGAGTGAAGCCCTCAAACAGTTCACTGAATCACCTCAGTGTACCATTATGCTTGCAACAATCGGGAGCTGTGGCGAAGGGTGAGTTGATCCTCCCTGTCGAGCTACTTTGACTCAGTATCTTACTTGCTCTGAATAATTCTTCAATAGTGTAAACTTGACAGCGGCAGTAACTGTACACCTCTTGGAACCAAATTGGAATCCTATGATAGAAGCCCAAGCCGTAGATAGAGTTCATCGCATAGGGCAGACGAGGCCGGTCACGATCATCCGATACATCGTTCCCAGATCCATTGAGACGGTATGTTCATCGCAAGGTATGAGAACATTATTCAATTTACCAGCTAATTCAAGGTCCAGTACATCAGAGATATCCAGAAGGACAAGATTAGCCTGATAAGTGATGCAATGAGTCACTCTAACTCAAGAACTTCCTCTGATGTAGCGCTTGAGCGGTGGAGAGTATGCTATCACAGACTATTTTCGGGTCTATGAACATTTACTAACTAAATGATACCAGATATTTCGGTCTTACTTAAAAGGTTGAAGCAGCTTCCGACAGAATGATCACCATCAATGAAAACGACATTGATAAAATTCCAAAAATCACTTATGGAAGAAATCCAGCGGATTATGCTGATACCAGTACTGAAGTACAATATAATACTTATAGTTTCTCTCTCACTGTCTTGCACTGGTCGACCAACTCTTCCCACGATATACCGAGCCACTTAGACATTGCCTTGGGCCCCTTTTCATCCTTCACTGGCAAAGTTGATAGTGCGCTTTTTATTTCCGGATCCGCCCCTTGTAGCAAAAGGAATCGCACAAAACCAGCAGCTTCCATTGATGAAATCCTCGCTGCCTGATGAAGAGGAGTAGGGGCCGACCTAGAGGCCTGGTGATTCACAGGAGCCCCAGCTTGCAACAGGTACTCAGCTAGTGGGATGGATTGACATGATGAAGCCACAGAATGCAATGATGCGCCAAGCTCTTTTGGAGTCAGAACTCTTGCAACGTCTATGCTCTTCCAGAGACGGAGAACCAAGTTTTGTCGGCGCGAGTTGCCCAAGCTACTCTTCAGTCCATGACCCGATGTAAAATAGCAGGCGGCACTAATTTTCGCATTTCTCGTTTGGGACTCCATAAGTTCAATTTGTGAAGCTGCAGCCACTTCAAAGGCCTCGTAGATAGCAATAGAATCCGATCCTATAACATCATTCATTACCCATGCGATGCCCATTTTGAGAACGTAATTTGCCGGGTTGTATCGATAGTCTCGGACAACATTGGTGAGAAGGGTCTGAACATTCTTGACGTTTTTGTTCTCAACGGCAACCTCGAGCATAAATTGACAAGTACTGCAACCCGCTGGCAAGGCGCTCACGCTCGGAATGATATTAAGTATTTTAAAAAGTCTTGGCGTTCCAATGGTAGCGGTCAACCTGGCAAGAGATCGTTGAACATCCCGGTCCAATGTATTGAGTGTGTTTTTCATAGCCTCTGCAGTCCCAATATTATTCGATTTGATCAAATCGATCCATAGCATCTCCAAGTTGGCCTTTTCCAGTTCCACATCAGCAGGTTCGTGTGTGTGGTCTTCCGTCTGGTGGTAATGATCCAGATGATCATCTCGCATCTTCCTAGAAAGGAAGCCGCCGTCCGCGTACTCGCAAGACGAAACGCTGCATCTCCAGGGCCGGTCGTGGTTACGTTCATGGGATGCCCGCTCACTCTGGCTTGCGAAACCTTTTCGTCGCAAATGACAATGTGTAAATCGACACTTATATGGTCGGTCTCCGTAATGTCTTCGAACAAGGCCGCAGGTGCAGTCCCGAGTATGATCTCTGGTCTCGACGAAGCATTCAGCCATCAATGAATCAATGACTCCTTGAATTGTTATTGAGGTTTCAGAGAGCGTCAAAGGATCTCCTTCGATCCAAGTTGCCCCTGGATCTCGTCAGATCCTTGCAAGGATTCACTCAGTTGATGATGAAACTCACCTTTTTGAACGCGATTTTGCGTCGATGAGCAAGAATGGCGAAAATGGGCAGCTTTCGATAACGTGGAGTAGAGCTCTGGCAATTCGTCTTTCAATTTTCCGAGATCCAACTTCTTTGTATCATCCGATTCTCCCTCGTAATGAACATTGGCTCTTGCAGACACCATACTCTCGAGAAGGCTGATCAGTTTATCCGGAAGCACCGAATCACCACTGGGTCCCCGCACATATTGCTCTAGAAGACCCAGCCAATTTGACGTTGCAAAATCGTGTAAGACATATTTGCCCGAGAGAACGCCTTCAGAGAGGGTATGGTCAAGGAGCTCGAGGTCGTGGTGCTGTTGGCGGAGATACGCGATACACTTGAGTGCTAGGCTCAAGGTCGACTCATGAAAACCAATTATCCCCGGTACTCCAGGGGCTGTGATATATCTGTAAATCTGTCAGATCCACAATTTTTTAATTTTCTAGGTATTCATACTCTTGGACTGTGAAATGAACAAATTGGACATATTCGTCGGCGACTTCGACGATGGGTCCACAAAGCCTTTGAATGGGGAGTGCACCCAAGAATTTTGTAGGCCCTTGCCTATCGTCTAAGTCGATGGATAGAGCTTGTTGAATCTCTTGAAGTGTCATGGGTACTGGAGAGCAAGAAACCCAACCTAGGACGTTTCTTGCTTTTTCTCGACTGGGAAATGGCAAGTCATCGATACGTTGTAGAATCCTGGCATAACTGAAGTGATTGTTAGCTGAGATCAACTCCCAGAAGTGGAATTGGAAGCCATACGCGGCGTCGAGGTTTTTTGGTAACACCTCAAGCTCTTTTCCAATCTCTGCTTCATTATTCAGATACTCAATGCTCTCTAACACAACTCTGGCGTACAGGAACATGCCTGCTTCAAAGTCAGCCCATGTTGCAATACTCTCATGATTCCAGTACCCACCATTTGCCTTTGAAGCAAGAGGCATCAGCCATTTTCTAATACGAGATTTCGTCTCGTCATATACACGATTTCTTCGAAACCATTTGGATGTCCAGTGGTTGACAAATATTGCAATACTTTCGGAATTTCTCTCGTTGACCCGAACTGTTGAAGCGTCTTGGGTCAACAGATCCTGCAAATCACTCTCGGGTCTGCTACTCAGGCACACCATCAGATTTTGACATTCCTTCAAAGAGTTTTGGATGCTCTCGATAAAGTCTCCGCGATCATCTTCATGAATTTCGTCCAGTCCATCAACGATGATATATACTGGTGCCGCATATGATTGAAGGAGAGCGTTCCATATTCCAAGAGCAGCACCACGACTGTCCTCAAAACTCTGACTAATGCTTTCGCAGAGTATGGTCTGCATGTCTCCATCATCTGCTATCAGTTGAAATATCAAAGAATGCATGATGGACATCGCAGAAGTCGCATCTGATGCAGTATAGCTGAGGAAAGCATATGCGACTCGGCCTATTCTCCTCGTCTTGTCCACAACGACGCTGGACAGCGCTGTCTTGCCTAAATGCAACCGTAAGTATCCGTCGCATCACAAGCCGATACCTAGATGATGTCTACATACCTGCGCCAGGGATTCCCTGAAGCCATAAAAGTCGACTGGACTTCTCGCCTGGATCCATCCATGTAGTGAAGGTGTCATCCTTGAGCAGCCAGTCACCGCTACCCTCGCACACCTGACTACGGACCGCAGCAAGCTTTGTGTGATATCGGTGAGGAGCTATTCTTGTCATAATCGTGTTATACTCTTTTCGTCGCGCTTCGCTTTCCCGAGCATCATGATCTTCAAGAGCAATACGCCTAGCCTCATGTGCTTGGGAGATGTCTTCTAACCAGACCCTGTCGCGCATCATGAGTTTATGGCGCTCGATGATTGAGGCTAAATGTTTGAACTTGTCGCGTCGCTTCGGCCATAGAGCCTCGAAAGATATTTTCAAAGCTGCACGTACATGGTCAGTAACGGCTATCGCTCGGGAGGCAACGACAACGATGAAATGAAGCTGGCTCAGCTTACTTGAAAGACGGAAGAACCGAAATGCCAAGCGATAGAACTCAAGTATGTCTTTGAAAAATAGCAGCAGCACATCTTGAATCTGTCTGTTGTCCGGGAAGAGCTTTGCCATTTGATCAAATTCTGGCAATGCCAGCCCAATATCCTCTGTCGTATTGACGATTGCGTCAAACGATGTCTTTAGCGCGCTAGCCCATTGTAATAGCAATACGATCGGCCCCCATATCAGGGCCAGAATGTCTGGTTTGACCTGCACAAAGGTCTCTACTGCCTTGGAGTAGTCGGCGATGCGCGTGAGGTAGGGTCCGATCTTGGCCAGATGGCGCAAGCCTCCCGTCCTGAGCTGCTCTGCCTGCAGCTTGTTCATCGCTTCGTACACTTGATCGATAGACGTCGTCTGTAGTATGTCATGGTATAGCTTCTCGTCATCCAGCTCGTTCTTGAACTCGCGTTTCGCGCTCTCGAATGCCTCGCCGATGGGGTTCGACATTTTGCTCGCAATGAAAAGCCATTGGTGAATTACATTGCTCGAAACAGATTTGCTTGTTCTGTAATTTTTTCCATCCAAAGAGGCTTCCAACGATTGAGCCTTGCCGCCTGTAGGCTGACTGGAGAGCCTGACCTAGGGCGGTAAGCGCCCAGGCGACGTTAGGTACCATTGCAGGCAGACCAATAGCAGATGAGGCCAACACACACTGACCTGCAGCGCCAGATCATTCTTGGAAGCTGTCATGAAGCAGAGTGCGGAATCGAAGCCGCAGAGATTTGTATTAATCGAACGCATCAAACAGAATGTGAACTTTCGGCCCACTCCGACTCTTTGTCTTCAACCGCTAACAGCGAACCCGGAATACCCGAAGGGCGCAGGCTAGTGCCCTTCATTTCCATCCCGAATGTCTCATCATTTGTATGCGCGCAATCTTGCCGCTTGGGCCTTCTACGATGAGGCATCTTATTGCCGAATATTATATGACAAGCAATTTATTGTATGTTATATGGTCATGGTTCCTATCTTTGTCCGTAATTTTATCATTTATTCTGCCACTGCCGAGTATCAGCGGATGCGACGCCGTGCAAATTTGGTTTGGTGCACTTGTAGATAGTGGGTGTAGCGCATTGAGATTGTAATTCAGTGCAATTATAGTGCAGCTTGCAGCGCGATAGCGCAGTTGAGTGCAGCATACCTAGTGGATGCAGCGCAGTTGCATGGGGTAAGCTTAGGGCGATTCTCCCATCTTTGTCTTTTGGTCTTCATGCATGGATCTACAAAGCCGCGCGACTGGCACTCTGATACGGTCAAGCGCCACATGCACCGCATACCTAGGGACCTACATAGGTAAGGATAGGTACCTACGTAGGTATGTAGGTTTTTATTTTCCCACGACGAATGTGTCTGGGTCCAACCGAGCCTTATCGACTATTCATGATAGTTAAGTGCGGGGCAGTGCTCGGCTTGGTGCTCGGCGGTCACTCCAATCACTCCCTGCACCTACACCGGGTTGTTGCAATGTCCTGCCATGGGTGCGGGCCAGTTCCAGCGCATCGGTTTGTCAGAGGTTCATAAGTCATGGATGGTCCATGACAGGACTCTTCTAGGGATTACCAGATAGAAGTAATAATTCCATTTCATTCCTCATGATTAACTCTGTGGATACCTACATTGTCGATTACGCTACAGCACCTGCAGTAGCCACGGCCGCTAACAGCTATAGCACTGTACCTCGTAGTCCGTGCTGTACCCTCTCTGGTTAGTAAATCTAAGGACTCCCACATACTACAGTAGTATTGTACGGAGGACACGATCTCGACTAGGAGATATGACAAGCTTGCCATGAGCTTCTTTGGATGATTGCAAGCTGGTAAATATTGAGGCTCAGATTTGTCTCTAGTTCGAAATTGTAATGCGCATGTAGCTGCTTTCTACCAAGGACTCAAACAACCTCCATGGTACCCCGCGAATGTTACGTAGAGGTGCTTAGCTCCTCATCGATCACAGAACCCCCGTAATCGTAGGTGGCTGAGACCGGCGTGCTGGAATTTATGTATTTTCTTAACAGTAGATACCGATGTAAACATATGGTCACGCTTTGGGCCATGCAGACAGCTCTAGATCGCCGATATTTTTCAAGCTCAACCTCGTTTTGTATCCCTGCTATACACATGTATGAAGTAGCAGTAGGTCAAGATGTTAGGAGTGACGCATTGTAACAACTGAACGAGCAAATCGAATGTTGTCGCACCCGTACTGAGGATGTGGCTTATGGGAGTTCTTGTTGCCTTGTCTTTTGTCGGGCGAACCATCCGTCAATCAAGTCATCGTCGCGACACGCTTTCCATCTTCTCTGCGACAACCTGCTGCTTCTCGTGCTCGAAACAAAAGCTATTCCTCCACTCGACGCCCAACCACACAGAGAACCTGCCAACAACCATGCAGAGCGCGTCTGACTACAGAAGAAGTTTCTCCAATCGGCGCAAACGTTTGCATCAACATATTTCCCCACCTTGGTACTACGAACCTGGCTGCACGCGCCCGAGTGCTGCTGATGCATGTGGATGATGCCGTCGCCACCGAATATCGTCGCCATCAATGGCAACAGCGCCAGCGGTAATGCCAAAGTAAACAATATCAATATTATCAAGACCATCAACATTCATGTGGGGGATCAGACTGCCGCAAGAATCATTGGGCAATTTATTGAAGTGGACCCTGATCATCAAATGTCCCATTTGTTCCCTGAATGTGCGTTACGAATCTTAAGTTTGCATACAGCATGGGAAGACTGAAACTCATCGCGAATCAGTGGGCAGGTACCTTGCTGGCGAATGGCACGATCGAACCGCACCCCCGCGCGAGAATCCTCACCGGCACGATGGCGCAAAGGCAGCATACTGTTTCGTCAGGAACGCACCATTTCCCGAGTTGGACACATTCCGTCGAAACCTCATAGCATATCTCGCTCATTACCCAGATCCTAAGAAGACAAGATGCGTGATCGAAATACTCAATGACTCCCAAGATCAGGTTTTCTCCAATTGGATAGAATCTCGCGAAAGAGGATCCCGCGAAATAGGATCCAGCGAAATAGGACCCCGCGAAAACAACAATTTACTATTGGATCTATCGCCGGGAGGCAAGCAAAAATTGGAGTGGACAACAAACTTTACACTGGAGGTGATAGGCCGCATCAACTGGATGAACTGGCGCAATTTGGCCGATGGGGCCCCCGCGGCTGATCCGGTAGTCGCTCACTTTTGCAGTAACTATGCTTCACATGCGAACCAATGGCAAGAAGCAGCAGTACGCGATTTGCTTGCCCAGCTTCGAAGAGCTTTAGGCAACAAGCTTGTGGATAACCATAATTGCAAATCAGTAGGAGGAGATGACAGGGTCTTCCATGACGTACTGCAAGACATAAGGGATCTTTGGAACTTATTTCGACATACCGTTGCTAAAGCTGGCATCAAGATGCTTTACGTCATTTTGGACAATTTCGATTCGCTCCAGGGCCTTGTCGACGATAAAATACTTAGGAAGTTTCAGGACAACATTGATAGATTCATTCGAGCATCAAAGGATCGGGGGGTCGTTGTGAAACTATTGGTAACTAGCCAATCGCAGCGAGCAGTCGACTATTTCCCGAACTTCAACAGGATCTATCTCACTCAAGATCTTCGAGCACGCTTTAAACGATAAGGTGGTACCTGGCACTTATAAATGCAACATGCTTTTGTCATTTTTGCGACGTGGAGGCTACGGAATACTCTCTGTTCATTATGTCAAACGAATGACACTGTAGAAGTACCCAAATCACCTCTAGGCGTCTGTTTACAGTGCTTGAAAGTGCGTATAAGCACCACCATCTATAGAAGAAGAAACAATGACTATGAAAGCTTCGCGTTTCCCAACCCGATTCTCCGAGTGTGAGCATTTCACAGCACGAATAACTCCCTTCCATTGGATGCTGCCAATCGACCAAGGTTCTGCGTGATGTGGGCCTTGAAATTTTTCCCGAGCTCTAGGACTGTCTTGATGTGATGGGGGCTGACGACGCCCCCATACCCTTGATTCCGAGCCAGTACAAGAGCAACATCCATGCAATTCTTGATCTGTCTAGCATTCATGTTTTTGTGCTCTCCTTCGTCGAGTCCGTCCAGTTCGTCGTCGACAAAGGTAGTTAGAAGTCTTTTGCTGGCCGGGTTCTGCGGAAGGCTTTTGATAAAGCGAAGCCAAATCTCTTGTTGAGATGCGAAGCTGAACATGGGGAACGAGATTGCAAGGTGAATGCGGGACCGTAGCGCAGGATCAGCGTCATTCCAAGAGATCATGCTAATGAAGGTGAGGCAATCTGAATATTCTAAACGACGCATGAAGGTTGGTAGAAGTGCAGATTGCTCGTGATTGTATCCTACGCGCTCGCAGGCATACAGGTCGACGTCGTCCAGCAGAACCATTGCATTCCAGTTTGCTGCCCGTGTGAAGGTTTCATGGAGCTTTTGGTCGAACATGTTTGGCTCGACACCTAGATCACCAGTAGTCACAATGTATAGCGCGACACCAAATTTTCGGGAGAGGCATTCTGCTCGTCGTTTCAACATCAGTCGCATGCTTGAGGTGGGTGTAGACAGGATCTTACCTGCGGTGAATGTTTTCCCAGTACCAGAGTTGCCAATGAGAAGAATTTTCAGGCCACGGTCTTTTCGCGTAGTTGGCTGATTGTCACTGTTTGACCTGCCGCTCTGAAAGTATGAAGAGACGATTTCACGCAATGAATCTTTTCTCACAGAATCCATGTACAGTTCTTCCTCGAAAGGCGCATCTTGTTTCTCGATTTCTTTGAGATGATGATGAGGGATCATATTCCAAGTTTTGAATTGCAAGGAAAAGGCCCACAGCTTTGGTGGGCAAAATAAAAGCGCATGTTCATCGTCTGTCCAGCAATCTCCATAATGGAAGTCTGGCGCCACCATGTCATTTATACACAGATGAGAATCTGTTGGAACTTCATCAAGAGAGTCTTTGAATGACAGCAGTCCAAGAGACTTGCCAATGCACACAGAGCAACGAGACGTGCTATCGCGGATGTTCATTGCACTGTCAGGTTGGGCACACCTACTACTCGTGGAGTAGTCAACAATGACAACAAGGCGCGACTTGAGAAATTAGCTCCATAACTTCATATTCAGGTGTTAGTTTATCTTACATTGTATGGTGCCTGGCGCCATGCGTCTCCTCTATACTCCCGGTGGAAGGATGTTTTGCGATAGTTCCAGTACTGCCATCCTCGGTCAATCAGCTTCCGGTTTAGCGGGTCTACCGATCTGATGAACCAATCTGGAATCAACTCCATGTCCTCGAGTGGTCGTTCCCGAGAGAATGACGATATCTCGAACGTTTCCCTGTACGGTACCAAGACGGTGCCGGTCTTGTTAAAGTCGAGAAACCAGGCTTGAATACGCAAGATTGTTGCTTTCATGTCGACAACAGTTTCCGTGCACTCGACCTTGTATGCTCTCCAGGAATCATCGTCCTTCTTGAAAACAGTTGTACCAGGAGGGTAGAGCAGCCAAAGATGTTTGAATAGTATCTGCTGGCACTGACCCAAACGAACTTCCTCACGTTTCTGCCATGCTCCAGGTTGGTGGTCTTCGAGAAACTTGAGGAGAATTTCGAAATGCTTCTTGGCAACCTCATCGTCCGTTGTGGAACTGTGCATCTCAATCCGCCTCTGGTTGTGGACGATCAAGTCATAGGGCTCCATTATCCAGCTTTTGTGGGAGATGGTTGTCTCAACATTCCCAGCTTGCTGTTCACTTGCAACAGCTGCATTGATCAGTTTGAGGAGTTTTCCGCAGACAATCTGCACCGCTTCCTTGTCGCCAAAAGACCTGCGTCGAAATACATCTGGGTTCGTGTCGCGGCGGGAATCTGGGATCCTTGAGTCCACGGAGAATCCGCGGGTATCACCGTGTTGGAACTAACAATTGTAAGCCGCCTAGATAATCCACAAAGGTGCTAAGCAGGCAAGTAGGTAAGTATGGGATTCACTCACCCCTCTCATGTTGAACGTTGGACTGGCCGCACTTCCGACGTTGTCGTAATATGTTGAGGCATCTTGTTCAGTCCTCGCAAACTCGGTGAATGATGGCGATACGTTAAGGTGAGATACCCCAGCCATAGAATTCGGCCGATGGTTGTCAATCCGTAGCCCAGTACTGGGAGGAGGACCATTTTGAACTGCCTCCGGACTCATTGATGTCTCCTCTTGGGCAGAGGATGATAGCAAGGTATCTGGGCTCATGACATTCTCTGCCGGAGTTGGCACAGTGGCTGTACGGCGTACTGGTCTTGAAAATATCTTACCCATTGCAGCTCAGGCAAAGACCGTGCAATTGGTGAGAAAATAGTGTTTACGACAAAATCTGAATTGCCTTGGGATGGGGTGCAAGCAAGCAGAGAACCCGGAGACCTGCCCTATGAAGCTGCTTTTCCGGGTTTTCACTACCATTATAGTTCAGCGCAACGTCCCTTCGAGACAAAGAGGAGGGCTCATGCAATGATCTTAGGCCGCACCCTCTCACTGCGGTTTATGGGAGGAAAATTTAATTCACACCGCCTGGGCCGCTGCAATATCGTCTTTCCGCAATGAAACATCAAATCCTGTCAGGTTTACACCGCGCACCAACTACGGTATCCGACTACATTTGGGCTGTCACACCTTGCATATAATTTGTCATGTATTAATCAAGATACATCTCAAGTTCTCATATCTAGTCCTAAAGCGGCTGGCACCCTGTAACTATGCCTGGATGTGTGACGGTCGGGGAGACATTATTGGGCGGTGCTTACCCTCTTTCTGTATCCGAATGCATATATCAGGGTGTTTTTCTGCAAGCTGAGTTGTCTCCGCAGGGTCTCTAGACCGTCAAAGTGCTAACTCATGTAGGCTGATGGCAAAGATGCAAGTCTCGCTGCATACGTACCAGGAACTTGTGACCCTAGACGCATGATCGTATCTGACACTCGCACCCATTTTTCGGATCCTTTTGCGAAGCAGGAAAAAATTTCCATCACTCAACTCTTGGGGCTATTGTCTGCATGGTAGTCAGGTCTTGACTTATTTTCTTCGCATGTCACGATACTTTCGCGAGTCAGATATCAGACTCCCACTTCTTATCTATTTAAGACATGTATATTCCCCAATGAGAACCAGCTTCTTGGTATTATTCCATGACTCAACTAAAGAGGACGAAGAAGTTGTATCATTGAATCATTCCCATTCCAGTTCAGTCGACCCGTTGTCCGGGAACTGACTCCATGGTGAACAACTAACAGGACGGTGTAGTTCTGTCAAAATATAGGCAAATGGCTCTGGCAAGTACGATGATAAGTCACGAAAGCTTATATTACATGGTCGTCCCCATGATTAGTACTTCTTTGCTATATTGAAAATTATATGTCGAGGCCAACGTACAATAGACGACAGGCCTACATCAGCGATACTCCCCCTTGAAAGGAGAGATACTTGTCTCATCTCCTAGTATTCTTAACTCGAGTCATATTTCATTTGGGCTACGAGTAATGTAATAGCAACAGAAATCTCCTATGACTTCGTCATTCTTGAAAATAACTCCGTCTTGTTCTTGATTACAGGTTCTTGGTATCGCACATTGGTGAGTGAGTAAGTATTTATCTGTCATGTGACTGGCACAAATGCTGCTATGAGCGTACATAAGCAATCAGTATGCATTCAGGCGCGGGGATCATAAACTTACGCCCAGCAACGCAGAAGAAAGTCCGAGGCAGCAAATTACAGGAACCAAACTCGCTGATTCGCGAAAAACACCAGAAAACCGGGTTCTCAATAGTGGGCTCTTGCAGTGCTCATCAAACAGGATTTACAAAAAGCAAAGAAGCCTCACTGATTCAGTTGATACCCAAGATCTAAGGCTTTTTTGCCCCAAAAAGCTGCAGTTCGCCGTCTCGGTTAAAGCGGCGCATTGGGTTGCGCCTGCTTGGAGTGGGGACACATCTACTAAGCCATCTTCGCGCATTCTCTCACCGTCACTTGAAATTCTTCGTCTGGCATTTACGATATCTCTTTTGGTTTTTACATTTCGATCATTACATCGACCAAAAGCGCCGCCCAGGTAGTGAGATACAGAGCCTTGTGCGGCGCAGGAAAGATCCTCCTTGGTGTATGATGGTGCGAATCCTTCTGGCCCCCCTCACTTGTGCGACCCCAAAACTAATGCAACTCTCGATTTCCAGGACGGTCTGAGCTCCGTCGCTGTCGTCGGGCAACTTATCGGCCAGGCTATAGATATATGGCAACAGATCGATTTGGCCCGACAGACTATTAAAGCAGCTCCTAAATTACTCAGAAGTTTAACAGCGCAATCCGACAACCTGCTAGACCTTCTGCGCAACATCCAGAACTCGGCAGAGTTACATACCCCCGCTATCCACTCTCGAATCGAATACATATACTCCATATCACAAGAACTCCAGCACATCCTCGAGCGCCTGGCGCTTTTGAATTGCAAAGTTATCATTCGGCAAATCCTTCATGTGTTGACGCACAGAACTCGAGACGAGTCAAGACTAAACGACGTGCTTTCCAGAATCGAAAAGGCAAAAAGCGAGCTCTTGATCACAATGAACCTCGTCCATGTCGAGAAGACGGGGCAATTGTCGGAACGACTCCGAAGAATAGAGTCGAATACTCGCAGAGACAGCTTTGATTTCTCGCCTCAGATCACCGTCGATCGTAATCGCACCGAAGGGACAGCAGGCCAGAACAGTGCAATCGCCGGCCTAGAAGATTGCAAGGTGCCGTTCGCTGCATCCATAACCGACAATACTGCACTGGGTCAAAGTAGCCAGAATAATTTGATTCTGTGTGGGCCAGGATCGATGGCCTTGCTACAAGCTGTTCTGCTCGAGGTGTAGCGAGCGCCCCTTCGAAAAGCACATCTTCAACCCAACTAAGCAGCGGCCGCTATTTCCAATACATAATTCTTGGCTATGCTCATGTACGATCAACATCAACCTCTCGGACGACTCTATCTTTGTGACGCAAAGCCCTCGGCTCATTGATACTAGCGCAACAACGGCGCAACAACGACGCATTGACGAGAACATAACGCCGGTGAGGTTAGCTTTATAGAAGGAGTTTGTTGCATGCATTTTCGATTTTCTGGGTTTTCAGCGAACCAGGTTTCTTGTTCGGTATTTTGCTGGTGTGTTTCCCGACACCAGCTCGTGTTACACTAAGTGTCTGCTTTTGGGTGGCGGTCTCAGACGTGCAGCATTATTTCGACCGGTGTGCATTTTAAGCCCTCAAGCATGATATGATTTTCATGTCTTGCACCATCACTCATGCATTGCCTGAAATTAGAAAGTCCGTTGGTCCTTTTGGCACAGCCTGCTTCTCATCAGCTGCAACCGTCGCTTGCAGAATGGTGCATAAGTACCTATGTACGCACAGATACATAAATCGCCCAATCAATCATTAGCAGTGCCACCTTTTTATGTTCCAGCGAGCGAATAATGCTGCACAGGCTCGTGCTACCAAGATGGAGGGTGTGCAGATGGCACTAGAGATGGTCTAGATGTCCAAAGTCATCCTATGCAAGAGAATAATGGGCAGTCGACCCCATTTTTTTATTGTGAAAAAAAAAAAGCAGATGCCGACTATCGCCTATCATTATCACAATGCAATTACCATGCGAATAATAGAAGTAGAAATCCCGGCCATCAAGTCACATATACAAACCCCACTCATGTCCTGTCGCAAGTTTTCATGAGTTTAAATCATACTACTAGTGCGCGCTCTAACCATATACTAATCCAGGTTGAAGAATTGTTGCAATTGAACGAACGTGGCAATGATGTTAAACTGTTTCTCCACTTGACTGTGACCAAGTAACAGGGTTATCGAAAGGGAATAAGAGCCGTAACAATTACTATGTAGTCTAAAATCTTCTTCACTAAGAACTCAATGTGCGGGTATTAATTAAGCGTCCTACAATAGGAGGAAGAGCGCTCATGCAAGCTAAAGACGCATGCGAAATACATACATAACAAACGAAAAACAATTCTTCATGGAGCCTTGAGGGGGTTGGGATTGAATATAAATAGCTAGACGTATAAGACCCATTTTGGTATTTATGCTAAGGACATATCAAGTCAAGTATAAAATTTCTGCAAACCACAGTATACCACGTGATAATCTTTGAAAACGACTTGTGTGTGGGTGCGCGGGAAGAAAAGCACATGAAGAAAATTCCGATGCGGAATGAACTTGCTCCATGCCGTCCTTGGCCGTTTCCGCACCGCCTCGACCGCACCACGTGCCGATTTGTCATCGGCCTTCCGCTGTTTCATATCAACCGCTTTAGTGAAATGTGGCCTTGAGACTGCCGCTCATCATCATCACATGGCCCTCCAGCACCTGATCAGATCCCACCTTATCTCAGTAGTACGCAGTGCGCACAGAGGCGTCACATCTAGAAGACATCAGTGCTTATGATATCCACCAGGACATTGACTATATACAAACAAGATCTTTCCTTTTCTACATCCATTTTTTCCTTCACTGGCCACAGGCTGTGTTAAGGAAGACATACTTTGTCCGTTAGACTCATGAATGGATTATAAATCCAGAATACTGCATCATGTAGCCCTTTTGGCTACCCAACAGTAAACACAAGAGCTGATGAGACTCGAAATGATGCGGTTCAAGAGCGACGCAGCGAGTGGCTTTGATCATGTTTTGGTATACTGCAAAGTAAATTTACTATTCTGTGCATCCTAGGTCGTAACGATGAAAAAGTGGATCGTAAGAATGGCGACGAATATATTCATCTCGCCGAGTACGATTGAGTGACACAAAGAGACCTGACAGATACAGCCCTGTCGGGCTGCTTGTGGATCTCTAGGCACTCTTCGCGTTGCAGCTTGAATGATGCCTATCTGGAAAAACCTCAACCTCCATGATGGCATTGTTGGGAAGTCTGAAGCGCGATCCACTCAAGTCGTTCTTTACCAAAGGAACGCCTGATGTACATACTTCTTCGCCTAAATACCAACTTCCAGGGGGTATAGTAAGATGTCTTGCGTTATATAACGACCCCGCCTTCGACGCGAGTGACCCCGCAAAGACAGTGGAGATAACGAGGTTTGCGAGGCTGCGGGCTGTGCTCGTCCCCTGCGCAGCAAACCACCTACCAAGCACGGCGTTTTGGGACCCAATGCCGTCCTCTTCGTCACACCTTCTTCTGCTTTTTTCCCCCCTTTACATGCGATGCGCCCCAATGTGATCGCTCCAAAGAGTCAAGACCTAGCTTTTTAAGAAGCATAATTCGATAACCGATAGCAATGACTCTTGCGCGCAGGTTTAAAGCTAAGTCTCGGAACTTGCGTGACATCAGATTCAACAGTACCCTCTACAGCGGGGCGCACGAGGCTCTGACTCGCGCGAGCGCGGATGCTCGTGAATAATGACGACAATCAGCGCTGACAGGAATTGTGCCAGAGATAATGGTACGCTGATCAACATTAATGTCGTAATAAACAACTACAAGTCCAAATCCTCGGAGTCTCTGATCGAATCCTCCGTGGCAACCTTCGATAAATCGAACCCGATACCTCCAGAAGTGAAGCAACACCTTGGTATGACAAAGGTTTTGGCTATCCTCACGTCCACTAGAACATCCTGCTGACAATGTTCATCAGAGAAAGACTTTTTTCGCGATGAGATTGGAGCTACCTTAAACTCTCCTCCAGCACCAGAACCCACACCTCGCTCCAATGGGAGATACTGTTTCCTTAAGGACAACGGGTTTGCAACATGTTGCTTCTTTCAGAATCACGATAATCTGTTAGACGAGTGGCCATCGCCCACAGACACCAAGTACATTATGGAAATTCTGGGCGACGAAGATAAGGACAAAATTAGGGAATGGATCATTTCCTCTGCCAGCAACGTATTGTTTTTCAATATTTCTGGCGATATTCGGGAAAGATGGCGTTGGACGACGGACTTCGCTTTGGAACTCATTGGTCGAGTTGATAGGTCCAACCACAAAAAGGGCTCAACCCAGAAAGCTAATCCGGTACTCGCCCATTTTTGCGATAAACGCACGATTCTGGAGCAATGGCGACGAGATGCGATCCATGACCTTCTGGCCCAATTACGCTTGGCGCGGAAAGACCATTACAATGACCACATATGCACGACTTCGACGAACTGTAAAGACTACAACGACTATTTCCATTTGCAGCCTGAGCTTTCTAAGGACTTCTGGTTCTTACTGACTCAATGCGTTCGCGACGCAGGCATTAAGTCTCTGTATATTATACTAGACAATATCGATTCAATCCATGACAGCATCCACAACCAGAAAGATGCAGCAATCTTCAAAACATTCTTGGAAAATCTTCACGGCCTCTTGTGGAGTTCTCAAAACAAAAGCGTTCCGGTGAAGCTCTTGGTGACCAGTAGGTCTGAAGAGACCGTGAATCATCTTCGGAAGCTCAACGAAAGTTTCCGCCGGTTACCTGATGATTCGACATACTTCAAGGATGCTCTAGAGATCAATCTCGATCTGCCACCTGATTGTCGTCATCGGAACTGAAATCGCTTCGACTCGCCATTAATCTAGAGCCTACGTTAGAAAAGAGGTTTCCAGCAGGGTATGGAAATATGATGCAGGAAAGTCTGGAGTTTAAGCTCTTTATGAGCGCAAGCATTGCTCGGAGTTCAACGATCTACAAAGAACCCCTAGTCCCAGACATTACGGAAAACATTAAACCACGCTCACTCGATCAATAAATACACGTCGTCAAATCTTTTGTGCAGGAGACCATTCTAATGTATCGGAAGATTTGCCAAAGAAAGAATCAAGTAAAACACTGGTGAACAAACTCACTATCTAATTAATTAATTTCAACAAGAAATCCATCAGTCGAAGTCGAAAAAGCCATCGCTATCTGACACTCGATTGACACCATTCTGTGTCACATGATCCCGGAAACCTTTCCCCAGTCTTAATACTGTCTTGATATGATCCCGTCGAAGTTTTCGCGGACTGCTACTTGAAGAATCATTCCTGGCGATCACGAGAGCAACATCCATATAGTTCCTGATCTGCCTTCCATTCAAAAAGATGTGTGCGCCCTCATCCAGGCCCCTGAGTTTGTTGTTAATGAAGTCCGCTAAGTCAGCTTTGTTCTCTACTTCTGTCTCATCCAGACGGTCGATCGCCATTTGCCAAATACGTTGTTGATCGCCGAAGACAAACTTGTTGAAGGAGAATTGGGCATGAATACGCGAGTAAACTGCAGGGTCGATATCACGATCGGTATTCGCGGGAGACACGCTTATGAAGCTCAGGCAATCCGAGGACTCAAGATGACGGAGAAATGTTGGCAGAAGTGCCGCCCGCTCCAGGTTGTGCCCATTCCGCCCCGCGACATAGACGTCAGCGTCGTCGAACAAAACGATTGCCTTCCAATTTCTGGCATGCTGGAGAACGGTCTGTATGTTTCGATCCAGCGTGCCAGCATGCACGCCCAAGTCACCAGGAGTGACGGAGTAGAGCGGAATGCCGAACTTCTCAGCCAGGCACTCTGTTTAACATGAGCTTCGTTACATAAAATGAAAACATGGGAAAAAGGTGAGTGAACATACCGGCCGTCAAAGTCTTGCCGGTTCCTGCGCCTCCAATGAGAAGTATATTCATTCCCCGGCTCTTTCGTGGCTGTGCCTCTGAGTCAGCGACGAGATTGAACTCCCTCGCGTATGCAGACACCAAGCTTTCTAGAGACTCTTTTCGCTTCTGATTCATGTACATGTCATGTTCGAATGAGTCTTTTTGCTCAACATCACCGACAAAATCTTCATGCAAGGCTAAGCGCCACGTTTTGAACTTGAGGGAAAAGGCCCATAAGCGCGGAGGACAAAACTCAAGAATACTCTCTCCATGGTCGACGTCTTTGCTTGGAGATTGAGAGAACCTAGATAGGCTTTTGACACACACGTGACTTTGGCCAAGGGAATTGCGGGGATACGAATGTAGTCCAATGGAATTGCCAATGCATATGCCACAGGAAGACGTCTTGTCATGTTGGCTCGTCCCACTCTCAAGAACACTGTATCTACTGCTTGTGGAGTAGTCGACTATGACTCTGAGGGTAGACTGGGTAGTACAAGTTAGTGACTTCAAGACGGTGAGGTTGTTCGAAAACGTTTCTTACATCATATGATGCTTTGGGCCACATATCGCCCTGGTACTCTTTGTAGTGTCGTTTCTCGCGAAAATCCCAGTGTTTGAGGCCTCGCGCAATGAGTCGATCGTCCAAGAATGTATCTTTCTTCATGAACCAGTCTGGTTTTAGTTCAAGCTCACTGATCATTCGCTCCGAAGCATAATGTGGTAACTCGAAGATCTCCGGATGTGGGACGAGATTTCTACCGAACGAGTCGAAATCGAGGTACCAGGCCTGTATCTGGAGGATTGCATTCTTCTTGCGTGTGATCATTTCGGTCCTTCCAATAACATAAGCTCGCATCTGGCCGTCATCATTTCTGTAAACCTTCCTGCCTGGTGGGTAAAGGAGCAACGCATGATGGAATAACACTTTTTGACAGTTCCCTGACTCAATCTCGGCGTGTTTTTGCGAGAGGCCGGGTTGACGGGAGTCCAAATGCCCTAGCAGTGAGTCGAGATTTCTTTTCGTTTTTGGATCCGAGATCTCAGAGCGACGTCTTTCTATTGCCGTTCTGTTATGTACGATTGGCTCATATGGTTCCGCGATCCAACTAGTTGCTGAGAACAGTTTTTCAGTGTCTTGGACCCCTAAGAAGCCAGTGGCCGCTTCCTTCAGGACCTCCCGAACGCCGGCAGAAACAACTTGCACGGCAGTCTTCTCACCAAACACAATCGTACGGAAGGACTGTTCTTCGATAGCGGGACTAGAGTCGGGGCGCGCTGAACGGAATGGCAAGCGATCTTGCGCTGGCTATGTCAAGGTTGGAGTAAATATGAATGTTTAGACAAATAGGAAGTGCGGCCAAATTACCTCTCTTCCAGTAGTCCTTGGACTAATGGGAGTTCCGACGCTACCAGCAGCCGTGGCCTGATCATCGTCCCAGTGTGACGAAGAGAGAACTAGATGCGTTTCGTCTGTGGACACATTGGGGTCTGTTGGCGAGACATTCTTGGCCAAACGCAGCGTGAGAGGAGCACTGCCTTGTGTATCAGGCTGTGATGTAGTAGCAGGTTCTCGATGGTTGTGTCTTGAGACATGTTGATCAGGGTTTGCATCAAGCGCTAGCCGGGAAAGAATTTTGCCCATCTTGCTGTTTTCCTCAGAAGAATGAGGACGTTTGAGATCAATCCAAGAAACGAGTCGCAAGATTTTTGACTCGGCGAGCCTGGCTCATATGAAGATGATGGTGCCACCCTCCCTGTTCACATTCTTTTCTCTAACTTTTCTTTCCATGCAATTTCCTCAGTAAGTTGGGCTTCTTCTCTCTCTGCAGGCGGAGGTACCCAAAAAGAACCCAGCCTTCGCTCGCTTTAGCAGAACACCCTCATGCAGCTCTTCTCACATGTCCTATCAGAGTATTGTAATGTCAGGCCCGTCGCCTCCACCAGACTGATGAGCTGCCACACTTCCCGAATCCCGCCAGTCGAGACCGTTCTTTGATGAGGGGTTTACTCGTGGAGACCAGAGTAGAGTGATGCGATGCATTCGTGGCCTAATATTTGCTGCAATAAGAAAAGGTATCATTGGATGGATGACCCATGTTGCTGCACATCGACGCATATGTCCTCTCGGACAAGCTGCAAGCTGCGTTGTCTATGCAGCCACAATATCTTGGGAGGGATGGGAATCCGAGTCCGTCGTACATAATTGAGGTGCAATATAGACCTTCTTCATGTAGTCCGGTACAACGTATCCGCCACCATCCATTCGTTTTGGAACCCATTCATACTCTCTTCTGATGTCCTCCATCCGACACGGTCACCTTCCATCCCTCCTACTCCATCAGGAATACTCAGTCAATTTCGGTCATTGGTTTGTTCTATCCTATTTTCTCTCAGTGTCTAAGTGTATTCTCCACCTGTCGCAATATTGACAACAGTAAATTTTGTTGAAAGCGACCTAGTAGATTGACATGTTAAGCTATGGTGATCGTCTTACAGGCAATGAATTAGTATGTCGATTCTAAAAAGGGATACTGAAATATGTTCATGATCAGATTGCAAATGAACTAGGACGAACAGGTCTTTTTTTCAATGGTTGCGATATATATGGACACGCCCGAAAGGTCTAGAGGAAGAACGCTTTGGGTATTAAGTTGAAAGCGGCATGAGGTCGCCGGACACCAGGTGTCATCTGCCTCTGTAACAATATATCGCTTCCAATATATTTACGGAGCCCTTATCCCATAACCTTCGGTCTTGGTAGCAATTTGTCTATCTCTGGCGGCCGCAATATATGCGCTGAGGTTTAGCAAAGGAAAAAAAAAAAAAAAAGAGACCAGCCCGTATCCAGTTCAGGAAGGCGTGATATGCTCAGGACATATCCTGGATGAGCAGAATCAGTATGACTGGGCCCACAAGCCGCTACATGACACAAACAAAATCAATGATACGTGGTGAGGCTCTCTTTGGACGATATGAAGAAGTAAACATCGCGCACGTGACAAATTTGCGGGGACTCATGCTGTGTCACATTGCGCCCATTGAAAGTGTCTATAGAGTGGTGGCGCGCCGAATGCAGGTGCAACATATTCACTATTTCCTCGTCGTCTCAATGGTCTCAATCGTATGATGTGCAGTGGCAGTTTGTTTTGGAGATAGTAATATGAAATCGGGCCACGGACTGGGCCTTTGCCCTTGTTCGTACCCAACATCGGCAGGACCTGGAGATGCACTGGAGGTTTTACAGCAAATCTTTCGACAGTAGACACACTTCAAAAGTTCGACTCAACGTTCGGCTCAATGAAATCGGCACACATGCTTCTTGATTGTTTCTCGTGAAGTTCTGCTTAAAACTGCCTTGTTATCTGCCCTGGGCAAAATCAGCCACCGCAACATATTTCGCCCCATTAATTAGCACAGCCCTCGTGCCAAAAGTGTCCACAGTGTCTTGGATCTGAATGGTAATGTTCCCGCCCGGCTCATGTCGTGGCTCAACAAGCTAATACACATCACTGCCGGAATGTATTTGGGTCGGCGACGGCTGTGGAACAGCGGCTTGACCGAAGTATAAATATATTGCAGCAGTCAGACTCGATACGACAGAATATCAACTCAGCACCGATCCTTCTCCAAGACCTCGCCGTGCACATGATAAATTTGCAGAATACTTTATGTGATACTTCCATCCTCTCTCAAATCCAAAGCACGAATGTAAGAATATCGAATATTCATAATCTGTTTCTCTCGAGTCTCACCAAGTCGTCATGCATACAAGTGCTTTAATTTATAAGAGGTTAATTCGGCAGTGTCTTCGCATCCACAGATACGAGGCTTGAGACGAAGCCATATCAGGCATAGCTTTTTCGCGACTGAGGCAAGCTGCACCCGACTTGTTGATTCGAATAGATATGGTCCTTATTACAAAGACCAGAGATGAGCTGGAAGGATTGCAGAGGATGGAATCGGATTTATGCAACAAGAATTTCAATCTACCGACGACGACGACAATGGAAAGGAACCACGCCGATGGTGCGGCCCGTCAGATCAACGCAGTTGTCTGTATTGAAGAAGTCAATATGTCTTTCACCGCTTCGATGACTGATAATATGGCTCTTGACCGGAGCACACAAAACAATCTCATCCTGTGCGGGCCCGGGTCTATGAAACTTCTACAAAGCATCCTCCTAGAGACATAGAAAGACTGAGACAGTATCAAGTATGTCGAGATTTCTGTTTCCAGCATCTGGTATTGGCAGTCAATTGTGCGAGTTGATATTTACTTCTATTTTTGGCTTTTGCGCGTACGAACGAATTGCATTTAGTTTTGGGCAATACCTTACAGCCGTATGACGGCAGCCAAATGGAATAATTCTATATGCCGAGTGAGATCAACCATAATACAGCTTAAAATGAAATAATTACTCATGCAGCCCGTGGGCATCGTCAGTCAGTCTTAATGCAATCATTATCCACAGGCGCTCAGCTAGATTAGAAACAACCAGATAAACAGCGTCTTTCATTCATCGAGTATAAACAACCTAGGTAAATAGTCTGGTGGTGTTCGAACTTGAATTGGATCCAGGCATAAACATATCACTGATCATCATCTTTAGCAATTGTTTCAGGACATAAGATAGGCTCGCGATTGTTTGTCATGCGAAGCCGGCTCACGGCACAAGTCCCCCCACCAGATTTCGAGGAAACCCACAAAAAAAA